>JAQQZY010000028.1:22965935-22978648 GCA_030068375.1 Ostorhinchus rueppellii | reverse complement strand
GTGTGTGTGTGTGTGTGTGTGTGTGTGTGTGTGTGTGTGTGTGTGTGTGTGTGTGTGTGTGTGTGTGTGTGTTCATGGGGAGCCTTATTTTTAAGCTTAACATCAGAAAACATATCTCAACTGGCTCAACAGGCCGTTTTTATCTTACCTGTTGACCTTTAGTTTTATTATTTTATTATCATTATTCATTGTTTTTACTGAACTCATTCCTAAGATTATTAATGTTTGACACCCATTGCCATATTTATGCTATTAGTCTCCAAATAACCTCACTTATAGCACATTTAAAACGTGCTATAAATGACACATTAAAACAATAATACTTGTTATTTCCTAATTTCACTTCTCTCTTCTTGTCTTGAGTGATTAGCAACCAGAAACTGAAATCTGAAAGTTTTTCACCCGGGCCTAGTCACTGACACAGTCAAAGAAACCACTGATAACATTTAAAAGGATACTTTGTATATTTAACTCACTTAGATGAACAATGTCACTCTTGTTCTGTTTCCAGCCACTGTGGAAGGCTGACTGGACTGTCTCCCGTGTATTCCTAAAAATGGCCATCATCAGACAATTTAGACTACTGGTGTGGAAAAACTATCTTCAGCAGGTGAGTGAAGTGAAGGTGAATGTGAAACCATCCTGTTTGTGTCCCTATTAGGCCATGTCACTGAATGCAGCTGTGGATTCTCAGAGGAACTTGTGTTTAGGAAGAGGAGTCCTGTATGACAGTATTTGCTAAGTTATGGACTTATTTTACATCATAAATTGTCACCTGACTAACGGTTTGTGTTCTGCAAATTATGTTTTCATCTTTACGCACTTATGATGTTAGACAGCTACTTAGAAACGGGTCTTTCCCGGCAATCAACAGTTTACTTTCAACATGTTGGGCTCCGGCTCTAGCTGGCTCAACATGTAGACAACAGTCACATGCTTTTCTTCATCGTGTAAGAGTCTGTATGGGAAATGAGGACATGTTCATTACTGTAGTTAAATGTGTTCCTTAAATCTTGTTAAGCCACAAGCCTTGATCATGAGACAGGAATTAGCCTAGGTTATAGAATTACATTTTGTATTGTAAAACTCTATATTTGTAACAATAAAAGTAGTGGTAATATACCTGATCTTAGCTAAATATTTTAAATGCTTCCAGTGACTGCAACAGCAGTTTACTTGAGAGTTACATTTTAGTTCCTAGTAGGTTTATTGACCATTTTTGACCCTATTATATCATCAGATGCAGGGTCTGGCTTGTGTTTACAGATGATAGGAAAGAATTTCAACTGTAAACAGTACTTGATTTCTGCTGGCACACAATGTTGGCACATTTCTGTCTGCATGCATAGATTTTTCTAATATCAGTTGGTGATTACACAACGCTGCAGCTATTCAGGTATAATATAGGTTATCTGCTGCACATTGTATGTATTTATGTATGTGGAGCGAGTTTGTTGCTTCATCAGTTGTCATCATGGTGGTCAAAAAACAGTATGGACTCCAACACTTGATGTTAATGACTTGCTCTATATTACCAGTTGTGTTAAGCTATCACAGTTTGTCTTTTTTTATATAGGCCTGCAAAAACTGTATTTGTAAAAACTTTGTACTTCTGAATATTTTCAGAAGTGTTTATATTCTTATCTGTGACTGGCTACATTAAAACAACTTGGGTTCATCTCTTCTAGTCATGCTACAGTGTATCTTGATAGCTAAGAATTTATTTCAGGAAACAGATTGCTCATAAATATTATCCCTGGGTATGTTCATTTGATATACTGAATGTATCTGAGGTCATCTTTTTGTTGTGCGTTGCTGTTTCTGGTGAGATTGATCATTTTTCTTCCTTTGTGTCAGAGTCCACTTGGAGCCTGTCCACTCCTGACACATTAATCGCACTATTCCACTATTGGGCTACCTCACACTGAGACTGTAACACATGCATTTACACACATATTTCATACTAAATGCCCACAAAGGGCAAAGTGATGATCTCCTTCACTTATTCAGAGCTGAAAGGCGAACATCTCCCATTGGCATCTATTTGAAATTGACTCTGTAATGTCCTAAAACTGTCCAAGTCACTTTGCACTCCAATCACTCAACGCTGACGAAGCTGTCACGTTAATTATGCCTTTTTTAACTGTCTGTGAAATCAGCACGTTAGAAGTCTGGATGGTGTGAAAAGCATAGACAGGTGCCCAGACCGTATCTCAACTAAAAAACGTTTAAAGCAGATTGAATTTTTCATAACTGGGCTGCTTTTGCCTTTCATTTGGCATTCCCCACTGTGGCTGAAATATCAAGTTACCAGAAATAATGAATATTTTGACAAAGAAATTACAGCTGAATGTTCTTAATACTCTATCTGTGTCTCATATTCATTGACAACTTGCAGTTTTTAAAAAAATTTTCACCCCTGAGAAGTAGAAGACAGTCATTTCTTTACTCTTACTTCTCAGAAACGTCAAATCGTGGTGACTCTGATCGAGATACTCCTGCCACTGCTGTTCTCTGGAATCCTCATCGCACTCCGTCAGAGGGTTCAATTTAAGGACTACCCAAATGCCACAGTCTACGAGAGTTTTGAAGTCAGAGAGCTGCCCATCAGACCTCCCCCGTGTTACTTAAACATCTTACAGTTGGCCTATGTGCCTGGCAATTCTAGCGTGGTGCGCCAGGTGGCAGAGGATGTGCGAGGCAGCCTGAAACTCACCTCAGGTAGGTAGTGGTTGCATGAGAAATGGTGAGAAGACTGTGTTAAAAGATGCGCAATGCAAACATTTTGGAGTATATGATTTGCCAATGAAATGAACATCGTACACACTTCCTCCCTTTTAAATCTGTCAGAAGGGAGAAGATTGTGGAGACGGATGAAAGAGATGAGTAATGTCTGAATACAATAACAATAAACAATGATAATAATAATAATAATAATAATAATAATAGTAATAAATAAAAACACTAATATCATCGATTTTAATGATAGCTATCATTATTTTATCAGAATTATCACTTGTTTCATTTTTCCACTTGCTTTTACCTCCTCTAGGTGACATTTGTTTCATGAAAGACAGTCCTTAAATATGGTATGTTGGTTATGAAAAATGGGTCCTGTTAATTTCCAAGAAACTTTGGGGAGACAGAATTGGTCAAAATTGGTAATCATGTTCCATTCTCCCATTGGAATGAATTGAACTGGGTCTGTTGTTAGTCTGCAACAGGAAGTCACCAGTTTCCAGTCTTGTTCTTAAGGGTCTTTGTGTCAGTATAATAATGCCAGCTTGTTGTGAAAGCCACAGATATTTGTAGATATGTGTAAAGTACGGTATAAAGTAGACTGATGCTGTAATGCCATTTGATGGTCAACATTTGACGCAGCCAGATGACGCAGGTAGTAGTATTGAACTGAGACTTTATTACGGTAAACAGTCAATCTTATCATAGGCAGTGGAGGAATGTAACTAAGTACTCAAATAGGGTACTCTGGTGTAAATTTGAGGTACATAAGTCTGTATTGTACTTTTACCTCTGTGACATTTGTCTAACAGCTTTAGTTCCATGTTCCATCCACTCCCTGTCCAGTGAAAACCAGGTCTCATCAAATGTGTGGATTTTAAATGTTTCTAATAAACTGGAAGAATTGTTCCTGTATGGGAAACATGGTTGTTACACAAGTGATGAGCTATAAACATGATGATTTTACCATATATCATGGATTCCTAATTTAATTAGTAAACAGTGCATGCCATAGCTCAAGTGAGCTCAACCATAAACATCTATAGCAGTAAAATGAATCCAAAATATCATGTACAACAGTAAAACACTGACAAGGACCATGTTATTGCACAATGACAACTTCTACATTTCATAATTTAAGCTAATTTTGGCGAAAGGTAGTTTTATTTACATTAGGACTTGAACACAGAACTTTTACAGGTTGTGGAGTATTTTCAGAGTGTAGAATTAGTATTTTACTCTATCAAATGCATACATGTGCCACAACTGAACATCTAAGAGAAGGAAGGAAATAAAAAGTGACACCACCTCAAACATAATTTCCACATTTTACAATACAACTAATGAACCGCAAATACTAATTCTTTTCATTGCAGACTTAAACCCCCAGTTTACTTCAGCTACTAAAAGTATTACCAGTAGAGCAAGTGAAACAACCTGCTGAAATACCTTGGACTGTCCCCCAATTGTAGATGGTGTTAAGTCAGGGCTGACCTGGGAATACTGGTTTCTCTAGAAACAGCCATCAGGAAACCAAACAAGCCACACCCTACTCTTTTATCATCCTGTATCACCTGGGAATTTACATGGAGATAGGACACTGGTGGACTTCTCCCTCAGGCATTCAGCCCTTTATTTATTTTACAACTCACACTTTCACTGTATAAACAGCCATTCAGAGAGTGTACAGGGCATTTGACTGGCATGGTGTGTATTTTTATATTTATGTTTCAAGGTTAAAAGTCAGGAAGGTGGACTAAAAGCTGACTGTAGACTGTGATGTAGCAGCAGGGAGATAGATCCGAGAGAACCTGCAGGTCGCCCTGTATACAGCGGTGAGAGATCCCAGCTGAGCTATTAATGAATTATTTAGCTGGTCTCAGCGTTCGGTGGGAAAGGTGGTGGCGGTTTCACAAACAGACGATGTCACCAAAATGTGACCTCGATGTTCTGCTTAAAGTATTGTTGAATAGACTACATCCACTAAACAGCCATGAGCTCTAATGCCATAGATGGTAGTGCTACCGCTTTTGAGGTATTCAACAGTATCACATGAAGTGTTGAAATAGCCTGAATATACGAATTGTGAAATGGTATTTCCTGTCTCATGAAAGTCACCAAGATGTAGGTGAGTTTGAAAAGGTTCCAGTTTCTCTATTATGTTGTAGATCAGTGGTGACATTGTGTCTGCAGTTATATTCTTATTATACCATTACCAGGAAGAATGATTTGACATAATATTTCAGTTCTTTGTACTTTTTTTAAATAACCAGTTACTTCTGAATGCAAGAAGCTTTAAGCAGAAATGATGTCATAATAAAATGGCTTTCTGTAATCATAATTTGTGCAATTACTCAGGTAGTAAACTTACATTGACTCAGCACTTCTTATGAAAACAGCAGGGAACCACTGTTTGTCCTTGACCTGTTCCCGTCTCCATGTAAGTGTTTATTTTATTTCAATGACCCAGATTTAACCCAGGGGCCAGTGTGTGTAGTATTATTGTTCTTTGCAAAATGTCAGAATACCTCCATGTGTTCTTGATAAGAGAAATGGAACAAATGTTGAGAAATCAAACTGCAGAAAAGAAAGGAACTCAAGCGAAAAGATAAAAACCGGTTTCTATCTTTGATTATTTGGTGACTCAGTTTACTCAGTTTCCATTTGGGGTTTCAATTAGGTTTTTTTTTCTATCCATGTGTGATCTACTATCATCCAAAGTTTTTAATAAGTGTTGACCTTCCTTCTAAGTTTTTTTTTTTCTATCCATGTGTGATCTACTATCATCCAAAGTTTTTAATAAGTGTTTAATAAGTGACCTTCCTTCTTTGTCTTTGCATCTGTTGTATTGACAATATTAGCCGTAGAGTTGCATTTGCTGACAACGTCCTGACCATCTTGCTGCATGGCAAGCACAAGGTCAGGCAGTGAGAAAGGCGTGAAAAAAAAAAAAAAAGGAAAGATCTACGTGAATTGAATATAACACCACAACGTCTGACATGCATTTGTGTTTGTGTGTGTGACTCTGTTCCAGTGCGTGGCTTTGAGACAGAGGAGCAGTTTGAGGACTTTGTGAGGAATGACCCCATGTCAAGCAGACTGCTGGCTGCAGTGGTTTTTGAACATCCCCTGTTACATGATGATGAACCTCTACCCTTACAGGTAGGACTCACACACTGTCCAAGGTAATGGTCTGATTATTGCACTAGAGCAGCGTTTTCCCACCTTGGGGTTGCAACCCCACATGTCTGGAATTCAAATACTGTAGGGTTGCTTAAAATTTCTAGGAATTGATTTAAAAAAAAAAAAAAAAAGACTATTATAAATATTTTTAATGCATTTATGTATCTGTGCATCACTGAAGCTGTGGTACTGTTTATCTTTCAAATGTTCATTGTGGTTGGTTCAAGATGCTGCAGCTCTTTCATAATTGATAGTTTGAGTTATTGTTTGTTCAGTATTGATTTGCAGCCTTATAAATACAAGCTCAACTGACTGAAAAAATACATTTTAGCAAAAAAAAATGTCTCTGTTTTGAATGTCTGGGGTTGCCAGAAATTTGTGATGATAAAATAAGGTCACAAGCCAAAAAAGGTTGGGAACCACTGCAGTAAAGAATAGCCTTAAAAACCTGCATTATTTCAGATTTTAGCCACGGTAAGATAAATCATCATGTAAAATTGATTTTGTGTGTATGTTTTTATTTAATAAACCTGATATGAGACTGTGGAGTAAAGCTAATTTCAGCATCCAGGTCCTTCTGCCTTGTTCACACACCAACAGGATGGACATTAGCAGAAAGACTGAACACTTTACATTTACTATATGCATTCCTGTGACACTGAACCAGTGTCAACAACCAAAAAAAAAAAACCCTTATATTACAGTCAAGTTTATTCTAAAGCTATTACATGTTTGGCAAATTTACAATGTGACATGTTGACGCATATCCTGAAACTCAAGTGTGAAGTTTCCTCCAGTTTAGCAGGAAAAACCTGAGAAAGAATACAATGTGTGTACTGTGTGATCTGTCAAAAGCAAAACTTAATCCAGGTAGGAGAAAAGTCTGAGGAAAAGGAAGACCGAGAAATGGATGTACTTTCCAGAAAAGCACTTCCATATTTCAGACTGACTCATTGTTTCCCTTTTCATTTTCATCTTCATGTTGTTTTTTTAAAAGTCTCTCTCTCGTGCATCATTTTCTGATTTATCTACTTGGCTGTATCTCTTTCTTTCATCCTCTAAATCTTCTCTTGAGTTTTTTCTCTCTTTCTACCTTCATCTGGCTTGTCTCAGTACTCTATTTGAACTGTTATTTACCCCCTGTGTTAGGCTTGTAATTGTGAAATATGGTCCAGTGACTGTCACAGTGACAGGTACTGGCTCTGACTCAAATCCAACATGTGTGAAAGTCACACCACTTCACACATCCTGGCCTTATTGAAATGTGCCAATTGAGTTCTATTTTTGTATCTCTTGTCCTCGTATACAGGTGAGCTACCACCTGCGGTTCACTTTCACCCCACGGTGTGCCCCACCAAAGGAGAGGTCAGAGCTCAACCCGAACAGTGACCTGGACTGGCACACACTCAGCCTGTATCCACTCTTCCAGATGCCGGGGCCAAGGGAGCAGTATGATAAAGAAGGGGGCACACCTGGTGAGAAACCCCTCTTTCTTCTTTCTTTCTCATCTCCTGGGCTGTAAAGTTTTGATTATCTTCCTTAAAGAGACTGTCATTAAATAGTCCCACATACACAACATCTATACTAACGCTCCTTACCAGCTGTGGGCATGTAACTTTGGTAACGAACCATTCTCATGTTTACTAGCATGCATGTAAATTCTACAGACTACTCGTTACTTGTGTAATACTGTAAACTATTCTGATGTGTGTAATACCACATATTACAATGGTATGTTTGCAATATCATACATTATGCCTGTGCAACATCTCTTTAATACTACCGACTACAGGTTACTGGTATCGATTCATCTTTTGTTATATTTGTTGGAACCGCAGCAGCATTGCATTATGGGCTATTATTACTGGTAACATAGCCAGGGCTTGCATATTGTATAATTAAATTTGAGACAATGTACAAGTCACATACTATTTGTTTGACACTAAAGATATGGACATGCTAAAAAATGCTAGCTAAAAATCATAGGAAAATACCCTAGAAATTGAGAGACCTCCCCTTTGCTTATGTTCCCATAGCAACAAGCCGTGCACGTCTTGTGCAGAAACTGCGTTTTGGCACCATGAGCATACATGTGCACTCATTTGTTAACATTTGGTATCAGTCACTATTCAGGAGTCCAAGTGTCCATAACTCTATGTTCACTTTGGTTTCTATGGTCATTTATTTGGAGATAGTGATAAATTCGGAATTGGAGCAGCCTCTGCTCTGTGAGTGAGCTCGGACATTTGTTCATAATGGAGTTCCAAAGCTGAGAGTCACCATAATCAGAGGCAGAGACACGCTCCAAAAAAATGAAGTCAGCATAATAGAACTGAGAAGCTTTTAGAGTCACATGAATATGGATTTCCAACATCCACCAGCATAATAACTCTTGATTGCAGCTCCTCTTTTGTCCTCAAACCCTCATACCCAGTCATTACAAGACTGTGCTAATGCTAAATTTAGAGGGAGGTTCGAAAGGTCTTTGCCACGGTGCACAGGTCGTCTGAATGTGCAATGAATTGCTTCTTTGGCGCAGTCTGATCCTAATATGAAGGTGGTATTTTTATTATCTTTAATTGTCAATCCCTCTGTTCTCTTCTCAGGTTATTTCAGAGAGGGCTTCCTGGCAGTGCAGCATGCAGTGGACCGAGCCATCATGCGTTCCTACAACAGAACCGCTGCTGCCTCTTTGCTGCAAAAGACCAGAGTGGTCCTGTCACGATTTCCTTACCCTGCCTTTATATATGACGTTTTCATCCTGGCCATTCAGAACCAACTGCCCTTACTACTGGTGCTCAGTTTCACATACACATCCCTCAACATAGTACGAGCAGTGGTGCAGGAAAAGGAGAGGAAACTCAAGGTTTGGCATTCTGTCTCTGTATGGGCTGATGCTGTATGCATGGTTACTCTTTGTCTGGAAAATATCAATAAAACACCGCCTTTTCTGTGTGCTTCTCAGGAGTATATGAGGATGATGGGGCTCAGTAACTGGCTCCACTGGAGTGCCTGGTTCCTCATGTTTTTCCTCTTCCTCTCCATTTCTGTCTGTTTAGTCACATTGCTTCTCTGTATTCAGGTAAGTTACCTCTATCATTGTAATAATTAATAAAACAAGTGGTGACAGGCACAACAAACAAACCCCGTGCACGTATTGTAACTTATTTTGGCATCAATCCAACTGATGACATCATGTCTATGTGTGTGGTGATGTCAGCATATCTGTTGCTTCTATGTATGTGCCAAGTTTGAAGTCAATTGAAACAAAATGTGTGTTTTTATAGACGTGAATTTTTACACATCGTAAGTAAATGTAGAAAAAGATATATATATAAAAAATTTCACTTTGACCTACTTTTCCCAAAATATAAAGGGATCCATTCTGGGTTACTGGCAATCTACAAACCAAATTTGGAATGAATTCAACCAATATTTTTGTTGCTAGAGTGTTAACAAACAAACAAACTGAACTAAAAACAGTTCCCCTTTGTGGTACAGTGTAATAACAGTAAAAGTTAAGTAAAATAAGTAATGCTAAATTCATATATGTGACAAAGTTGGTTTTTACTTGTGTGTGTGGGGGTGTGCTCTAAAAAAAATCAATAAAACACCAGAAAAATCTCATCTTTTGTTTTCAGGTGAGCCCTAATGGAGCAGTGCTCACTTACAGTGACCCCACCCTGATCTTTCTTTACTTGCTCCTTTTCACTGTGGCCACCATCAACTTCAGCTTCATGATCAGTGCCTTCTTCTCACGAGGTGTGTAGATGTGTGTGTGTGCCTTTGTTGGTATTTGTGTTTCAGCCTTCTCGTTGCACAGTCGGTTTACATTTTCACATGCCCTTTAACATGGGTAAACCTGCTCCATTTACAGAGAAATATGCATTGTGTTTCACAGTGCAGTTAAATACATGTAGGTCAAAGAAGGCTCTGTTGTTTGCTTCAGCTTTAGTTTGAAGCATTAGAATAGTAATAAACAGGCACTTCCTCTATAAAAGACTGATAAAGGAGTACACTGACAAAGTTTATATGTTGCTGTTAATCACGTCACTGTCTTTATGGATCAACTATGACAGTTTTAAGTATTTATCGTAAATTCCAAGAGGTGTGTTTAGGCCTTAAGTGTTATTGAAGGTATTTCCTGGTTGAAAGAGATATTTTGTTCACTGTAAAGTTAAACAAGTTGTGAGATTTTTTTTTCTTTTTAGGCATCTGAAACGATTACACCAAGTTAAAAAAGCTATTTGTATCCAGTGTGATTTGTCCTGTTCCCTTCTCGCTCTGCCTTTGCACTCTCACCCATCAACAGCTTCTCAGTTCAACCAGCATGCATCACATTCCACTGTTTCCACCACAGTAGCTCAGATTGCACCTGATTGTCACCTGCATTGCTTTTGCAAAACATTCAGCAGCTGATTATCGCACCGGTGCTTCTGCAATGCTTTGTTTTTGTTTAGCCTAACTGGTTGGGATTCTTCAAACGAAACAATGATTGAGTTGAGAACAGATATGAGACTAAAAGCCTCCATGAAGTAGGTCTGTTCCCACTTCAGTCCAACATATTGCCTGTCTGTCCTGCAAGTAATCTCGAGTGCTTTGTCCCTTTCCTGTCCTTTATTTTAACATAATGAAGAGTATCTTCGGTGTCTATTATCAATATGTCTCACCGTCCTATCTCTCCCGCTCTTTGATGGTTTCTGAGCAAAATCATGAGCTCTTTATCCTGGCTTTTTTTGTCTGAATGGCCATCCCTCCCAGTGATTTTAAACATAGGTGATGACACTTGATTAGTGCATTATAGCCTCAAAATCTCACATCATCTGTCACATGTTCTTTTGAGAGTTCATCGCATGCTGTTCAGAAGTGAAAGTGCTGCTGCAGGACTCAATTTTCCCCTCTCTTTCTGCCACATCTCTTAGGTTTTCACCCTTTAAAATTTCATCTGAACTGCATTCAGAGTTATTCTGTCAAACCAGGAAGTGGTTGTCACAGGAAAAAAAATCGTATAGTAATTTATCTTTCAGTTTTTGCTTGCATCTGTGCATGCATTTGTGTGTATGTGTGAACTTTTGCAGAGGAACAGCTTTTCTCATCTGTCACTGTGGGTAGACTATACATGCTCACAGCTTCTTCTTTTCTAGATGTTATTTATGGGTACGTGACCCCTGTTCTTTTACTTCTTCACATCCTCTTTTTTTTTTTTTTCTTTTTATGTCTCACTACAGCTAATGTGGCAGCAGCAGCAGGTGGCTTCATCTATTTCCTCAGCTATCTGCCTTATTTGTTCCTGTGGCCACGCTATGATTTGCTGAGCCATTCCCAGAAGGTATCAGCATGCCTTATCTCCAATGTGGCCATGGCCATGGGAGCTCAACTTATAGGAATGTTTGAAGGCAAAGGTGAGAAGAGATTATGACTAAATAATATTTTGGTAGTTTAATTTATTTTGCCCATTCCTTTATCTCTTATGAACTAAAAAATAATAATTTTTCTCCTCCCATTCAGGTACGGGGATCCAGTGGTCGAACTTGTTTGATGCTGTAACAGTGGATGATGACTTCTCCATGGCTCAGGTCTTGGGCTTGTTGCTCTTTGACGCCATACTCTATGGGCTTGTGGCCTGGTACATGGAGGCAGTTTTTCCAGGGGAATATGGTGTGCCTCTACCATCTTATTTCTTTGTTCTGGTATGTTTGAAAACCAAGCACATGCAAACACACATACACATTGCCCCTCCTGTTAGGTTTAACCCAAATTAAATGAGATGAGAATAAAGACAAGTTGATTTTCAGTCTGTTATCTATTGTTTATTGTTGAATGTACATTTATTTTTCCTAATTTAAAGAAACCTAATAGCATCTTTGAGGTAACAGACATACGGAGAGTTTACAGAATTGGGATATCTATCATAATGTCATTTAAATTGTATGTTTGAATTGTAAATAAGAACAGACACCAGATAACAAAAATATGTATGTAATTGTACAGTACTACTGTGGCTGCCGGTCTCACAGGATCTCACGTAAGAGTTCACAGCTCACCTTGGTCAGAGAGAGTGATTTGCACTCAAAGCAACTAAAAATCAATCCCCATCTGGAAATACTTTGGATTTTGGTCAGTAGACGGCAAAAGTGTGGAACCACGAGATAAAGCTGTATGTAGGCCACACTTGAACAAACTATTGATTCTAGGGGACTTTAAACTGCAGACTTTCAGATATAATTAGAGTGCAAGTGTATTCTTTATATTGTTCAGACACAGAAACACAGAAATATGTCTGTATTGACAGCAGTCTATTACAGATAATGCACTGTGTTATATAGCCATAGATATACAGACTATGGAATAATCACAGCTTGGCTCATTTGAGGCACCTTTTCAATCCTGATCTTTAGCTATAAGTCTTGTTTGAACATGTAAATAAGCACATCTATTCTCATATTTATGAGGTTTGCCATGTTGGTTTGCTATCTTGTGGACAAAATGTGCAAAAATACATATTTGAATAGTTAAATCTGTCTCTCTTTTTATGAGAGTATAATTGAACATTATTTTTGGCCAATTTATAATCTAAATGTGACACTTAATTCACTTATTAGTAACAACTCCATTCATTTGCTTTGCCTGTTTATAAATTTTCATATAGAATCATATACATTATTTCTCCATTATCATAGATATATATATACTTTTGCACCTTTTCATCTGTTAATTATGAGGCAAAACCAACATTTTTGTTATTCAAATTTGATCTGAAGTTTAATGGTAAATACTAAATGTATATATGT
>JAQQZY010000028.1:22953911-22965835 GCA_030068375.1 Ostorhinchus rueppellii | reverse complement strand
AAGCAGTTTCATAAATGGCCAAGCCTAACACTGTGCCAAAATTCTTCATTGAGGTTTTGTAAGTAACTTTACATATTTTAGAGCTAGAAGTATGGGCAGTTTATTTTAAAGGGGACAGACTCACTCACTGACCGACAATACTAATAATGCAGTTTTACATGTGCAACAAAGAGGACATAACCCCTCACTGGTTTCCTTCTGTCCAAAGAAGGAAACATTTATTTCTGTCAATTGTCTTGGAAGGTGTAACCAAACTGACAGTACTATATCTAGGAATTGAACCAGGTCTGATTTTGTTTGACACCGCTTTGATTCTATAATCTACAGTTAAAAAACATGTAAACAGTTCCAGCACATACAACAGCATCTGTCTGCCCTGTAAAAAAAAAAAAAAAAAAAAAGTCAGTGAAATTGGCTCTGAAATGATGAAAGTGAGTGGGAATGAAAATGTGAGGTCAGTATGTATCAGCCTGAGGAAATGTTTGAGTTCAACTACAATAACAGGAAGTGTGTGAGTCTGTCCAACCAACACAAATAATGTTTATCTTTGTACGGGCTATGGATAATCACAAAATTGCGTGCCTTTACATACACACACAAAAATAAACTCCTGCTAACCTATTTCCTAGTAGTTACAATTTTCAGCAGACTGCCAGCTGGGTGTGGGTTAGATGTTGACGCACTTCACCCAAATGTCCATTGTATGTTTGGGTGGGAGATGCTGTTTCTGCAGCTCAGAAGGTGGAGGGTTGACTCTTGATTCTTAGGAAGTACGCCAGAGGGAGGTTCGCTCAGGAAACAATCCCAGCTAATCTAGAGACTATATGGACAATGTTAGATAATCAACATTACTCTTGGCCAAGTTTTACTTCTTGGTTGTCGTACAAGTGACCGTGTTCCTCTATGTCCTGCATCCTTCATTCACTATTAAAGGTCTGAGCTCTTTTTTTGCCCTATTTAACCTTCTATATCTGTTTACATCTGCAGCCTTCATACTGGTGCAGCAGCCCTCGCATGGCTTTGGTCAATGAGAAGGAGGAAGAGGAAGATGCAGAAAAGGCTCTGAAAGGGGAATTTATGGAGGAAGAGCCAGCTGGACTTGTCTCTGGGATAAAGATTAAACACCTGGCAAAGGTGGGCAATAAAACACACACACACACACACACACACACACACACACACACACACACACACACACACTAAAGGTCAACATGGCCTTTTGTGTAAAAGGGTACAGATGGGGATAGTTTTCATAAGGCATATACTTGATAAAAATACTAATGCAGAAGCAACTGAGTAGATTGTCTCCGAAATATTTGTCTCAGTTAATTTTTCTTATTTGTTTTTGGTTTGGTTGCCTTGCAGGAATTCAAAGTGGGCAATAAAACCCGTAAGGCCGTGCGAGATCTTACGCTTAATATGTTTGAAGGACAGATCACGGTGCTGCTTGGACACAACGGTGCTGGGAAGACCACAACCCTGTCCATGCTGACAGGTGACCAGCATACACACGCATACATGCTAACACCTGAAGGGTATTATGTAGCTAACCTTACTACTCATTTTTCAGGGTTGTTTCCCCCCACAAGTGGCAGAGCATACATCAATGGTTACGATATCTGTCAGGACATGGCTCTGATCAGACGCAGCCTGGGTCTCTGTCCACAGCATGATGTTCTCTTTGATAATTTGACCGTCAGAGAGCATCTGCTCTTCTATGCACAGGTACTTGTACAATTATTGAACCACTCTTTATATAGACTTCATCAAGACTTGTGTGCGGATCTTTAAAGTATTCCTCATTTTAAGTACAAGACATGCAGGCACATGTGTCACTTTACAGTTTAACTGAGTCTACATTGAAAAATAATGTGAAATGGGGACTGGCTCTGTGGAAGAATATAGCTCATTTTATTGTACTATTGTTTTTACTAATTGCATCTAGTTGAAAGGCTACTCCAAAGACAAAATTCCAGATGAAGTGGACCGGATAATTTGTATTTTAAACCTTGAGGACAAGCAGCGGGCTCGCTCCAAGACCCTGTCTGGTGGCATGAAGAGAAAACTGTCCATTGGCATCGCTCTCATTGGAGACTCTAAGGTTATGAATGTTGATAATTACTCACATTATGCTTCAGACTAATTTCTTGATGTTCCTCCACTTGAACTAACTCTACGTCTCCTCAGGTGGTGATGTTAGACGAGCCCACATCAGGCATGGACCCCTCAGCCCGACGTGCCACCTGGGATCTTCTACAAGGGGAAAAGCGTGGTCGCACCATCCTGCTCACCACCCACTTCATGGATGAAGCTGACTTACTTGGTGATCGAATCGCTATCATGGCAGGGGGAGAGCTGCAGTGCTGTGGGTCACCCCTCTTCCTTAAGAACAAATATGGTGAGTGGATATAATCTAAAAATGAAAAGTACCTCAGAGTTGTAGAATATGTTGTGTAGACATATTCAAAAAGGAGAATCTTCTCCAGAACTTTCACTGTTATGTATTTTTAATTGCACTTGCATTCGTGCTTATCATGCTCAGTGTTTCCTTCTAATGTTCCCCAGGTGCTGGCTACCACATGGTAATAGTAAAGGACGCTCTTTGTAACGTGTCTGAGATCTCCCGCCTTGTCCATATGTATGTTCCCAATGCCACCCTGGAGAGCAGCGCTGGAGCTGAACTCTCTTACATTTTACCCAAAGAAAGCACCAGCAGGTGAGACATTCATGTCTGTGCACACAATGACACAGCTGAGATTATAAAGAGGGCTTGTAGCAGTAGCAATTGTGCAGAATTCACAACAGCTGAATGGGGTTTTTAAATGGTTGACGTCTTTTAACGACCAGTCTGAAAGGGGGAAATGGAAAGGAAAATTGTTCCTTTTCCTGTCTTTAAAACATTCTTCCTTTTATAACATCTCTCCTGGTGCTGTTTGTTTGTTTGATGTTCTTTTACATCCTCAAGATCACTGTTTATCCAACAAATTTGATCCTACCTTAGGTTTTACTACCATTCAGTGATTTTTATTTAAGAACAAATTCAAGCTGCAAAACATTACTCAACTCTGCTAGGCGATGTAGAGGGAATATTTGTCAGTTTTACTTCTATCAGGCGCTAGTAATGCTGAGTTACTGCGTTCTTCCCAGACAGAGTTTCAGGTTTATGCATTTCTTGATGGACTTTTTTCCCTTAAGGTTTGAGTTGCTGTTTGCTGAGCTGGAGATGAACAGAGAAGAGTTGGGTATTGCCAGCTATGGAGCGTCTGTAACCACAATGGAAGAGGTTTTCTTAAGGTAGGAAAAATAAGACATGAACAAAGGCGTGAATATTTAATTTTCCACATGAGTGGGTTCAGAATTACTGCTGCTGCAAGGCACATTTTCAATTAAGCTGCACTTTCAAGATGGGAACAATAGAAATCTTAATAATGTACAAGGGAACATATTTTAACATAATAGAACTCATTTTGCAAAACTCATATAATTATAACATGCTTTAGAATTAGAATACGTAGGAGCTTAAGCTGCAAACTGCACCAAGGTGAAAAAAGAAAAGAAAAAGAATGCTTTGATTTACATACAGTACAAGCAGATGTTATGGCAGATATGTATTTTTCTCTCTTGATTGCACATTTTGGTCATAGCTGCCTGCTGCTTACTGAGAGCTGCTCTCAGCTTCCCTGTGGACTTGAATTTATTTGTATCTGTGGCAACGGGCAGGAGTGCACTTCCACAACAGATGAATGTGTGACGTTGTAACTGGAGCTAGCAAGAATGTCTGCCTCATAGGCCTCATTATTTACAAGTCATACTGAAAGACTATCAGTGTGCTCTTGCCTTTTACAGTGTTTTTACAACCAAAAAACGGCTGTCTGTTAGAACATTTGGTGCTCTAGTTCCCTTCTGGCACTATTTTTGCAGCCAAGTCAAACAGAAATACACTCAGCAGTAATCTTGACCTCATTGTAATCATTATCGCTGAATGTATTACTTTCTCTTTTTTTTTTTTTGTTTGAGATCTCAAAACGGGTGATTACCAAACGTCTACATCAAATACTTGTTGTTCTGTCATTGTAAGCTGTCATTGTTGAGGTTTAGAAAGAGTTCATTCAACTGCAAGCACAAGAGGTGTAGATAGATGTAACTGAGCTCAGAAGGTGCTAATCACTTCTTCTCCTTTCGGCTTTTCCCTTCAGGGGTTGCCACAGCGAATCAGTTGCCTCCATCTAACCCTGTCTTCTGCATCCTCTTCTCTCACACCCACTATCTTCATGTCCTCTTTCACTACATCTATAAACATCCATGAAAGTGCTAATAACTGAATGTCATAATCCTGACACAATAATTAGACCAACTTTTATTAAAATTCACTCTGGATTCATCCCATAATATTAGAAATACATGAGTCTCACAACAAATTTTCTTCAAATGACTGAATTTTATTATATTAAAATGTGTCTTCAGAGTTGGCAAATTGGTGGATTCTAGTTTGGACATCCAGGCCATCCAGCTGCCTGCTCTGCAGTATCAACACGAGAGACGCTCCCATGACTGGACCACAGATGACGCCAGTAGCATCAGTGGTATGACCGATGTCACTGACTTTACAGACAGTGGTACACTCATTTCAGAGGACTGCTCCAACATCAAGCTGAACACTGGGGTGAGATAAGATACAGGGGAGAGAAATGTAACCTTATGTGGAGTTTGTATATAAATAGCTCTATAACTTAATGGAGTGTAGATATTGCTAAAATTTCAGCTGCTTCTCCTTGTTCACTAGATAAGACTGCACTTGCAACAGTTCTATGCCATGTTCCTGAAGAGGGCGCTGTACAGCTGGAGGAACTGGAAGGTCATGGTGGCTCAGTTCCTGGTCCCTTTGGTTTTTACTGTTGTGGCCTTGGTCGTCGCACGCACCCTTCCCAGTCACCAGGACGCTCCTCAGCTGAGGCTGGCACTCAACCGCTATGGTCCCACCAGGGTCCCCATGGCCCTGCCTGATGAGGGGCCTTTGGCCTCTGCTCTGGCAAAAACATACAGCTCCCAGCTCCCGGCCCAGCTCGCACAGCTCGTCAACATCACTGGTAAGGTTAATGAAGAGGTAACGAAAGTATGGTTTTAAGGACAACGACATCAACACAAACAGATCTGTTTCTGCTGCAGTGATGTGAAATGAGAGTTTTCAGCAGACTGGACCTAATATTTCAATAGATAGCTCTGATTATATTTACACTTAGGTTTTATATAATAATATTTTATATATAATAACCGGCCATTGTCTGGGTTAGCTGACATAAAGAGTGATATAGCTACAAAACCCAAAATAAAAATAGTAAAATTCTTAAAAATATGTAGGTTCCTGTGTGTAATTGTTACGCTTCTATTACTTTTGAATAAGCCATTTATAGCTACAGATGGAGCGGCTGCATCTCTGCATTAGAAAGTCTTGTTTTTACAAATACATTTAACACACCAGACCTTTAAGATACATCACATCACATACTAATGGAAGAACTTTACCATTCCTTTAATCAAAAACCACAGAATAGACCAGCCAAACATTGGCTCTACAGAGAACAGGTGTCTAAAAACAAGTAGATATCTGCTTGTACTCACTGTAGAAGTCCTGAAAACCAGTGACAGGGGAAATCTATTCTTTACTTGACTGCTTGGCTAGATATTTATTGCCTGTATGCTACTTTTCTTCTGTTCTTGCAGACTTTACAGATTACATCCTGACGCAGACGGAGGAAGAAGGTGGCAGCTTTAATGAGCGCTGCGTGGTAGGAGCCGCGTTCCGTGGCAGGAGCAAGCACTTCATAGAAGCAACAGCCTACTTTAACAACCAGGGTTACCACACACCTGCCACAGCCCTCATGATGGTGGACAATGCTTTGTTCAAGCTTCTGGCGGGCCCGAATGCTTCAATCCAAACAAGCAACTATCCAATGCCGCGTAACCTGTCTGAGATTGCCAAGAGCCATCTCACAGAGTAAGTGGAGGGAGAGCATGAAGGCATTTATGGAGTGACTACAGTAGTGAGTAAAGTGGATATTAAGAAGGACAAAGAAATTTGGAGCATTATTTTACACAACCCAGGTATTTGGTATTTGGTTTCAGGATCAATACCAGTGATTCTAGTGCAGGAAACTTCTCTTGGAACATATACCCTGATAAAATACTATTTTAATCCACAAAAATATTTGTGAGGTAATACTCTGTGATTTCAGGGGGATTGCATTACTGAACATTTCCCAGCTTTTTATTTTAACTCTGACTTTTATAAAGCTGTATCGCTACAGTTTTTCACTGTACATGCTTCAGTACCTTACCATGGAGTTACAAAGGAAATCATGTGACATAATGAGCAGGAACAAAGTTCAGTTTTAATACAGGTCGCATTACTTCACAGTCACAAAGAAATGACCTGAAAATGATGATTACTTTGTCACATGCCAACCAACTAATTTGCTTTATCTTTGGGGATCTTTAGACCACAGAGGAAACCCAAAAGGAAGAGTCTGAAAGAAACTACAGGTTCCTGATCAGAGTTCTAAGGCTAAAGTTTATGGATATTTAAGATGGAAAAATGCATAAAATGACCATCAGTGAGGCCTTTTTGTTTATGAAATCTGTCCTGGGTTATTTATTTAGACCTGAAGGTCAAATTTTGAAAGATGCTGAAGGAATGTGAAGATCTGACTCTAGAAGAAATCCATCATGTTTCCCACCTCTTCGTCTCTATTTTTTCCTAATCTTCTACTCTTTTCTATCATCTACAGGGGTAAGACAGGCTTTGCCATCGCCATCAACCTAATGTACGGTATGGCGTCCCTGTCCAGCACCTTCGCCCTTCTGCTGGTAACAGAATCATCTCTCAAGTCCAAACATGTGCAGCAGGTCAGCGGTGTCTACCTGTCAAACTTCTGGTTTTCGGCTCTGCTGTGGGACCTGGTCAACTTCCTGCTGCCATGTCTCCTCATGTTGGTCAGTATCACATCGAGTGTGGGAAAAGGGGTTGTTGTTTGTGTTGACCCATTAGTCTGCATTAGTTAGCTCAAGAATTAGCTAAAGACAAAAAAAAAAACTGACAATGGGTTAGAAAGTACCATTGGGGTAAATTAGCTAGAAAAACTAAATAGAACATATTCCTAATAACATTAAAAAAAGAGTCATTTTCCAGATTTTTTTTTTCCAGTTTTTTTTCCTTCTTTGCAGTCAAGACCAGAAAGAAAGTAAATGTCTTTGTTTTTGATCTCAGGTTGTATTCAAGGCCTTTGGAGTCAAAGCTTTTGTAGAGAAGAACCACCTGGTAGACGTGTTGTTGTTGCTGCTGCTTTATGGCTGGGCTGTTATTCCACTAATGTACCTGCTCAGCTTCCTTTTCTCCACCGCCGCCTCGGCTTACACCCGCCTTACTATCTTCAACATGATCTCAGGCACAGCTACCTTCCTTGCTGTCACCATCATGACCATTCCAGGTGAGTGTTTGCACATTCCTGCATTCACCAGCAGTCAGCTGTTATCCATTCTTGTTAACTGTCTCCTTCCTTATTCCTTCTTCAGAGTTGTACCTGCAGGACCTGTCACACCTACTAGATAAGGTGTTTTTGATCTTTCCAAACTATTGCCTGGGCATGTCTTTCAGCCAGTTCTACCAGAACTATGAATTCATCTCATTTTGCACCTCCAGTCCTTTAAGCAAGGGGATCTGCAATTATTTAAGTAAGTTGTGCTTAAATGGAGCCTCAGAAACTGTGCCAGTCCCTCCTTTTCTTCATCAGAATTCACCGTTTATATTATAACAATAGTCATAATGTGGTCAGTACTAGCAGAGATGTTAGAATTATGATGGTTGCTTATTTTGATATTGAGAAGAACAATTTTAATAATTTAATGCATCAACATCGTTGATTTTTTGTTGATCAATATCTTTATTGATTTTCCTTTTTTTTCATAACACACACAAAAAATAAATAATAGATACAAGTTTAAAGTAAGAGGCTGGAAAGACATGCATGGGAGGTTATGCCATACATAACCAAAATAAAATAGTTTCTCTTCCTACACATATACATGTCATTATATGCAGCCAAATGTTCAAAAACACGCACATAAACAAACAAACAGTGCTGTTTTGGACAAAAACAACCGTAACAACAAAAACAACAGGGGATGGGCCATAGCATACATAAACAAAAAAGTCATATATAATACATGAAAAATGAGAGTAGAGGGAATCGTCCCCAGAGACAACATCCAAATTTTTACATTCCACCACAGTTGAACATCACTGATTTTAACATGTCTTGTTTGACTTTAATTACTGTTTTAAGAATCAAAACGCAGCTTTTTGTAAAGATTTTGACTTTTTGAAATCCAGTTTTCAATTTCCAGAGTAAACACTTATTTAATCTCAAGGTGCATTCTTATACCTTCAATACCTTGATCTAACATATTGCTTCTCTTATTCTAGACATCACATATCAACAAAATTACTTTGCGATGGCAGAGCCTGGTGTGGGACGCTTTCTTGTGGCCTTCTCAGTCCAGGGTGCAGTCTTTATTATTCTGCTGTTTGCTATTGAGCTGCAGTGTGTTCGCACTCTCCGGCGACTCATCTCCACCCTTGGAAGAAGACGTAAACAGGTAGAGATTGCAACAACTGTAAAGTAAACAGTGTAACATGGGCTGCCTTGTCTGTGTGATTGTCTTTTGTTCTTACTTTGATGTGTGAAATCAAGGTTTTCAGTGTTTCTGCAGAAATTTCACAGGAACCACAACTGTATTACAATCTTTACTTATCGTACAGATAAATCGTTGTGCTTTTTTGAACAAATACAGTTATGACAGATTACTTGTCGCTTTGCTTGGCTCATGGGTAAATGTTTCTTGTGCGTTTCTATTTCAGTTACCACTAATAGAGGATGCAGCTCTGCTCCCAGAGGACAGGGATGTAGCTGAGGAAAGGAAGAGGGTTCTGGAATGCCAGCCGATGGTAGAGTCCATGGTCGGCAGCCCGCTCATATTGCAGGAGCTCAGCAAGGTATGAGCCAATGGGGAGTTTTTTATTTGAAATACTGAAGGTGTGTTAAGCCAGGAGCTTCTTGTTTGTTGATGTTAGCTGACTGCATTCCAAATTTAACAGTAGTTAGAGTTACACTTTCTATAGGAGATGAGGAAAGACTAAAAGGAATTTGGGAATGAAAAGATTGTGAGTCAGGACCCAGTCAGGAAAGGTGCTGATTTTTAATATACTTCACAATCTGTTCATACATTGGCAATAAAAAGACTAAAGATGCAGGACTGGATATCAGGGGGAAAACATTGTATTCTGGGTAAAATGTTGCAGTGCTCTGAACCTGAACATCTACATTTATATCTGTCGATTTCATATTTAACACCTTACCTCACCTATGAGTTTCTTCTCCCACCACTTGAATTGCAATACTGAAGGGTACTTGTGAATTGATGTGACACCAAACAAAATTGCTTAAGATTCAACACATGTGCATTTTCTTACATATGTTACATATTGCATTTTTAAAGGGTTTGAGTATGTGTGCCACAAAAGGGAGACCTCTGGATATATGAAGACGTACAACATATCGGGTCTTATCTCTCTTTCTCAGGTGTACAGTAGCGGGGAAAGTCTTCTGGCTGTTGACAGACTGTCTCTAGCTGTGGGGAAAGGAGAGTGCTTCGGTCTGCTGGGCTTCAATGGAGCAGGCAAGACCACCACCTTTAAAATGCTGACAGGTGATGAAAGCGTTACCTCTGGGGATGCCTACATTGATGGATACAGCGTCCTGAGGGACATCAAGAAGGTACGAGGAGAGTGTTGAAAGAATATTATCAGGATGAGTCTTGCAGCTTTCAGAACACAGAGGTTTGAAAATGAATGTTATCTGTGCACTGCAGGTCCAGCAGCGCATTGGTTACTGTCCTCAGTTTGATGCTGTACTCGACCACATGACAGGAAGAGAAACTCTGAGTATGTATGCCAGGCTCAGAGGAATACCAGAGAAGTACGTAGCTGGCTGTGTGGAGAATGTCCTAAGGTCGCTGCTGCTGGAGCCTCATGCTGACAAACTAGTTCGTAGCTACAGGTAGGTGTAAGGAGAATGAAGACCATGCAAAATAGATGTTACTCTGAATGGTTCTTATTAATGTCACCATAAATGTGCAGTGGTGGAAACAAGAGGAAGCTGAGTGCAGGCATGGCTCTGATCGGTGGACCCCCTGTCATCTTCCTGGATGAACCGTCAACTGGGATGGATCCTGTGGCCAGAAGGCTGCTGTGGGATGCTGTCACACGCACACGAGAATCTGGAAAGGCCATAATCATCACGTCTCACAGGTAAGCCCCATTTACTCTACTCTACCTACCTCTAAAGCACAGGTGTCAAACATGCGGCCTGGGGGCCAAATCCGGCCCGCCAAAGTGTTCAATCCGGCCCCTGGGATGAATGTGTGAAATGGAAAAATGACACTGAAGATATGAACGATAAAGGATTTTAAAATCATTTTAGGTTCATTTAATCTCCTGTTTGTTGTAGTGTAAAAAAAAAAAAAAAAAGTTAAATTATGCAAAAATGTTTATATTTACAGAGTAGGCTTTATTTTATTTTTCTAAAAATGTGAATAAACTGAAATTTTACTAATACTCTGCCTGTTATTTAATGCTGTGTGTACTTGTAGATCCACTGTCGGCTGTATGTTATAAAGAACGTATATAAATGATAAACTAATGTACTAACATATATTACTAAGGTAACGTTAACATTGCACTTATTTTAATTAAGAATTTTCAGGTACGTATTTTTTCATGTTGTGTTCGAGTACAATTCATAGACGTAAACATTTTAAGTTTTTCACTCAAAACTTATTATCTTACTATTAATATTATTTCTATTGTTTTACTGGTCCAGCCCATTTTATACCATATTAGGCTGCATGTGGCCCCTGAACTAAAATGACTTTGACACCCCTGCTCTAAAGCAACCAAGGATTCTTAAAGTGCATCTCTTCTTTATGTTTGTAATAGTATGGAGGAGTGTGAGGCTCTGTGTACCAGACTGGCAGTGATGGTCAATGGTCAATTCAAGTGCCTCGGGAGTCCCCAACATCTGAAGAGCAAGTTTGGCAGTGGCTACACCCTGCTGGCTAAAGTGCATATAGAGGCTGAGCTGGAGGACAGCGACCTGCTGCTATTTAAAGACTTCATTGAAAGCACCTTCCCAGGTCAGAGCAAATACAGGTCTCATAGTAGTCTTTGAAACAGTAGATTGCCTGCTTTTATGGTTATCATCAGTGTTACAGACTACCAGTTGTCCTAATGGGCTTATTTTAACTACTTAAACAATGGAATATATCAATACATTAGAATTTCTAGTTGATGAATTGTCTAATAAAGGTGGCACAAATTCAAACAATGTGTGTTTTAGAAAAATGCTCAGTATTTTAACACATGCCAGCAAATGAGCATGCAGAGACAGCTCCCACCTTTCAGTCACTTGGTCCTAATGGCTTTGCTAACCAACATAATCAATAAATGATCAAAGAAGCCATTCCTCTGTAGTGAAAAGATATGAACAAACAGAATAAGATATTATATTGTACATAGATGGTTTTTACCAAAAGTAATCCATCCAGATGTAACCCCTGCATTAAAGGTAGGGTGGGAGATCTTGGAAAAAAGGGTTCCAGCAATTCAACACATGTGAGAATTTGAACATATACACTCCCTCCCTCCTTCTTCAGCCCACCCCTCGAAACCACGCCTTCATGAGTCACGAATACATGAATGCACACGCTGGCTCGAGCGGTCACTGAAGTTCACGCGCATTCGCGAGAACTCACGTCGATTAGCCAACAAGCCAAACCACAGTAGCACACTAGCATACTGTAGTTTACAGAGT
>JAQQZY010000028.1:22938212-22953614 GCA_030068375.1 Ostorhinchus rueppellii | reverse complement strand
ATCTATCTATCTATCTATCTATCTATCTATCTATCTATCTATCTATCTATCTATCTATCTATCTATCTATCTATTTTCATTTCCCTCCCACCATAGGAAGTCAACTAAAAGATGAACACCAGGGAATGGTGCACTATCACCTGACTGACAAAACACTGACCTGGGCCCAGGTAATGTCACAATTTTAGTTTGAAAAAAAAAAAAAAGAAGGAAGAAATGCAATCCTGTACTTTTGCTATGTTAGAGCTCCACCTAGAGGACAAAATATGCATAACATCACACAGTAATTCTAACTCAAGGAGGGTTTTTTTTTTACTTAAATATGTTTGAGATGTCTTCATTTAAAGGGCAGATTTTGACAGAACCACAACCACAAGAAAATGATCCAGATTGCAGCTTTGAGCGATGAACTTGACACTTCATTTTCTTCTTTTTCACTCCCACTCCCAGGTATTTGGTACTTTGGAGGCAGCCAAAGAAAAATATCGCATTGAAGACTACTGTGTGAGCCAGATATCACTGGAGCAGGTGTTCCTTAGCTTTGCCCAGTTTCAGCACTGCACAGAAAGCGGGAGGAAGTAAGTGGAATTGAGGAATCCGTCCATTTTGACCGTCCATTTTCTACAGCGTGAGTGTGTATGTGTGTGTGTGTGTGTGCGCACACATATGACCTGTATACAGGGACTCTCCTCAGTTCCCCCAGCAGAGGTGAACACAGGCGAGACGAAAGTTCCGTCTTATGTTGTTTTTTCTCCAACTCAGTTTTTATCAGCACACACACACACACACTGGACCAGTCTCCAAATCAAACATCAATTTCAGCATTTCTACTACTGTATCACGTCGGTGTCTTTGTTGGATTTTTCATGCCGCTGTTGTTTTTATGTGACAAAAAAAAGGGGTTATGACCAATGGGCTTTGAGCAGTTAATAATACCAAGTAATGAACTGTGAGTGCTGCACTTTTTTAGTATGATCAAAGACAATGGCATCTATTATCAGATCTACTATTATTCCTCTGAATTATGTGTGACAGGGTTTACTTGTGTGCATCATTATGTGTGAACTGCTTGTCATTTTGTTATTTATTTTATTACATGATTGAGTTTTTGACAATTTGTGCTTTTTGTGTGTGTGTGTGTGTTTTTTTAATGATCTTCAATCATCACCAGAAAATGAACCACTCCTCTTGTTACATTAATGAAATCACTGCTCACCTTTGGGCCTTATTTAACTAATGAGGGTTCTTTTTTTTTTTTTTTTTTTTCTTTTTTTTTAATTGCGCTGTACGAAATGCCTGATTATCCTTAAGAGCCTCTTGGTGTTGTTGCCAGATGTATATAATGTCATATATTCTTGATACTGAAACCACTTCAGACAAGACAAAACCATTTAATCATCTAAAGACTGGGTACATTAACGAATGCATGCAAAAGAAAAAATATAAAAGACAAACAAAAAACAAGTGCATGATACCGGGAAAGTAGAGAACAGTGAAAAAGCGTCCCTACTGAGGGTCAGTCCTTGGAACATTTATGTCCTGTACTGTTAGTCCTCCTCCATTGCGGCCAACATGTTACTTCAGTGTGTTACCATGTGGATATCTTGCCATTACAGTTTACATAGGAGCTGTTGGATAGGATATGTTTGACACTGATGGTAGTTGTGATACAGCTGACTACTGCATGTGGTTGGTTTAGACCTGGAACATTAAGATTGTAATGACTTTGAGGCATTTTTTGTACAAAGATGTTTTTTTCCCTGCAGCTATGCACTTCATATGGTACATTTATATATATGTGTGTGTGTGTGTGTGTGTGTGTGTGTGTGTGTGTGTGTGTGTGTGTGTGTGAGAGAGAGAGAGTATGGTAGCACATTATTCTTTAATCCCTCCAGAATAATCAGAAAACTGCTATGATAGTTCTTTAATGTAAAAACCAACAGATTGTTACTGCTCAGTGGATGTCATCTTTAATGTAGGAAATGCTATTTAAAAGAAAACGTCCAAAAAATGTTATAGATGCAAATATCTCTTCTGCATAGAAACTGATGCCTTGTTCTGTTAAAAGACTGATCGGTGCAGTGTTTGTTCTTCTTAATTTGGATGTGCTTCTTTTAACCTCAGTTTTACACGTACTCATGGTTGATAAAACCATTAAAGCCTTGCAGGTTGAATGACGTCAATAGCGTAATGACGAGGATCGTCATCCATGTCAAAGATAATTATTTTAATTGCTTAGTCATTCTTTCTTTCCAGTGCACAGATGACATTCCATCTCTCAAAAATCGCAGATGTTTAATGAATGTATTTACTGGCTCAGACAAAGGCAAAATGTCCATCATCAATTTTATTTACAGCTTGAGATGATTCCCAACACGTCCTTTATTACATATGAAAATATTGCGTCGCCATATGTGTGTGAAAAAAGCAAACACTGACATTCCAAAAAGACACGTACATGTGGCTTATTGGTCTTTATAGATTTAATTTCCTTGTTTTGACTTTTGCACAATTTATGTGTCATTACATGTTTGACTTGAATCAACTGCAATGTTAGATACATAGTTTTAGGAAAAAGTGGAAAGGTTTGCGCTGCTTACACTGAAGGATATTAAAACGGTGTATCATATTTAAAAGGGAATTCATTGTATTGTGTACTGTACTGTACCATTGAACTGACCTTGTCAACTGTATATGTGTCACTATTCTTTTTAAAATAAATCATGCTCTATGCAAATGGAAGCAAAAGTCGTGTCTGGTTTAATTTCCCAAAAACACGAAACTAATACTCTGTTTGTTCATATCACTTACATTGTATAAACAAAAATACAGGGACAATTCTCACCTATAACTACAACTTTCCATTGCTATTCATTTGAAATATTATCGTATTCACCAACAATGTAATAAAATATCCTGACTGATATTGTAATAACATTTTTATCGATAATGTACATGATTGGAAATTTATTACATTTTCAGGTTATCTGTCAAGTTTGACATTATCAGTTTTGGGGGGAAAAAAAAGACCCACCTGAAAATGTAATAAATTCCCAAAAATGTAATAAGGGATTACATTATCAGTAAAAATGTTATAACAATATCAGTCAGGATATTTGGTGAAGTTATTACATTATTGGGTTTTATTACATTTTTGATTGAATTAAGTGCAAATTTAATTACATTTTCAGTAAATTATTACATTACAGTGGGCTACAAAACTTAGGTGTTACTACTGCAAAAAAAAAAATAAAATAAAATAAAAATGAATAGATATGGAAATATGGATGTTGCTGAACTACTGTCATACACATCCAAACCTTCACGTTCAACCCCAAATAATTGGATGCAAGGGTGGAGTTCATCTCCAGACAAGGGTTGAATTAGACTTGAAATGCAAATACCTGTTCATCGAAGAGGTCAGTGTTTCTAGAAGGATTCAATCTTGCAGGTGGGTCACTATGACGACATGAGAAGATCTTTCTCAGTCCTCTACATCAGTTGAGGGCCACTCTAGCTTGTGTATTCCAGATTCAGGTCTCAGGAGGATACAAGGGACCATCCAGGACCCAGACCACTTCCCCTAATTGGTAACTTGCACCAGTTGGACCTCAAGAGACTTGCCTGGACTCTTTTTGAGGTGAGAGATGTGACAACTGTAGTCGTACTACTTATGCAGATACATTTATGAGTATACTTTGGACAGAGCCTTACCTAGTTTTATGTCAAAAAAAAAATATATGGATCAGTTTTCACAATCTACTTAGGACTTAAGGTGTTGGTCCTGGTAACAAATAACATGATTAAAGATGCTTTGGTCCACTACGCTTATGAGTTTGGAGACAAAACTATCACTCCTGTGTTTCATGATGTCAACAAAGGAAATGGTAAGTCATTTTTAAAAATATTTTTTTATTTTTTTCATATATATATTACTACATTTCATCCTCATTAAACAACTCTGCCATTTTATTCCCAGGTATTATGTTTACCAATGGAGAGCTGTGGAAGGACACCAGGCATTTTGCTGTGACTGCACTTAAAGATATTGGGATGGAAAAAGTACTGGTCAAGAAAGAATCATGGAGGAATAACAGAATCCGAACGACACAAAGATGATCTAATCTGGAGGGGAGCACTGGTTTGTTCAGCATGATGTCATTTACTATCATTTCTAAACCCAGCGTCTAATTGTTTTTATGTTTTTTTTCCTCACACTGGTAAAGCCTTTGACAATGCTCAGTGATGTGGCTGCAAATATCAGATCAGCTTTCATGTTTGGAAAGAGGTTTGAATTCACTGAGCCAATGTTTCAGTCCATCTACCCAAGCTGAACAGTTTCCATGTGAGTACAACAGGAAATATGGTGCGTTTATGGTAAAAGATCTATAACAAGTGGTGCCAGGCACAATAAACCCCACCCCCAATCCTGTCGATGTCATCATGTTTATGTGTGTGCTGATGTCAGCATATCTACTGCCTCTCTGTGGGTCATTCTGCAGAGAACGTGCAGTTCCTTTCCCAAGCTGTTTTAGTATCAAATTGTAAGGATCTTGAAATAATTTTAGGTGTCATAAACAACACCTATATGAAATTCAGCTGAAAAGATCACATGATATTGGGTTCTGGTTGAAATGATAAAAAAAATATTGTGATCAAAGTGGTCCCATATAGTACTTTTGCCCTTAAGTGCAGAATAAAACCTCTATATTTGAACATAAACAAAGCAAACAATTCTGACTAAGCTCATTATTTGCTTGTAATATATCAACAGCAAGGATTTGTTGTCAGCTAATGACTGTGAAATGTACCTAAATTTTATTTTCGGGGTCCATTTGTCACTGTGCCTTAATTTCATATCATTCCTGTTCCATTTAACTGATGACAGGCTGGTTCCCTTCCTTTGTGAGAAATTCTGTTGCATACTTTATCAACAACAATGACAGCCACACATTTCCTTGGAAAAGTATACATGGGCCAATTTGACTTCTGGGAGCAGGAATACGGTAGGTTTTCACACTTTTAAGGTCATTACTGTTATGCACATAACATCTAAGACCTAGCAAAGAATGTCAGTGTATATGGATGACATATCTTTTGGGACTGTAATAGCCAAGAAACAGTGCAGAATACCTATGAAATTGGATTCTCTTTTAAGAAGCAAGGCCACTTCATGTGAATGTCATTCCTGATACCATCATTTCTGTTACCTTCCTGTTGTCTTTCGCAGGTTGGTGGAAAATACACTTCCATCGTGGTGCATTGCCAACAACTAGTTTTTGCTTCATACAACTTGGTCAATCACAAGACATGATATTTTGGGTATGTTTTTTCCACAAACCCATCTACATCTCTGTCCCTAATGTTGCACATTATGTGGAGGATGACCCATATATGTACCAAGTCTGAAGTAAATTGGAACAAATTTGATGTTTTTATAGACATGAAATTTCATCCATTATAAGTAAATGGGGAAAAAAAAAGGTTTAAAAATTCACAAAAAATATGATCTTTGACCTCCTTTTCTGAAAATGGAACCACATCTATTCTGGGTCACTGGCAATCTATAAAACCAATATAGTAAGAAATCAACCAATAGTTTTTCTACTAGAGTGTTAACAAATAAACCAAACTAAAAATAATACTACTTGCCTTCACTTCTGGGGGTGGGGTAAAAGTTGACCACTAAGGATTGTTTTCGACTATATCACAGATGTACAATGTATTTCCTTGTCTGAAAAACTGGAAGGACTTAAAGGTGGGGTCTGAGATGTTAGAAAAATGGCTCAAGCCGGCTACATTTTGAAAAGATACAATTCAAAAGTCCCAACCCCTTTCTTCAGACTCAGCGCACATTGCAGGGGGCGGGGACGAATGGCAGTTGATTTTGATAGACAATCATTTCGAGTGGGTGCTCAAAATGAGTGGATGTTGTTTTTTCAGTCTTGTCGGTCCCACAGGTGACTAAAATTTTTAATTTTTGTGTCAGAGCATTTAATTATTTGTTTGCAATCAGGGTGTGAAGGAGCAATATTTTAGCAATATAGTAAAAAAAATGGGTGCAGTGGTTAGCACTCGTGCCTCACAACAAGAAGGACCTGGGTTCAATTCCCGGGGGATCCTTGGGACCTTTCTGTTTTTCATGTTCTCCCCGTGTCTGCGTGGGTTTTCTCCGGGTACTCCGGTTTCCTCCCACAATCCCAAGACATGCACTGATAGGTTAATGGGCTAATCTAAATTGCCCATAGGTGTGAATGTGATTGTCTGCCTCTATATGTCTGGCGACTTGTCCAGGGTGTACCCCGCCTTCGCCCTAAGTAGCTGAGATAGGCTCCATGTGACTCCTGTGACCCTAGTGAGGATAAAGCGGGTATAGAAGATGAATGAATAGTAAAAAAAATGCTCCAGGAAAACATTTCAGACCCCACCTTTAATGTAAAATGTGGAAGTGAAAGTAAAGGAACTTAAAAAAAAGATAACTACAGACCTGAAGGAGACTCTTTGTTGTTGTATTTCTGACCCATAAACAAATTCTGAATGTTAGTTTTTTATCTGCTGTGATCTGACGTTGATACTGCTGTATTTTAATAATCCTTTATTGTATTTTGATTCCATACTAGGAGCCAAAAAACATACATTCACACTCTCAGGATGAAAACCTGCTCCATAGTGTGATTAATCTGTTTGCAGCTGGACCTGAAATCTCAGCACATGATCTTTGATGGTGTGGAAATCCATCTTACTTCACAATATTCATGTTTTTAAAAGATGAAATATGTTTTTACCCTCTACAATTAGGACATGTATTACTCATCATTTAACTACAATTGTCTGTACTTGTATACAGAAGCCATTGATATGAGTTGACAACTTATATATTGAAGCCTAGAAACACAATGTGAATCACAACCATTTTTATTGATTTACTGGTTGTATGGAATTAACAGTTTGCAATGCTAGGCCAAGAGATACAAAACAAAAAAGTTAAAAAATAAACAAGATGCTTTTATAAAATATGTTAAAGTACATGTACATCGTTTTTTTTTTTGTTTTTTTTTTTAAATCACTGCCCATTGAAGAAATCAGTCACAGTTTTACTACAGCAGTGTAATATATTTAATTCTATTGCTATTCTATTTAATGATCACTTAATTTACTTCGGACATAAATTAATAAAAATGCTACAGATTATGCTAATAAAAACATGTGCATCTGAAGTAACTGTACCAAAGTCAGTCTTTATAAAAGCCCACCTTTATTGTCCCAAAACATGCCCAGGGTTGTATGGAACTGAAAGTGCTCTACGGTCCTTCCACTTTAATATTGATCTGTTGATCCTGTGGAGAGTCATCAGAGCTCATCACTGGCTGGGTGGAGGTACTACAGCTGTGAAGGGTCCGTGCTGAGCAGCTGCTTGGGAAATCTGTTTTAGTCTCTGAACCTCTGAACATCTGTGAATGTGATTGGTTGTATTCAGACACATAGGTCTGTGCGAATGATTGCATGCGTGTTTGACTACTTTCCTGGGGGTATGTAGTTGTATATGGTTGTGTTTGAAGAGGAGTGTGGGTAAGTGGAAGGCTCTCAGCGCTGCTACATGTTGAAAAACCATTTACGTTTGTGGGACTCAGCCCTGGTAACTTAAAGCCCTCGACACTTTCTAAACCCTCTAAAGAGTTATAGTTTGACTGTGCTTGGCTGCACTGGGCGTAGCTGCCTTGACTGAAGTTGAAAGAGTCTTGGCTGAAGGAGGTAGATATGGAAGCAGCTGGTAAAGAAGAAGGTGATGGAGTTTTGTTGTGCTGCTGTTGAACACTGCTGCACTGACCCAGTTTTAAAGAAAAACTCTGTAGAGTGCTGAGGATTTGTTTCTGAATGCTTGTCTGCTGTGCCTGCTCCCTCTCCAGGCGGCACTGCTGCTCCACCAGCATCTTCACTGCCATGCCCAAGCTGCGCACCTCAGAACTCAGGCTCTGGATCTGATCTTGCAGACCACCCCTCCCTCCAGAGTCCTGGATTGCCTGCTGGGGGCTAGGATTACCCTCACTACGAGGAGTCCCCTGGCCACTAGGGCTTGGCAGGCGAATCACTGCACCCCCGGGAGCAGAAGACGTTAAAGGTGCTGGTTGTCTGTTTGGAAGACGGATGCCAACTCGAGGAGGAGGGTGAAGGGAGCGAATGGAAAAACTTGGTCTCTGCATGAGAAAACGTCTGGGGGTATTGCCTCCTGTACCTCCTGGCTGACTCCCCAAAACAGTCTGCGAATACCAAATATATAATATATAATAAGAATGAATGCATGTACCACAACATGACCCATTTAAAAACAAAAGTTCTAAAATGATTAAGCTGTCAGACTCAGGTGGAGACATATCCAAGAATTTTTGCCTTCTTGCCCAAAACCAACCTTTTGATGTCCTGTATCCTACTACTACCTGGTACAAGGTTTGCCAAGCAAAGAATTATTTAGTTCCGCACTAATATTTCTTAACTCTAGTACAATCATTCAAGAAATGTGGCCTTAAGTGTTTATAGCACTCATCTTAAGATGCCGGTCTATAATTTGTTTTTTGTATTCATATGGCAATTAGATTTTATTCTCACCCTTTCTGCAGTCAGATCATATGTTTCAGGTTGTGGAAGTGCACTTCTTAAGTCAGCACCTTGGACTCTTGATTGATCTCTCCTCAAAAATGATGCCACCTGCTGGAATGACTGTTGAAAAATATAAATTTACTCAAACACACACTGTATTGAACACAAACCTCTTATAATTAATAAACAAACTCTGAATAATTAAAACCTAACATTTCAGATGTGTCACAAGAAAACATATACCTTCATTCTGTGAGACAGTGCTTTATCCAGAAGTCGTTTACGAGCTGCCAGCATTGAGTTGGTGGCTGGGGAAGGAGTAACTCTGCTTCTCCTTAATGCTGCATTTGCCGTTCCTGTGGATGATGCAGTGCTTGTCTCTGCTCTTATTACATTGGGGTGGGCACTACTTTGTTGGTTGCTCTGTGCAAGAGAGGTAACACTAACAATCTGGATGTCATTTTCTTCTTTATTTCCCTCCTGTTGCTGCCCTGACCTGTTGCTTCCACGTGTTTCCCCAGATCCACATGGTTTTACACTGCTCTCTGAATTTGGAGATTTCTGTTTGCCAAATTCTGTTGTTGATACAAAACCAGAATGCTGAGAGGCCTCCCGTAATAAATTTTGAAGATGCATGTTACTCCAGTTGTCTTGCATTCCCCCAGCTCGAACCTGCACCTGTGGTGATGATGTGCTACTTCCAGCCTCCATTGTTTGCACCCATCCTGGTGGCCTTCCCTGAAACTCCCTCAGGAACAGGTAAATGGCTTGGGCTGACACCTTTATGTTCTCCAGTTCCAGTACAGCTTTGATCTTACGGAAACTCAGTCCAGCCTTTCGTAGTTCTACTACTTTTCGCTTGGCAGCATCATCCAGTCGACCCATTCTCTTCTAAAATAGCAGAATTAGACAAAGTGTCACACATGTAAGCAGACTATCACATAAGATCAAAAGAAACATTACTCTAGATTTAGCATGGGAGATGAGAAAGTTACATCAAAAACAGACATTTCCAATATTTATATGTTGAAGGCTTAAACTATAACATTATTTGTCTAGTATTTGTGTTCAATTATTAATTAATAAAAGTGAACATTATATTGACTATAAAACGCTAAGATCTCCGAGATATTACAGGGTTTGTTGTGATCTAGTCATCCCAGATCAAAAGCAAGCAAATGATGCAAGCATTATAAAATAGTATGATATTGAAAAAAAATGCATTTGTTGTAAGATGATACGAATCTCGTTAGTGCTGTCAGAAGTCACTGCTGGTTAAAACATAAAGGCTACTGAAACTTCCCTGACTTTTAACAGTATCTAATGCTATACATAAATTACTAATAACAACTAAATGCTACAAAGTTCTCGTGAATAACGCTCCATTTATGTATGTTTGCCACTGTTGCAATCTTATTCTAGGCTACCTATTTATTAATGAGCATGCTAACTGATGAAGAGGGTGTCGTCTTGCTCATATACGCTAACGTGCATATCAAAACCCTAAAATGAAAGATGTTAGCTAAGATAGCTAACGATAACAGCTAGCAAACTCTTTCAGAAAAGAGAAGCTTACGCTACCTTGTTGTGAAAAGAGGTAAGACAAAGCTGTATTAGTTGTTTGCTTAAACTCCTAAACGTACCGTCAGATAGGATGAAGCATTTAATCTACCTTCACGTCTTTGGCATAAGTAAACAAATGAGTTGTGCTTGTATGTGGCGCTCAGGTTCGTTCGTAATTTCCTGTTTGACGTCATCACTTGGCGACATTTCCTCAGGCCGCGATTCAAGATAAAAAGCACTCGTCCGAAAGAAATGTAAGTTAAGCATGTTATTGCTGGGTAATTTAGTTGTTTTTAATCCCACGTTGTACTTTATCTCATGCAAATAATCGTTTTATATTTTGTTCCCGTGTGTACGCTTCATGAAAACATTAGCAATCGTTAAACAGCTGTCCCCGTGGCTTCCTTCGTGTTTTGAGGATCAGTGAATGAAGTCAATGGCGGCCGGTGTGTGTTCTGTACTCAAGTGTACACTGCTGAAATACAGCCTTATATATTGAACAAAAGTGATATTTAGGTTGATTTATTAAAATCCTACCAGCATTCACAACACAATAATAATACTTGACGAATAAATATAATTATAACTTTATTATCATGTCCAGGGTGTACTCCGCCTTCGCCCTTAAGTAGCTGGGATAGGCTCCATGCGACCCCCGTGACCCTAGTGAGGATAAAGCGGGTATAGAAGATGAGTGAATGAATGAATAACTTTATAAGTACCATTTAAGAACCATGGTTTGGTGTTCCAATTTTAGTGTTAATTTTAGTATTAAAACCAAAGAAATAGTGACTTAATTTCTTACCCTTCTTGTTTTGCAAGTGATGCACCCTAATTTAGTGCTATGCGATCAGTGTACAGTTTCTTGTTCATTTGTCTTTTGAGGATTTGCTGATTTTTCCTCTAATTTGTATCATGGTTATCTTAGTACTTTTATCTTGTGGTTAGTCAGGCAATCAAAGAATTGCTTATTTGGCTTACAGTTCTTCATTACTTCCATACAAATGTTATGTGAATTCAAAGTAACAGCATCTTATTTTTAATTCCAGGGCTCCATCACCCACAAAGCGGAAGGAGGAGGAAAAAACAAAAGACAGAGGTAAAGAAAAGACTGGCACTAAAGAAGGAGACAAAGAACGAGGACGGGAAAAAGTAAGGAAACGTCGCAGCGCTTCAACTGGAAGCAGCAGCAGCAGGTTTGTGTCACTGCTTCATGAGCTCACTCGGCTTTTTGTCACATAAAATCTGTCTCAAATATTCCTTTTTGTATATAAATGGTTTATCTTCTTTTTGGTCAGGTCCAGATCTAGCTCTACTTCAAGCAGCAGTTCTGGTTCCAGCTCAGGTTCCTCAAGTGGTTCCAGTTCATCTGGCTCCAGCCGCTCCGGGTCTTCTAGTTCTCGATCCTCCTCCTCTTCATCCTCCTCTGGCTCCCCCAGCCCGAGCCGTAGACGCCATGATAACCGTCGCCGCTCCCGTTCAGCGTAAGTCACTTCCTCCACTGCTATTCCACAGCATTGTGTGTCAGCTGTCTGGATGCTGTAGTTTTTCCCACAGCTTTTAGTCCTAACTGGTGGAATTTCTGTTTGTTGTTCTGCAGGTCTAAAACACAGAAGAGGGGAGATGATAAGGAGCGAAGGAAAAGAAGCCCAAGCCCCAAACCAACTAAGGTTCATTTAGGGCGGCTGACAAGGAATGTCACCAAGGTCTGTTTAACTCTTTTTAAAGCAGAACAAAATTAGGAGATACTCTGCTGGCTTATCTGAGATATAGCATGCTAACTTGGAGGATCAAATCCTGCTTTGCCAACTTTGAGTCTAATTTACATTTAATTAAGATAGATTGCACGTGACTATACAATGAAATTTTGTTTGACACCCATCCCTGTGAAGTTTAAATAGGAATTAATATTTGTCTTAAACATATTTGAACCAAACAGTTAATTCAGAAATTCAGGAAACATTTAGAAATGCTGATTAGTTGAGTATATGAATTTCAGCTCTAAACTGATCTAAATTCTAAACCTGTATGAAGTGTTAAGTAATTAAAGTTGATTTCCCAGTAAAGGAACTTGATGTTAATAAAGATTGGAATGAATCTCTATCACCATATGGTTGTTATAACTTCCAGAATTAGTTTTTAGTGCCAACATTGTTATGCCAGACCTCTGGTGACAACCATGGCATAAAAAAAATGAATACACTGTTTCCATAGACTGCTGTAACCTTCATGTGTTTGTCTGGATCTGCTTAAAAACTTAAGAGGGTTAGGCCTTGGCTTATAGCTTTCACCAGGGTTCATGATTTCAGCAGTTTTAGACAGATGGATGGACAAATGGATCATATAACCTTCTTTGTGCAAAGTAAAAATCCATTGATTGTAAGCATACTGTTTGGGTTTTTTTTCCATAGGAACACATTCAGGAGATCTTTTCCACTTATGGGAAAATCAAAATGGTTGACTTGCCAATGGACAGACTCCACCCTCACCTGTCCAGGGGTTATGCTTATGTGGAGTTCGAGACTCCCGAAGAGGCCCAGAAGGCGCTCAAACATATGGATGGAGGTAAGTGAGCATCTTTACTTTAGTGCATCCATCTGGGAATATTACTCAAAGTGCTTTATTGAAACAAATTATGAAATCTCTGCTTGTAGGTCAGATTGACGGGCAGGAAATTACAGCAGCTGCCGTGTTGACTCAACGTGTCCGTCCACCACCTCGTAGACCCTCACCCCCTCGCAGGATGCCCCCACCACCACCTATGTGGCGTCGCAGCCCACCACGTATGAGGAGGAGGTTTGTGTTGGACCTTGTTTGCCTCAGACCAGTCATTCTGCTCATCCTTTCTGCCTTCCCACCACATTTTTGCTTGTGTTCTTGTAGGTCCCGCTCCCCAAGGAGGCGTTCCCCAGCACGCCGCCGCTCTCGTTCCAGGTCTCCTGGTCGCAGGCGTCACCGCTCTCGTTCCAGCTCCAACTCTTCCAGATAGACGGGTTTCCAGTTTCTCAATTCCAAGTGATGTCTTAGATTTTGTCACCAAAATCAGCAGAATTTATCTACTTTCCCAGACCTTATGGACTTCCCCGGAAATACAATTCTCTGCTGTGTAGCCAACGTAAACATCTGCCTGCTTGTAGACAGTGGATGTGTTTTTCTTTTTTGTGAAAATGTGAGGTTTGTTTTTTACATTTTATGTTAAGTTGATCCTCAAAAGTGGGATCAGTGTGTTTTGTTAATTCAAGCTGAGTTTGGCCAGCACTGAGATCTGTCAATATTTAGCAGCAGTTTTGACTTTTTACCATGTACTGATATTTTAGACATTTTGAAAATAAAATACTGAAACATGGTGCTTAATGGATTTGTTTATTCAGTGAACCGTACACAATGTAAGTGGATTCAGTTTATACGTCTGGTATATTCCATAAAATGCCAAAATTATTCAGAATTCATTTTCCTGCACTCACTACATTCAGTATAGTATCATTACACTGGATTTATGTCTCAGATCTGATTTATTTCTTCAAATTCTAGTGCGAGCTGGTCACAAAAAAAGACATTTACAGATGTTGCACGCATGAGGTCATACAAAAGTAAATGACAATGATGTCAGTATAGTTTGTATGTTGATGTGCAGTGGAAGGAGTTGAATATGTGAGTAGATGATGGGCTTTTTTTCACTTGGTGCAGATTATGACACTTGATTTAGAGTGATGGTAAGTTTATATCTAATATGGGAACACATGGATGTCACCTGAATCACAATAGAAAAGTTCACATATTGGGCTGTATGCTCTTCAGTTAAACACAGCTGAGTTGAATGTAACAGTCAGATTTAGGCCACTTTCGCCTGCACTCTGAATGTAACCGATTTGTCCTTGATCCTTGAATGTTCTCAAATGCGCTCTCCTACAGAACAGGATGCCTCACTGCAGCTGGAACTGCATGTTCTTCCAACGTAGCATTACTGGCTGGGCGTGCAAACTCAACAGTAAACATTTTAAAATGCTTTAAATCCTTCAGTGAGCATCATTTGCAGTACATGCTACTAAAAATACTACACTTTGAACTCATTCTCATTGGAGACTTCAGAGAACTAGAACACATTTTATGGTGGGCATTTTGGCATTTCTCAGTAGGTATTTTGGAAAAAACATTAATGATGGCTGAATTCAATTAAGCTGCCCTTTTGTGAATGTTGGCTACACTTTCATGGCTTACTGGAATACTTCAATAGAAGGAGCTGGTCATTAATGTTATTGGGAACAGATGTGCTTTTCTTACTATGGCAACTACAATAACTTGCAAAAAGGCCCATGTTCAGTGTCAAAATAAATCTGTGTAACATAATGGCACGGAGTCTGATCTGTAGCTACATTTACCCTTCTAGGTTATTTAGAGTATTTTGGAGTATTAGATATGCTCCCAGGTCTCTGTTAGGTTTGTTGTGTCAATACTTGCATTGCTACCACCCACCTTGATCCTGTGCAAACAGTAACTGAGACCACCTGGGTGTTACTTTTATTATACCTCTGGATTATGTGGATAGATTTCTTGCAAAATGAATGTACTATTCATTCACCATCAAACAATATACAATCATACAACTATAGCTTCTGAAACATCAACTGTCCCACGTTTTTGAAATGAGCCATGTTCAGCATAAATGAGCCACTGAAATTGCCAAGTAAAAGTCATTTTTGATAAAACAAATTAACTTGAATATAAAAACACACACACAAGACATCACACCTTAATGATTCATAATAACTTTAATGAATTGAAACATTAAGAATCCATAGAATAACTATGTGTATACATGGATGTGTGGTGGAGGGGCTTTTCCTCCACTTGTCTGCTGAGGTGCAGATACTTACAGGCCATCCTGACAGACAAAGCCATCCTGATCACAACAAAGCCTTAAACTCACAATTTGGCAGCTTCTGCCTGGTCCACTTCCTTCTGTTTTGGTCCCAGTGGTGCTTCAGACTCCTGAACAGGGCCACGTCTGCTGGGTAAAGGGTGTGGGGAGGGCAGCGCAGCACAGGAGGCAGACTTTTCTCTTCATCAAGTTGATGAAGTCCAGGTTGTATACATGACTGAGCCCATCCAGTAGGAGGATATGAGGCTCAGCATCATTCTTTGGCAGTGACTTGACAAACATCTGAGCCAGGGGTTCCCAACCCTGGTCCTCGAGGTCTGCTATCCTGCATGTTTTAGATGTTTCCCTCTTCCAACACACCTGAT
>JAQQZY010000028.1:22898546-22922725 GCA_030068375.1 Ostorhinchus rueppellii | reverse complement strand
AACCGGAGTACCCGGAGAAAACCCACGCAGACACGGGGAGAACATGCAAACTCCACACAGAAAGGTCCCACCAGTGATTGGTGCTGGAATCGAACCCAGGACCTTCTTGCTGTGAGGCACGAGTGCTAACCACTGCACCCCATTTCTAACAATTCCTGAAATGTTTTTCCAAATCCGTTCAGAACTTTTCAAGGTATTTCGAACATAAACAAACAGATAAACAGATAAACGCCAGCAAAAACATAACCTCCTTGGCGGAGGTAATAAGAAAACTTAAATAGTGTTGCTGCCAGACTTGAACTCTACTCATGTTCTTTGCATTAGATGGACAGTAAACAGACCCTGGTGAACTCTGAATCTCATAAAAACCACTTCATTAAGTCTGCAAACAGGCCACTACAGGTTCCAAACATGCAGAAGTACAACACACACACACACGCACACACACACACACACACACACACACACATATATGCACTGCCCTTCGCTGACATAATGTAGGATTAGTTATTATTATGCCCCAGCCACTGACCCAGTGGTTCACATCAGAAGAATGGACCTTGGGGTGGTCTGCTGACTCACAGACGGCTGGTGAGACACCCCACAGCTGACTCTATTTTAACCTGGGAAAAAAAAACCTGTTCAACCTGAAAGTTCTCACCCCACAGCCTACCAGTGTTGAATAGTAACAAAATACAAATACTTCACTACTGTACTCAAGTATGATTTGGGAGTATTTGTACTTTACTGAGTATTTTTCATTGTTTACTTTCACTTTCACTTCACTACATTTCCTCACTCAACTGTACACTTCTACTTTGATACTTTTTAATGCACAGTATGGTTACTTGTGACAAAAATAATTTAAAGGGCTCATATTTTGCTAAACCCACTTTTATTAGTCTGTGGTTCATTTATTTGTGTATTTGGACCCTAATAGTTCATAAAGTTTGAAGTTGAACCCTCCAAATTTTGCAAAGTTATCTTTATATTCAGTCCAGCAAAAATCAAGTGGATTTCTACAACCTGTTTTAATTCCTGTTTAATTTGTTACATTTTCTAACTAGTTACTTTACAACATTTGCACATATAAGGTCAAGACTTCTGACAAATATTTATCCAAGTACGCCATATTTGTTTATCAGCAGCTGCGGTTGTAGTCTATACGGAGAATATGTCCAAAGTTCGAGCCGATTACCTAAAACATTCAGTTGTTGGTTGTATTGTGTGAAGAGGTTCATATGCATTTAAAGGGCCAGCGCTCCAAACTACCTTTCTGGTGTCATTACTCAGAAATACTGTTGAAGATGGACCTGTGGAGTTGAATTAATAAAGAATTCAGACCCAAGCAGAGCATTTACAGTTTATGTAGACCACAGGGAAATGTTTGAAAAATGCAGAATTCTATTTAAAAAAGCAGAATATCTCTCCTTTAAAGGAAATTTGATGTTTTTACCGCTGAGACTGCAACAAAGTCGTGAAAATTATTTATTATTAGGTGTAATGTGCACAAACGACAGTCCACACTCATCAGCCTGTAGATGATCTGTTGAAATGAGGCAGAGTTGAATGAATTTATGCCATAAAACAGGTTGGTTTTATATCAGTGTTTTAGAAAATGGAATATAGGCTCCATGTTTTGAGGTGCACCATAAGCTTCATAGTTTTTTCTTCTTTTTTTCTCAAAATTCTGACTTCCTACTGCTGTTTGAGTTTGTGAAACCTTGTTTTTGAAGTATGTGATGTAGGCATCATTACCTCCGCCAAGGAGGTTATGTTTTTGCCGGCGTTATGTTTGTCTACCCATTTGTCTGATTGTGTACAAACTAACTTGAAAAGTTCTGAACGGGTTTGGATGAAATTTTTGAGGAATCGTTAGAAATGGGACGAGGAATAAGTCATTAAATTTTGGTGGTGATCTGGATCACCGTCTGGATCCAAGAATGTTTTAAATGTTTCTTTATTATTGGGAGATAGGGCATGACGGCACTGATTTGCCTATGAGATCATTCAGCACCATCTAGTGGAGGAAAGTACAAACACTACCTTAAAAAAAAAAAAGTATAAAACACTACCTTGGCGGAGGTCTGCACTCTCTGAGTGCTTGTCTAGTTTTCAGTATTTTGAAATCCTGTCTTTGACTTTACCATGTTCTAAAATCCTGGATAGATTTTATAATATTTAAAATTCTGACTGCTTTTGGTTGCTATTTACATTTACTTCTACTTTTGCTTTCATTACTCAAGTACCTTTAATTGCAGATTCCTAAATATAGTGAACACTAGATACTTAAAGACTCTAACTTGAGAAGTATTTCAGTTGGTGACATGAACTTCTACTAGTCATTTTTTGGTGGGGTACCTGTACTTCTAATCAACTGTGACTCTCCAGTACTCTATACAACGCCGTAGCCTACAGATTCATATAAACATAGATACATTGCATAAACACAGACATATCCAATCGCATCTGCTCCTCAATAGCACATACACACACCAGTATTTTTCAGTCCATGTGGTGCTTCAGCCTTTCTCAAGGCCTTGTGCCATCAAACCCTTTTTCACCTCCAAACATTTGCTTATTCAGACGGTCCAGCTGCCACTGTTAGCTTTTATCCCCACAGCAATTTGTCTAATTAAGCTTAAGAAAGTATTCCCTTTAGACCTGCTGACAGAAAGCACTAGATTTACACTACCTCCCTCATCTGCGAACTCAAAGTGGATGTTGGAATTAGCATCATGAACGACGTGGCACATGAAAGTTTAGTGTACAAACATACCACTGTGTTCAGATAATACCTTCTGCTTACTGCTATGATGCAAAAGGCCTAAATGATGAAGAAAATTAGGGAGACAGTTAGGAGGTGGAGAGCGCACAGTCAAGGCCATGGATCCAATCCAGACCTCCAACTTCCCCTTCAACCAAGAAGAGATTTACCTTGAGATTTTAGAGACATTCAATCTCCTCCGGCAACACACGCAGCACAGCCATGGATCATGGTGCTGACACGCCTGGGAAAACAGACAAATAAATCTGATAAATGTAAAACTACAGGGGAAAATATCTCGCTGACATAGAGTCAGCTGTTACGCATCAGTCATAGATGGATGTCAAACCATCCTCCCTGTTGGTTGGAAAACCAGTTGTACTTTACATAACATAGATTTTGTTGCTGTTACTAAAACCTGAGTGGTATGAAAATCTCTCAATACTAATCTGTGGTCTGTAGTAGGTGTGTCCCGGTAATCCCACATGCCCACATCCACTCACAGTTACATTACAGGTTCACATGAGGACACTAGGAGAGGATCCCAAATTGTCTAATGTTATCTATTGCAGGGATACAGGGGCGATTAAGTGACAGCCAGATGAAAGTGTAGTCCATTGATTTGTTGTAGTGCTGTGATGCTGTAGCCTGTTATGAAGGAGAGGAGAGGAGAGGAGAGGAGAGGAGAGGAGAGGAGAGGAGAGGAGAGGAGAGGAGAGGAGAGGAGAGGAGAGGAGTACACTTCACAGCAGGCTACATGGATAATAACCCACAGCTTCTCCACATAGGTGCCATCTACCTTGGCAGTGTCATTTCCTAAAATAAACCTATTTCCTGTCTCTGCTGTGAAGTCCTCCAACATCACTCCCTTGCAGAGTTCCATCCATTCTGATGCTGATGAATGTCAAAAAAGCTGTTTTAATTGTCTATTTCAGAGTATAGCATGTAGCCTGTAGACACAGTATGCTGGGCTAGAAGGCAGCATCCTGACAGCTTTATTTATGAGGCTTCTGCAATAGAGAAAAGAGAGAGAGAGAAAAAAACCCACCTCTGCTGATGCTTGTTTTCTATTAACACTGCTAATCTAATCCACTGTATTTAAAGCTGAGGATCTTACAGCTGAATCCATCCCTTTGTCTTGATCACATCTTGGCTTTAGCTGAGATCTGTGCAGGTTCTGATCCAACCAGACTGTAATAATGCGTTCACGGACCAAACAGCTGATGAGGAAATGACATTTAAAAAAAAAACAAAAACAAAAAAAACAGAAGGAGAGAAAGGGATGATCTTACCGTGGTTATCGCATGTTTGTCGCGCCGTAGCGTCGCATCCAGGCTTTGAATGTGCGTAATGCGATGAGGATCCCTGCGAGGAGCGCGTTTTTATCTGCAGCCCGGCGCCTGCGGAGGGACGGACGGAGCGGGGCCGAGGGCTGGCCTGCGCACCCACCAAGGAGACCAAACCCTCCAACCTCTGGGTATTTACGACAGCGATGTACGAGCCAAGCGGACGTGTGTTGTTTTGGTGAATGGGAGACGGTCAGCGCCACACCCCCCTACCCCCTCCTCCTCCCCTCTTCATCATTTACATGTGTGTTTTCACTCACACCTCCATCCCATCCACCGAACTCTGATTCATATTTTATTGTATTGCAGCAGCAGAGTGTGTGTTGCGTCATGGCGTTGCAGTATGCCTTCAGAGGTGGATTTCCCTCCACAAACAGCCTCAGAAGGCTCCAACAGAGGCTCCACAGAACAGGTGACCACCCAAATCCACCTGGTCACTTTTATATTGATGATTTTCTGCTCAAACTTTGGATGAAACTGTCAAATTATAGCATCACGCAGCACTACGTACCCCCATAGCAGCTCAACCTAGCAAAGCATTTTTTGGTTCTAACTAATTTGTGGTCCCGTCTGGTTGTATTTCCTGGAATATGCTGCCACCTACCGGGCCGAGGGTGAAACTGCACCCAGGCCAGTCTACAGCAGGGGTGTCCAACTCATTTAAGTTCAGGCTCCACATTAAGCCAAATTTGATCTGAAGTGGGTAGAATCAGTGAAATAATAACATAATGATGTATAAACAATATCAACTACAAACTTTCCTCTATGTTTTAGAGCGAAAAAAGTAAAATTATGTGATGAAAATGGTCACATCTAAAAATATCTTTTAAAACAATATGAATATTATGAATAAAATTAAATTTATGAAGAAAAATAAATGTGATTTTAACAATATTATGTCTCCGTTTATCATTTACACATGTAAATTACAACTTACAGATCACAGTGGATTAACAAATAAACAAAACATTCAATAACAGGCAGAATATTGGTAAAATTACACTGATTTCTCTTAAGGGGTCAAAACTACTACATGTATATACATATCATTAGTCATACTGTCATATCTACAGTACATAACATGAATCAGCAGTGTGCAGAAAGTAAAATTAGTTAGAATTATGCACACTTTGGTCAAAAATGTGACTTTTATTCAATTATGCTATTTATAGGTATGTGTTTGAGTAAAATGAACATTTTTGTTTTATTCTCTAAACTACTGACAATATTTCTCCCAAATAGAGCATGTATTTGCAGAACACAACACATGGTTAAAAATAACAAACATGCAGTGTTTTCCTACCTCAGATAATGCAAAGAAAACCAGTTCATATTCATTTCTAAACAACACAATGCTAATGTTGTAACTTGGTAAAAGTTCACACATTATTACACACATTACAGTATTTGGTGGAATATCCCTGATTTTCAGTGACAGCTTTCATGTGTCTTGGTTCTCCTCCGTTACTGTTGGATGACTTTATGCAGCTCCTGGCAGAAAAATTCAAGAAGCTCAGTAATGTTCCATGGCTTGTAAACATCCATGTTCCTCCAGAAGTTTTCAGAGTGGGTTCAGGTCTGCAGATTGGACTGACCATGACAGGGTCTGTATCTGGTGGTCCGTCATCCACACCTTTATGGACCGAGCTGAGTCCAGGAGCATTGTCCTGATAGAAGAACCAGTCCTCAGAGTTTGGGAACATTGTCAGAGCAGAAGTCCAGTAGTTTTCAGTAGTTATTTTTAGATTCCAGTTACTTTTGTGGTACTAACAGCACTGTTTTTGTCTATTGTAAGAAGACAGCAATGGCCACAGTAGTGGTGTTTATACTTCTACTTCTTAAATAAGACGTGGATCAGCTGTTTCTTCAGTAGAATAAGGTGTGTTTGTGTTGGAATTCAACAGACACAGGAGTGGAATGGCTGTCATACATGCACACATGCTGATTTCACAGGAAATTGCAGTGGTCTCTTCTTTTTCCAGAGCTGTATTTCTCAGAATTGAAAACATAATGGCATGATATATGAATTCAGCAAAGAAAATAAATTCTCTCTTTAAGGTAGACAAAATGAAGCTGCATTATCACAGTCTCATGACTCTTGGTCTCACTCTTCCTGGCCCTGTCTCTGTGTCAATAGCTTCTTGTGTTGTGCTGTGCAGAGGTTTACAAGCATGTGGCTGTGCCCGTGTCTCTGCCTCAGAATGGCAGAAAGAATGGCTTCTTTTGTTTAAAACTATTCTATATAATGTCACTCCTACATTTTATAACAGAAGAATTTATTAGTTATCTGGATGGAAGCTCAAGAGGTATTGACACGATGGTGTAAAACCTGCTATGCTCTCAAATGGTTGCAAAAGTCTTATTTCCCGTTGATGGAGTGAATGAGTTTTCTTCTTCTCTGATGTATTATCGGGAGGGGTTACTCCCTCTTCTGAGTGGTTGAACAAATCTTTGTACCTCATGAATAACTGATGAAACCATTGCTTTACAAGACGTCTGCTGTTATGTTGCCATAACTGTGATGATTATATCTTTGTTAAAGAAAAACCACCCAACTTGCCTATTAGTCACACTTCCCTATTCATTATAAATGTTAAGTTGTTAAGTGTTGATTCACTTTTTCATAGAAAGCTCTGTGACTATTTTTACTGTTGACCTTTTTTTTTTTTTTTTTTTTTTTTTAAACCCCACACAGCACCAGTATCAGAATGAGACATGTACGTTTTCAAGGGAATGGTATTTTTTTTTTTTTAATTTTTTTTTTTTTAATTTTTTTTTTATATTTATTTAACCAGGCAAGTTAGATGAGAACGGATTCTTATTTACAATAATGGCCTGACCAAGAGGCAGCACACAAGCAGAATAAATAAACACACAGGATGAACAGTAGAACTGATCACAATGACATATAGCCAATAGAAAATCTAAAAACAGGTGCAGTGGTGCAGAAGTGTATCTGTCACTGATCTCTTAAATGAGAGCGGGATAAATGAGGTGAGTTTTAAGGATTGTTGCGAAGAATTCCAGTTATTACATTATAGTTGTAGGACATAGGTTTTGTTATTGCAGGTGTCCCTTTGCAGACTTTTATTCATAGACAAGATCTGAGATAGATGTGGGTTGCTTTATTATATTTTTTAAAAGAATATTACTGTGGCTGTTGAGGTTATGGGACTGTTAATGTATAATAGAAGCTGATATGGTGTCACTGTGCTGCAGCTCATATAAAGTGTTCTTAAAGTATTTAACCAACTTTTCCTGAAAAATATGTAAGATTTTGTCAAAGTAAATTGTTTTGTTAAATAATAGATATCCAAGACTTAAATATTTGCAAATAATAATCATTTCAGGACTTTATCTGTGTGATATGGCTATATTGCGTGTGTGTGTGTGTGTGTGTGTGTGTGTGTGTTGGCTGAGTAAAGGGCAGTGACAATGCATTTTCTGCTCCAGCGCTGTTCTTGTGGTTGGCCCACTCTGAATATGGGCAGAGAGGCCAGTGTCAGGAACCGAGCCAATGAGATCCTTGTGTGTGTGTGTTTGTCTGAGTGAGAGGATGGGCGGCTGAAGTGGACGCTTGATATCTATATGTATAAAAACTGAGCAGGAGGGACGCTATTACAGGCCCATGAGCTGGTGAAATACTGAAGGCACAGGTTGTGACAGTCAACAGTCCATATGTGCATGTGAGAAAATAACAGAGGAAGACAGTTTCTTTCACTGATAGGCCGAAGAGGAAGCAGTCAGTTAGAGCTGAATTATTGATGTGTACTAAAAGCAGAGCGGCTCCCTCCCTTCACCGCTGAGCTGCTCGCAGCAGTAACCACAGAGGCTAAAAGTGACAGAAGTGAAGAAACGTACAGTTTGCTCTCAAAAGCTCCTGTAGACTCCAGCAGCTCTGAGCAACTGTTGAATGATCAGTGTGAAAGAGCAGGTTCAGCGTGAGACTCTACTGTATCTACATTCATGAAGCAATGTAGTACAGAGGCTACAGTTAAAGAATAAGGACAAATAACTGAACAGTTTACATTTTACCTCTGCAGGGGGTTATGTTTTTACCAGGGTTTGTGGGTTTGTTTATTAGCAACATAAGAAAAAACGTTATGGATGGATTTTGCTGAAATTTTCAGGATATGGCCGCTCTGGGTCAAGGAAGAGGTGATTACATTTTGGAGGTGATCAAAATCACTATCTGGATCCCGGATTCTTTATCATTGCAAGATAGGGCATGATGGTACAGATTTGATTATGAGGTCATTCAGCGCCATCTAGTGGAGGAAAGTACAAACACTACCTTGGCAGAGGTATACGCTCGGAGTGCTTTTCTAGTTTCAAGACTGTTGTGGAGTTCAAAGTAAACATGGTGAAGCAGCTTTTATCTGTTATGCTGCACACGACTGGAACAGGCTACCAGCCGAACTGAACTGTCCAATAAAGGTCATAGTGTCTGTGTTCTTACAGTTTTAGATTTATTCTATAAAAGGTAATCTGTCAAAAATACCTGATATGTTTTGATGGCAAACTTCCGTCTTTATCAGAGGCATCACTATGTGGTGAGTGATGTGTTTAACCCTTTCACGCATGAATGAATGAATGAATGAATGAATGAATGGTTTATTTTGGTTTGTACATTAATCACTGTGCACAGTACAACAACCATAATCCACACAAGAAAACCAAAAAAAAGGAATAGGCCAGAAGCAAAAGCTTATTTTTTGCCTCTCCTTTTCACCTGACACACACCATTCATTCATTCATTTTCTATACCCGCTTTATCCTCACTAGGGTCACGGGGGGACACAAACCACTTACATCAAACTAAATGTGAACATCAAGGATTTGCATTATAACAAAGAATCAACAACAACAAAAACACATCTACCATCTGCACTTAATATTCCTGAATAATCTTATACTTGAGACATTTCTTAAACTTTTGTCAGAGATGTAAACCACTTTAATTCATCAAGTCCATCCCATAATCTCACACCCACAATGAGAACCGTAATCAAGATTTTTTTTCCCCTGTGTTTTTATTCCTCTTTAGGCATGAAAAAAACCAATGCGATTGAAATTCTTTTATGAACCTATTTTTCACAGTTATGAAAATGTCCACTCAGCTGGACACCACGCATTTCATTTTTGAAGAGACAAACTGTGAGAAAACTATGAAATCAGAACATTTTTAAAGCTAATCTGTTTCCTCACATTTTAATGTACTATAATACTAGTTATTACACACAGATAATATGCAAAACAAACTTGATTATACTTGATAGTCTAAAAACAATTTGCAATAGATTTACACTCAAATATATTACTGTAGATCAGGTTTAAGTTGCAGTATTGGTATGAATTACAGTTTATGGGATGGAGCACGAGTGTCCACTGTGTTGGCTGATATGGAACTAAAACAACAAAATCCATGAATATAGAAGAAAACAGCTGTAGAATAACGGTCTACTGTAGTGACCACTATGCATGAACGGGTTAAAACGGCTGCTGTTCCCTGAGCCCACCTGTCTGTCGGCTCACCACTGGAGGATGTTGCTCCAGGTGTGTGAGTAGGAAGACCCCCTTGTCCTGGTTCATGACTGTGGGTTCACTTCCTGATCTCCACTGCCTCCATAATCCAACGTTAGTGTCTGTTGTTGTCGCTGAAACATGTCAGGTATTTCTGACAGATTATGTGTCTGATATAGAAGAAATCTAAACGATCTGTATGAAGTGAAATCAGCCCCAAATATGAACCCTTTTAAATCCAGGTTAAAAACCTTCCACTTTTCATGTGCATAGGATTAAACTCTTTCCAGTCTTGTCTTTTAAATGCACTTTTTTATTTTAATGTCTTGCTTTACTTTTTTATTTTTAATGTATGATTTTAAAATAATGAATGTCCTCTTTTTATTCTATGAATGCGTTTTAAAATCTTGTTTTACTTCTGATGATTTAATGTCTCTTTTTTTTCCTTTTTTGATTTGAATGTAATTTCAATATCTTGCTTTTGTTATATATTTTTTTTTTTATGCCTTTGTAAAGCACTTTGTTACCCCGTGTATGAATAGTGCTTTACAACTACACTTGTCTTAAAATTGGAATAATATGATTTTTAATACTAAAACTGCCAACTGGATCAGATTTACCCTGTAGACTTTCCCTAAAACTATGTTGTATTACATTCCTTATGAAAGTCCTTCTCAATTAAATATTAGGTTAAATCCATATCAGATCACTAGATTTCAGGAAATGTTCCAGACCAGTCATCTCACGTTTCCATCATACTTTAAGAAAAGAATGTTATTAGTCCTTTTAAATGCCATACAATATTTCAACCTTGTATCATCATTAGTTTTGTAGATGATGAAGCTCTGAAAATGGAGTGTGATGGTGATTAATTTTTACAGAAAAAGTTACTGAGTTCAATCAGTCATTGCTGAAGTATTTATGAATACTGCATGAACATTTCAGGAGCTGTTCCGCAAAGAGCCACAGTGTCTTTAACTTCTGTAAAAGAGTGTCTGCAGTTACATATTTTCTGAGATGTATATTGCTAAGGAATATTGATTTTTTTTTTGTTTTTTTTTTTTTAAGTGCTTTAGAGCAATTTTTTTTCATATCTCCACACTGAAACACTTCAGATCTTTCCATGTTTTTTTTTTTTTTTTTTTTAAATTCTCAATATAGTACCAGTATATTATGATGTTTTGTTTTTTTTTTTTTAAAAGACATTTTCTGATTATAAGGTATTAAATACTGCATTTTTAAAAGCTAATTTCTCACCTATGACAAAATCTACAACAAAACTATCAAATCATTGAAAACACGTCTGCATTAGTAAAGGCACAAAATGTGTATTAAGGTAAAAATTAACCAGTCGATGATAATGGCAAGTAAGACCAGTTTATTTGCTTTTCAGCATCAGATGGAAGTTTTAATGTGATTTTCATGGTCGACCACCATTCCTTGAAAACAATTCCTGAAAATTGCAAGCATCTATTGGGAATTGGCCTATTCCAGGGGTGGGCAATTAATTTTCCCATGGGGCCACATGAGAAACTTTGACAGTTGTTAAGGGCCGGATCAATACACTCACAGCTGTGCTCAATATATATCTGTATATATATATATACACATACTTTACTATAATAGAAAAACAGTAAATGCAACAATACAATAATAAAATGAAAATATGGAACACAGAATACAACTATTCAATGAATATTCACAAAAAGACTTTTGAAAATATGCGAGACCTGCTCCACATTAACTCAACATGAAACCCTACAAATGCATCCAGCTTTGTTTGTTTGTGTATCTCACTTCCTTTTCTTTTTCTTTACCTCTGACTTCAGTAAAGAAATATTTAGAAGTCTGTGTCTTGTTAAAAACTCTGCATTCTGAATCAGTCTTTCTTTTCTTGGCATCAGCTGACCTCTTCATGGGCTGAAACGGACCAACAAACCAATCAATACATAACCCTTATGCCAAGTACGGAAAGTAATGTTAATTTAGCAGATCCTTCAAAATAAAAGCAGTGAAGTTGTATTGGTTACATCTATTACAATGATCCATATTTGCATTGACTTTTAATTTGCCAGTGACCTCATGCGGGCCAGTTGGGGTCAGCCATCAGGGCCGTCCAAAGCCCAGGTCTGGTCTATTCTATAATCTAAATCTACAGTGAATAAATTCAATAGTAGTGCCTTATTGAACTCAGTATCACTGGTGTTACACTAACATCACCCCATTTTCTCAAAACCTAATGAAGTTGTGGAAATGAAATTTTGCGCAATGTTTACTTTCACTAATAACATTGTTTCCTGAAAGTATGAAGCAAACTGTAGCTGGTCAGTTGGGAGGTGATTTCATATGCGCTGAACTTGCACAAAAAATCTAATAAATGTGGGCATTTTTACTTAAAACAGCCACCGGGTCAAATGTACCCCCTTTAGAAACACGACAGAAATATTTGATTTTGCACCAGTTGTAGGCAACATGGGTAACAGCATCTGTTTGTGTAATTTTAAAGGTCTGAATTAATTTATCAAACCAAAATACACATTCTGAAACCCATTTTTACTGCCATTTTAGACTCATTTGCACTGATGTGAAATTGTCACAGTTTAATTACGAAAGCTGATTACACACAGGCAGATGATTTAACAAAGTTGTGTCATGAGACCTTAATTGCAGAGGAGAATGATGTAAAACAAAGACAGAAGATGTTTTTATAGGCTAGTGTATGGGTAACTTTGACCCTTCTGGCTGTTTTAGGTTTACAGCCAATTCTAGTGTTAAATGTAAAGTTGTCATTCGCTGTTTTTCTCAAAAGGAGGGATCAGAGTTTGCATTTGGCTTGATTTTTGTGTTAAATATTTGGTTAAATCTTGTTGTCTCCCCTCTTCTCTCGGTGTTGCTGCTCTGCGTTGGTTTCGGGACCTTTGTGGCTCCCCTTCTGGCAGGCTACAGAGAGGGGTTTCTATGGAAACGAGGCAGAGACAACGGCCAGTACCTCAGCCGAAAATTTATTCTGTCCGAACGGGAGGGTGTCCTGAAGTACTTTAACAAACATGATGTGAGTCCTTTCTCTGTTTTCTTTGGTCTGCATTGAAAACTGTACAGTCACAGATATTCAGTTTTGCATTTTGAACATTATGTCTGTGAAAAAATAGCAGGAAAAACACGACTCATTGCTCCAAATCATTTACATCCTAATCATAAATGTCTTGCATTAGAAAGACAGAATCAAAAACTGCTGATGTTACTTTGAACATTTGTTTTTCTTTAGGCCAGAGAACCCAAAGCAATAATGAAGATCAACACTGTGAATGCATCTTTTCAGCCAACAAAAATTGGAACTGCTCACGGCCTGCAGATAACTTATCTGAAGGACAACAGCACCAGGAACATCTTTGTATACCATGAAGATGGCAAGGTATAGCTCAGGAGTGTACTGGAGTGGGATAATGTGGAGAGCCACAGAAAGTCAGATGTGGCCCTCTAGTGGAGATGGTTTGTAATTGCAAAAAAGCATGTGGGATTGAAGCTGAACGCTCAATAAATCATAGACTCAACAAGAAGAGCCAGAATGGTACAGTCTTCAAATAAAAATGAAGCTAAAACATATTAAGAGTTTGAGACGTGTTTCCCATGGGTGTATGTCTTCAAAAAATGTTAACTGTGTACAAGCAGAATTTATTAAAACCCATTGAATCCAGTAACTCAGAGAAGCACCGGGGGGCATTTGGGACAACTGGCAGCAAAGACATGTGTGAAGAGAAGATACGGCAGCCACTATGTGCCAGTCACTGTTTTATTGTACTGCCCTGTAGGAAATGGTGGACTGGTTCAATGCCATCAGAGCAGCCAGGTTTCATTACCTGCAGGTGGCCTTTCCTGGCGCTCCAAATGCTGACGTAAGTGCACGCACGCACGCACGCAAAGTTTACTTTGAGTCAACTAATGCAACACGGAGTTCACATCCTATTACTTTATTTGGAAATTGCTAAGGTTGAGCAAGCCTGCAAGGTTGTATTACGTAAAAGAAACTTGATGCTGGAGTTTTTCAGTTGCATTCAAGGTCTTTTAGTATTTAACCCTAAAAGACCTAAGCAGCTGCTGGCAACCAAAAGTGTCTACTGATCTATTATGTTTTAGAACTTTTGAGCTTCTAATGTTTGTGCATTTTAATAACTCTGGTAAGTTGCAGCTTCTCAGATATGTCCCATTTGGACGTCTAGAATAGCTAGTGAATGTGGAAACACTGTCATGTTTGGCAACATCAATTCAGCAGTAAAACCCACGTAGGTTGATGAACGACAGTAGTTGTAGATATTTCGACACCTTCTTAAAATAAGTCATTTGGTCATTAGTCTTAGTCATTTTTTTTTTTCAGGAAACACAAAAAACTGAACCACTTGTTGAATATATGGCATTTACTAACTGTTTTAATCAAAACAGTTATAGCAACAGAAGCCTATTGACAAACAACAAGGTCAGTCAAACATGGAACATGAGGGAAGTAAATGACTTGGGCCTATTTTCAAACATGCCAAAATGACTTGGGCAATTATTTTAAGAGGGTGATGATTTGTTTTTCCCATTAACTTAACGACACATTTTGCTGAAAAAGTCACCTTTTCTCCAGTTATGATGTTGATATAATAATCTTTAAATTTACTCTGAGCTTCTGTGAAAATTTGTATTACCAGTAAATTAAACATAGGAAAATACATGGTTTTCACTGACTAATGCCAAAAACAGAGGACAATAAACTGATAAATGTAGAGAAAAATTCATCTGGAAGTTGCCACAAAAAAGATGATGGGCCTTTAAGGGTTAATATCTCCAGTATTTTTTATGACATTTACTTTGGAGAAGGTTGATGGCACTTTGGAGACCTAAATTAACACCGAGTGATAAACTTTCATTTAATTTATTGTGATTGTAAAAGACGACCTGATCTGCAGTGAATGAGAAATCCTTTCATTTCCACGCATCAGGATCAGAAGATTTAACTGATCAAATTAATCCTCAGATTGATTGGCATCATTTTCATGTCGACTGTGTGGTTAGTATGAGGTGACATTCTTATCACAACACTGAACAATGTTATCACACATCCCAGACTTTCCTCATATCCTGCAGCCTCTGCGCTGCTTCAAGGTACTTCAAGGTCCTTGAGATAGTCATCTCAGCACAGTTAATGTTGGTTTATAAATAATATTTTTAACTGCTTTCAGTCAGGTTTTAGTGTGGCACAGACCTGACACAGCTCTTTTTAATGTTGTTAAAACCTTATATTGCAGACAGGTGCTGTAACTGTACTTCAGTGCTGCTTTTGGTACGGTATGTCATACAGTTCTAACGCCTTGGAACCTGAGCAGGGATAAAGCTGCTGTAAACTGGCTCGTCTCGTTTGAAGACAAAGGGGGACCAAATGTCAGCAGTTTAAAGCTTTCAAGGCGTTTGGAATTATTTGCCTGTTGAATTAAGACGATTTAAGTCTTTTAAAACCTTACTGCAGAAAAACGTTAATACTAATATGATGACTCTATCTATACGTCTGTCTATCAAAAAGTAAAACACTACTTAAAAATTTTTAACAAGTCACACAAAAAAAAAGTTGAGTGAACCACATTACATTTAACATAATTTAATTTGGTTCACTCAACTAATTTTTTTGTGACCTATTGAAGAAAAATGTTTAAGTTGATTCAACTCTGTCTGTCTGTCTGTGTCTGCCATAATTTTATATAAATGTCCCATAGATAGATTAGGGTGACCATACGTCCTCTTTTCCCTGGACATGTCCACTTTTTACAGCATGCCCGGGGTGTTTTATGAATTCATGAAAATGTCCGGTTTTATTGTTTTATTTCCCCGGACCAATTAGCTCCTCCATTTTTTATTTTTATTTATTTATTTTTTTGTTACAACTTGAGTACTGGTTATAAGGCACATGGCATTTTTCAGTAAACTTCAAATATCATTTAAGTATCTTGAGCCTGAGCTGAGTATCCTCTTTTTCTGACGTCGAAATATGGTCACCCAATGATAGATAGATATCATAGTCCTGTGTCTCTGGAACACACTTTTGTAACACTGTTTAATAAAAGTATCATAAATATAGCTCATTATCTTACATGTTGGTGAATTAAGCCCCATAAAAATGGCTTCATTGATTAAACCTTCCTCTTGCTGTGAGGTCATAATTTTCCGGTGGGTGCAGTTTGATCTGAGTACTGCATTTCCCAGATCCCGCACACATACAGTATATGAATACACAGTTTATCAGTGACTAAGACTTTGCTTTTTGTTTGTCCAGTTGTTGCCAAAACTAACCAGGAGCTACATAAAGGAGGGTTACATGGAGAAGACGGGTCCAAAGGTAACGCAGGGTTTTATTGCTCGGTCACATATGTGTTCACCCTTGTGCCTCAGTGGGCATATTTGCATCCTATAATGTTTAAAATAAAGCAAAATACACAGAAAACATTAAAACAGCTATGGTCTCAGAGCGACTTCAGTATGAAATCAAGCTTTAACACTGGCTTCAAAATGGTTGTTTTGACTCTTTTCCATTAAATTGAGCCAATTTTCTGTTTTCCCTATGGGGTACGTGTATGCAGAGATTGTCCTGAAAACTGTTACTCTGTGTGTACCTGCACATCATTTTAGTTAATTATATTCACCTGCAGCTCTCAAACAAAGTATTTGGACAGTGAGACATTTAGTAGTTTAACCTCAGTGGATCTGAAATGAAGCGGTCTGCTACCAAATGCAGATCCAACATTCGAAATCAGCTCCAGACCTTTCATGTGCTCCATTTATCATCGAATAATAAGGACACAGACCACATCTGGATGTGTCACTGCATGTTAATCAGTTGTATAATTACTTTTGAGCCTCTGAAAATGGACCGATTATGTTTAAAGTGGTTGTAATTCTGAAACGGTTTATGCAGTGTTTTTTGTCAGACCCCTTACATTAAAGCTGAAAATCACTTCAAACACATCTTAATTGCTTTAATTTACAAATTCACTGTGGTGATGCACAGAGGTAAAATGACTACATATTTGTCACTGTCCAAATACTTATGGACTTGAGTGTATGTGTTCATATGAAATATGTGGAGTTATCTGCTGCATTTTTGTCTTATTAACTTTAATTTGTAACTATAAACATTTCTAAAACTGATTTTTAGGTTGAAATTTTGGAAATGAATGCTGCAATTAGGACAGACATTAGCTGAAAGGTTTAGCTTTTTGAAAGTGGAAAATAAATATTAAAACTAATCATGTATTTTTCCTCTGTCTGAAAACCTGCATAATGGGATCTTCTAGTATACTTTCAGTTTCAATGTCACACTTAACCATTACTACAGCTTTAATATGAGATGTTACCCCCTATCAATGTGACAAACGTCTGTAAAGTAGAGTGTAAGGATTAAAAGCTTAGTATCTGGGTGCTTCTATGAAACTGGATACGGGGCTAAAAATTCAAACCAGATGTAGACTAATGTTAGCGAGTTTGGAAGCGCTTCGGGCCTGTTTTAAAAATAACTATTTGCAGAGATAAGAAACTATTTTTCAGATAAAAACACATTTTAATATATTTTTCATATTTTTATACAGAAATCTGTAACATAAAAGGACATGGAAGTTACGTGCTACTATTTATTTATTTTTTTAATATCTTTTTATTCTCTCGCAGGTACATTTTTGGAAACAAACTAATCATGCAAGGAAGAGTGTTTCACAAAAATGACCGCTGTTGTAAAATCAGTCACGATTTACTTGTGTTTAGAGGCAAGTTCTGTATGTAACACAAGTGGACACGATGGGTTGTACATGAAACCTGGAATGAGACTGCCGATTCATGAAAAAACACAAGGATCATCAAATTTAACACAGTGTCCTTAATTATTCCAGTATATAAAACCATTTGAAGCCATATTCCCCAGATCCAATGCTCTGACACCTATGTAGCTTTTCACGTCCTATTTTTGGCCCCAATATTTTATCAAAAATTCCTTCATTTTGGGATGGCATAAGATGAGATGAGCCTTTATTTGTCTCACAAGGGGAAATTCCAGAGCAATAGCATTTTTTTTTTTTTTTTTTTTTGCATTTATCCAAAGTCATCATAAGGTAGATCTTGGGGGTGGGGGATGTATCTAAATTTCTCTTTTATGATTGGGTCAAAAGCTGGAAAAGTGCCTGATACCCAAATGAACCCAGTTTCACAGAAGCATCCAACTTGATACATTTTGTAACGTAAATGTGCAGTATTTGATCTAAACCTCCATGGCTTATGTCTCACAGCACACAGAGGGCTTTAAGAAGAGATGGTTCACAATGGACGACAGGAGGCTCATGTACTTCAAAGATCCGCTGGTACTGACAGTGCACAGAACATGCAAACAGCTGTAGATACACATAGTGACCACTAGATGCTGCTCTTTCCATTTGACTGTTATCTGCTCCTTTTTCTGTGCCCCTCTGTGACTGCAGGATGCTTATGCCCGAGGTGAGGTGTTCATTGGAAGCAAAGAGAGTGGCTACATTGTGCTTTCTGGCCTCCCCACAGCCATTCAGGGCAACCACTGGCAGTTTGGAATAACCATAGTAACACCAGACAGGAAGTTTCTTTTTGCATGCGAGACTGAAGAGGATCAAAAAGACTGGATTGCTGCATTTCAGACTGTCATCAACCGACCGATGCTGCCTCAAGAATATGCAGGTAAACTGCAAAATTTGGCAAGATACATCTTTGCAACTTTCTGTTCGTCAGAGTCTGATGTTTTTTTCCTTTTCTTTCCATAGTGGAAGCCTATTTTAAGCACAAGCCATGACCGTCTTGGTGCTTGGAAAACCATCAGTGCAGGATGAAGAGTAGGAAGTGAAGGTGGAGGAAGAGGGAAAGGTCCTGAGAGGTATTTTCAGTCACCTTTTTAGTGGATGCCTTTAGAAAGCGTCAGAATGAAAGAGTGGTGGATCAAAAGGTTAGACAGACTCGACTGCAGATACTATCCCACGATGACACTTTTTATTCTGACCCACCATCCTCCCCCAACCTCAGACCCATTTGTCTTGGACTCAGACTCACTCCTGAGTTCGTGAATGTTAACTCCCTCATCTGTCATGTGATGTGACTTGGATACTTGAAAGAGGTCAGCCCTGATCGGAATGTGCAGAGGTAACGTATGTGCGCCTTGTGTGTGGAAATCAGAATCATTGCTGCTCAGATATTAAATAATTTTGACATGTTCCTCTGTGCATTCCATAATATGTCATAATACTGTTATCACTAAGGTGTTTAATGCCACTGAGCTCAGATTTTAACCAAGTGTACAAACTATATCTAGTATTCAACTATAATGTCAGTAAAACCTGGTTGACTCAGTTTTATTTCCATGCATGAGTACAATTATTTGCTGTATTTATTTTTTTAACCCTTTAATTTACTGTATGTTTTTAATATCTGGGTGCCAAGCACTGTAGCTACATTAAGCTAAATGCTTTTGTTGTATGAACTAAATATTAACTATCCTGTGTGATGTTTAATGTCGCGTTCAAAAAATGATTCCCATCCCTTTGTCAGTTTCAGGTTTTTTCCTGTAACATTGTACAATGTGATCCTGGTGAATATTTGGCAATTATCGGTCTAGAGAAGGGAGAGAAATTAAACTGATTCCAAGATTTTTTATTAACATTATCAAACCAGTGATGTAAGATGTGCACAGTAGATTATTATATGTGTTAAAATACAGAGATGGTACTGAATATTTAGATGGGAAGTGATTTGTCTTCCAGCTTCAAAAAGACTAAACAATAAACTAAGTGGAAAATACTGAACATCCACCACCTGTTTTGTCCTGTAGTGGATCCTTCAAACACACTGTGTAAATGAGGGTTATGTTCAGATGGCTCTCATAGATACCATGAAAAGTGTAAACATAATATTACACTATTTATTGAAGTTTATGTTTAGTTACAAGAAAGAAGCTGCACACTGAAATAGTCAAATCAGAAAATAGTACATAGCTTGGAACATCAACTGGAAAAACAAAAGAATATACAATGAACACAGTACAGAGAGATTCTGTTTCTATGACTATGATCAAATCTACCAAAGCAACAGTCGTATAAATAGAAGCAAATGCTTCTTTCATGAGGAACAAGATAAATATGGTTAAAAGATTCTAAGAGATACTTTGAAAAATGTCTTTAAAGGACATGACGCTGTAATCTATATATTAATATTCTTAAGTGGAAAAAAGAAAGTGGCATACTAGTTTTGCACTGGCTACAAAATAAAACCTTAAAAATAGAAACGGAACATTATACAGAACAATGTATGGAACACAATACTTTAGGTAACATTGTTTACATACAGTAGGTCATAATTTCCTCACCCCCCCCCACACCCTCCCACCCTAATGTATGGTCTAAATCGCTAATGAAACCTTTTTTTACATGCAGAAAAAAAGTTGAATATGTACACCACGTTTGTCAAATCCAAATGTATATAGATAACATTATATTGGATCATCTGTTCTTAAATAACAAGAGGAACAAAAGATTATATCGTGAGGTTGCATCAAAGAATCAGCTTGGATCCTCTGCATCAAAAACACAAATAATGATTAAAAACTGTTCAGTTCTGTGACCCATGCACTGCCATGATTTAAGAGATTGGTTTAAAAGCTTCGAGTGTAAGATTTAGTTTGGAATACTCATGTTTTTATTAGTGTATAAACACCTGTTACTTCAAATTGTGTTTTCTTTGGCTTAGAATGACCCCATTAAGTCTAAATAAGGAGCAGGTTGCCATGTTTTGACAGTAACCCAGAACAGACTCTCACGATTATTTACATTGATGCAACAGCTCCCTTTAACACTTAAAAATGAAGGGGTATTGAGTTAGATGTAATCTAAAACTCACCCCTAGATGCCACTAAATCCTACACACTGCTCCTTTAAAGGAGCAGTGTGTGCATTTTGCAGTGTGTGCATTTTGCATTTTAAAATGCAGAACACGTGCATTTAGGTCGAATTCACAAACAAGTCATTTGTCGAGTGATGTTGTGTTTGTCATCTTTGTATAGAAAATGGCAACATCCATTTACTTGCACTGAAGAAGAAATGCGCATTCCCAGCTATCTACATATGTATCATGGAAATGCTTCGATTGCGTTTATGCTGGTGAGCAAAACCGGCTTCTGCAGAGCCTGTTGAATTACTGACATGAGTCATAGACAGAAACGCACCACTTTACGTGTAATATATGAACGTTCACCCACAATTTGACCAAGATGAGATCGATTCAACTAAACGACAATTGACATTTGCATTGTAAGCTGATTGAAGAAACAAATGGCTGAACATGACATGGATTCTTGTCGCTGCATCAGTGTGGTTTGACTTATCCTCCGCTTTTGGGTCAGATTCTACGCTTGGCTCGAATGGTTATCGCACAGTTTTATGTATAGGTTGGACTGAAGGATTGACTCTTAACTATCCCTCCAAGTGCGGAAGGAGGATGGCGAGGAGAAACGGGACAAACGGTGACATGAGAACAGGACAACAGTCGGAGGCGGCGTTTACAGAGAAACAGAAGGACAAAAGGGTTTATACCTCGCTGGAGCTGACTCCTTATCTCAGTAGCACAGGCCAGATTCAGACGGAGTATCTTTAGGACACTTAATGTATGAAGATGAGTGATCCAGTCGCCCTCAGTGTCCATGCACACAAATGCACACCCGTACACACTTAGTGAATGGAGCAGGTTTTAGTTCCTGCAGCAGCCGGTCCCCTTCATCTCCTTGTTTACATACTCCTGGAGCTTAAACTTCTCGCTGGGATCCTTCATGGACCTGTGCTTGAGCTCTCTGCAACAAAGGATGAACGTCGGATTAGAGGAAAGATATTCCGCTATATGTTTATAAAAAAAAAAAATTCACTTTTTCTGTACATACTAAATTTAGATTTCTGTAGTTAAAGCTGCAGGAGCCAAAACAGGGAAGAAATGTACAGCTTTCTTCTTGAAGTTTATCCTCATGATTCAAGTTAATATGAAGATACATGAATCTGACATTTGCTGATATGAAAAATGAAGCCAGTTTGACAGAATCTGATCAGATATTCGTAATTACAGCTGTCAATCATGCATGTAACACCTGTGATGGCGTGACAGGGTATGTGCTCTATCACAGCGAAGGAGTAGATGCTGAACTCTAATGCCCCGTCAGATCAGATGAACTGCACTGTTTCGCATAAAGATGGAATAGTTTTGTTTTTTTTTTTGTTTTTTTTGTAACCTTTTCTAATGAAATGACTAACAATAGGATTTATTCTTACTAGATAAAGTGTAACTGGGAATCTGTATGTAATTATTACACTAGATCCAAGTTTATTACTGATGTGTATAAGTAGGAAAACACCATTCCAACATTTTGGGAAACGGTACAATATTCTGAAAGTCAACTATGGAGTTTTTGCTTGGTGGTGCTAGAAATGATCACACACTGCAGATTTAAACTCAGCTTTAAGATATGTTTTAAAGCTGGGTTTATTTTCCAGAGATAGCAACAGTGAATGGGAGCACAACAGTAATGGTTATTGATGCTTTGTAATCATTTGTTCTTTGTAATTTAATGACTGACCTATTCTTTCTTATGGACTGTATACATTAGCTGATTAGCCAAGTCATGTAAAACTGGGATAGGACAATATATAGTCCTGGAAAAAAGTATCAGACCATCAAAAGTCATCAAAAACAATTAATATGCAATCAAGTACTAACTCCTGTGTGTATCATGTGACCAAAACAGAAAAGAAAACATGGAATGTCTAACAACACTGTTTTTGTCAGTACAATGACATAAATATTTATGAAAGAACTGAAGTGATTTTGGTTTTTATCAAGAAAACCTGTTAAATGGATAGATCTTGGCTCTGAAATTAAACTACTACATTATATTTGTCCAAACAAATGTATCTTTAGTTGTACCAGGCATTAAAATGAACAAGAAATGGAAGAAAATAAGGGTGGTCTAATAATTCTTTTTCCACGACAGTAACCTCAGCTTCTATTTACTCCATTTCAGACAAAGTATTGTTAGAGTTGCAATGTAAAAAAAACATACATTTTTGTAGCATTTTTTTTTCTTTTTTTTTGTTGACTTATTTCCTTTTGAATCTGGAATTTCTTTTGCCCACTTATGTTTGAAATGACATCTCTTTAATATATATCCATATCTAAAAATTCTATTAAAAAGTGCAGTCCTTTTTCAAAGAACAAACCAGTCACATATGATTCATTTATATACAACAACATTGCTTAAAGGTGAATGTACTCACTTGGCCACAGCAGTAAAAGCCAGCTCGACATTGAGCCCAGACCTGGCACTGGTTTCCATGAAAGGAACTCCAAACTCCTGCAGAGCCAAAGAACCCATTGTTATTTTCCCTCTATGTGCGCCACCTTTTTACATTTGTCTGCTTTTGTTGCGCTCCATGAAATTGAATTTCAAATGTAGCTATCAGTAGGAAATTATGCAGAATTTCATAGCATGGCTTTGCAGCACAATGGTCTTTTTCTTTGGATAAATCCAACTTAGATGTGATGAATTTGTCTTTCAGTTATTCCACTGCAGGGCAATTTGTCCCACTGATGATAACTGATGTGCTTTTTTCCCTCCCAGGCCAAGCCTTAAGTTACTTAGAGGCACTTTACTGCTCCCACTTCTGCAGAGAATAACTCACCTGCACGGTATTTGTTTTGTGCTCAGTGCTGGGAAGCAACAGCCGAGGATCTTGATAAAAAAGAAATGTCTGCTCCTGGTTCAGTTCTTAGTGGTTTTATTTTCAGATGCACCAGTGTCTTACACAAGTCAAAACCTCAGAAAACTGTTAGTTTATGACACACATGGGAGATATCTATAAAGTAAATGTATTATCAAATGTACTGCACCCCTGAAGATGATGTATATCTAACCAGACTGGGTTTTCTTTGCTTTTGGGTTGCAGGTAATACTACTTTTAATGATAGAAAAGAGGGGGAAAAAATGCTGTCATAAATAAAGAATGAAAACGAAGGCTGATTTCTAGATAAAGCCACCCTTCTGTAACAACCATTCATATAAATCCTTGAAAAAATTACAAGACATTAAAAAGCCTGCCTTCACCTGAAGTAACAATCTTTTCTTTTTACCAGAGATGTATAAAGTACTGGAGTAGAGGAGTGGAGTAAAAGTACAAGTGCTGTATCAAAAAACTGATTTGAGTAAAAGTTGAAGTGTTCTTTAAACATCATACTTAAGTGAAAGTAATTATGTGCAAAAATTGTGAATACTTAAGTATTGAAAGTAGAAGTAAAATTACAAGTAGAAGTATGTTTAAAAAAAAAAAAAAAAAAAAAATTACTACTCAAGTCCTGAAAGTAACATTTAAAGTACTGTGTAACTAAAAGAAAGCAGTCACTAGTTTCAGTATCTTTCTATATTTAATATTAAGGCCCAACTTGTTTGTGTGAAGCAGCAGAACAAGGAAATACAAGTC
>JAQQZY010000028.1:22878689-22892115 GCA_030068375.1 Ostorhinchus rueppellii | reverse complement strand
AAACCGGAGTACCCGGAGAAAACCCACGCAGACACGGGCAGAACATGCAAACTCCACACAGAAAGGTCCCAAGGTCCTGCCTGGGAATCGAACCCAGGACCTTCTTGTTGTGAGGCACGAGTGCTAACCACTGCACACAAATTGTTTAGTTGGCATTAATTATTTCCTAATTTTGATCATTGTTGCACAAACTTTAGAAATATCATTAACTGATTTTAGGCTCCTTGAGAAACAGTCGGCAACTATGAACTGGATTGTCAACAGGAACAGAAAATGCAGCTAAATGAGCATTTTTTTCTTTTTATTTACATTTAGGCAGATGAATAGCAGAAGGCTTTGACCAAAATTCAATTTGTTGGCTTAGTAAAGTTCTAATAACTACACATACGCATTTCTCAACCTCTGTATTCAAATAGAATCAGGATATATGTGAAGTATGTACACCAGTAAAAACCAAAGCTTTTGGGAAATAAGAGCTTCTACAAACCACAGAGGTAATATTTAGTGTGACCTTCCTTTGCACTCAACATGCCTTTGATGCTTTTGCTCAGACAATATGAGATTTACTGCATTCATTTTCTGATTTTTTACACAAGGTTTCATTAATTGTTTTTGTTTGTGCTGCTTCTTGTCATGGGGTCAAAGGTCACAATAAACACTGACTTTAACCTTCAGAACTCCATGTATATCAGTTTTACGTGCCTTCTAAGGCTGCACACGTTTCCTGTATTTTCTAACTGTATGTGAAGAAAAAAGAATGACAAATGAGTATGTCCGCTCATTTCAACCCGGCAAAAACAACAAAACTAAAGGCTGCCTGAGAATTTTACACAGTAATATAGATTCAGTTTTTAATTTTTGCTTCAACTATAATTAACAAAGCCACATGTTTCAGTGCACTGTATGAAGATATGTCACTATGTCTTAAAACTATTGTTCGTTGACCATTGCACAGCCATGTCTGATTCTTTCAGCACTCTTTTGTTTACTGAATCTCACGGTTGTCTTTCATTGACCTCATGACATTTTCCAAAGAAGAAAAGGAGATTGGAAGTAATCTAGACATGATCTTAAGCTCCTAATACCTTTTCATCATCAGGGAATAAAGATATGTGCAATGACTGACAGTAAAATGTGAAATTCAGACCATTTTATAAACACAACAAAGAAATAACTGAATGTTTTGTTCAAAGATTGCAATAACTGTTTTGTAAGAAAAAATAGAGAGAACACTGACTTTCTTGTGCAGAATAAGGCAAAACATCCTGGTCCTTGTAACTGCTTCATTTAAGTGGACCTGTCTATGTGGCACAGCAGATTAATACCAGACTCAGAATGAATCTGAAGGAACTGGGTTGGGTTCATCTTTTATTCAATACTAATACCAGGATCTCTGGCCAAATGCTCAGGGAGCCAAATGTCAATGACAAAGTGACATTGTGTCAGAGGAGGTAATACATGTCTCTGCTCTTTGCCATTGCATTCAATTCCCCACACAGTGTAGCAAATTAGATGCAACTGGATTTTTTCCAGGAAAAAAAAAAGAGAAACCCAAACAAAAAGACCCCATTATATAAACCCAGTTAGACGTAGCTGCTTCATTTTGCCATGGTAAACATTAACTGGAATTCCTGTTCTGCAGAATTTTTAATCAATATGAAAAATAAAATAAGTTGCTCTTTTCTGTCAAACATTACATTACACAAAGTCAACATGTCACATACACATCTGCTCATAAATAGATGGGGAGCGACTGATGTGACAGAAGGAAAGACAGAGCCAGAGATGTGACAGAGACAGAGATGATGCCAAACGGCAACAAGACACTGAAAGACAAGGCAAAGACCAAAGAATCCATATCAGAGAGATGTGGAGATAAAAGAAAGGCAGACAGCAGCTGGTGGCTGCATCGTGACATTGGCAAGACAAGTTGTCACCGGGAGAGGTATGTGAGGGTACTTCTGATGATGCTTTGTGTTTTTTCTTTTGTTGTCACCCAGATGAGATAGCAGGACGGTGCCCTGCCAGCTATACTAGCTGTTGGATCTGTTTGCTTCCCCTGCGAAATAGTGATCGAGTATTACAACTGAGAAAGACACCTCAGAGGGAGTTTTCAGGGGAATAAGCCTAATAATGAATCTGTCATTTGGTTCTAATACCTGGGGTACTGGGTTTAATGGGTGGTGCAGTGGTTAGCACTGTCGCCTCACTGCAAGAAGGTCCTGGGCTTGACTCTACTTCTGTGTGTTTGTGTTGGGGTTTTTTTGCGGGAAGTCCAGCTTCCTTACCAACCAAAAGGTCAACTGGTTCAGCTAAATCGCCCAAAGGTTGTTTGTCTTTATATGTCAGCCCTGTGATGAAGTGTTGACACGTCCTGTGGGTGTAATATCCAGTGAACCCCACCGTTGCCCATAGGTGGCTGCACAATCCAGCACCCCCAGGAACCTCTTGAGGACAAAGCAGCTCAGAAGAAGAATGGATGTCAAAATGTCTCAAAACTAAGGATGTGAACAAACAACCAAAAAGTTGATTAATCAAAACAGTAATAATTGACTTCTTTATTTAAGAGTCAACTATGGAAATGCAAAACTAATGACTCTGGCACCATTTCTGCCTGAGAGCAGTATATGCTAAGTCTGATAAAGTTAAGGGAATTAAATGGTATACTTGTGTTTTACACACTGCTTGGTTGGGGAGTGCATTTTTATTATTATTAATTTAGTTTGGGTAGAGTTGATGCATTAAAAATATTATGATTAATTAATTGACTACTCAACTTCACAGAGCATGATTAAATAAAGTAAATAAATTCAAGTAAAGTAAATAAGATTATCCCTTGGGGAGAAACTGTCATATCTCTGCCTTTTTCTGCTTCTCTCTCTCTCTCTCTCTGCCACACCTCCCAATCAGCCTGATTCCGTCCTCCTGTGAGTCACAGCTGTGGCTCATTAGGTGGGAGTATATATCCATGTCTCTGCCAGATTGTTCGTCTGCTCCTGCATGACTTTCCAGCATTTATCCTGTTTATTGATCCTATTCCCGACCCTTGTCTGTTTTCGACCTGCCTTGTCTGCTGCCTGGTTCTGACCCTGTTCTCCCTCTGACCATGTCTCCCTGCCTGTTGTCTGGTTGCTCTGCCTGCCCTTTGTCCTGGCCACGTCACAACCTGCCTTCTGACTCCAACCGTGTCTTCTGTTTCTGCTTGCGCTGGACATCCTGGCTCTAGACCCCTTGCCTGTCCCCGACTTTCCCCTTGGTTGACCCTTGGTTCGACTGTGAGGTTGAAACCCCTCCTCAGAGTTTGTCTTCGTGGTGAGACTACACCTCATGGTGTCACAAAGGATTCTGGACCAGAATCCAGGAGTGAGACTTTTGAACTGTTTATTCCTGAGCTGCTGAAGACTAAAACCTAATGTAAACCTAGTACCTGCTCTCTGATTTTGCATTTGGGTTCAGATACTGTCCGTTTCAGAAACTTGTCTTAGGCTCAGCGCTACAGTCAGTTGTACATAAAACTAATTACAATAGGCAGCATAGGTAAGAGAATAACAGTCAACAACTATTCATTTGTTCATAACAACATAAAACTGTAAACTGGTTTGATTATTCAGCTTCAAAAACCATTTTAAATGCCCAGCTAAAATGGAAACCTAAAATTAAAGTCACAGAAAAAATTATTAGACCATCAAAAGTAATCAGTGATTCTGCAATCAAGTACTAACTCCTGTGTGTATCATGTGACTAAAACAGACAAAAAAGGAAACATGGAATGCCTAAAAGCACTGTTTTTGTCAGTACAATGCCATAGATACTGACGGAAGAACTGAAGTGATTTTGGTTATTATCAAGAAAACATGGAAAATGGATAGATATCAGCTCTGGAATGAAACTATTATGAGCTGATTTTGTTGTCATTATATTTGTGCAAACAAATGTATCTTTAGTTGTACCAGGCATGAAAATGAACAAGAAATTGAAGAAAACAAGGGTGGTGTGAGAATTTTTTCAGCGACTGTATGTAGATGGGAGAAATATACATCAAGTACAAAGTGTAATGTAGATACCACTGCCATTCAAATACAAAATGAACTTGCACCGTAAATGTCCACAGACCCCACATTACCGTAATTCAATCAGAAGTGCTATTTTACAATCTTAGAAAAGGTGACAAAAAAAAATCTACAATCTGCCCCTTTTGCTGGATCTGTCACAGATTCATCTTCATTCCACGCTCTTCCCTTCTACTACGTACCATGAAAATCATTGCAGTACTTTTTCTGACTCACAAACAAATTGAAATATAAACATTTCCCTCCTGGCAGCGGTGATAAAGTATAGCAGAAAAATACACTTTATCACATGATTTATTCAGTATATGAGCTCAAGTGTTCAATATTTTCTATTAACCTTGGATTAAATGCGTAGACACATAGTTATCATGTGACTCTGCAGTTTGTTTTTGTTTTTCTGGACTGCGACGTTTTAGTTCTGTCTCACTGTCTGTCTTTAGTCACAGTCTGGCACATTGAAGCACTGAGCTGCAAAACAAAAAAAAAAAAACACATACTTTTCTCAGATGTTACAGGAAAACCAAGAGACCTCGAGAACCGACTCTGAATTAATGCTAATGTTGCCGCATGTCTGTTTTATATGCAAATAAGCCCCTGCTGGTTAACTCATTTACCATGTGAACTTTATAAGGTGATTATAAGCTTTTCCTTGTTTATCCGGTGTGGCTGAAGGAATAATCACTATGGGTTTAAACTAAGGTAACAACGCAAAAATTTTCTTGGTTTCTCCTTGAACTCTCCTCAACAAATAATTCTCTATAAACACAAACTTTCTGCTTCTTCAAACTTGACATGGATGTGAATATAAAACTATGCTGTAAACATGACTCCAATTCTTCAAGGAGCCTCTCGGTGTCTTTTTACATGACCCAACTTCCCCTCTGCTGCACTTTTGTCTAAGCAGATTTGCTATGGGTGACAATGCTATTCTTGCCAAACTTTGATCAGGGCATTACACTAACTGACAGAGCGGAGAAGTCTGAAGTCAACAACAGGCACAGTCTGACAGAGCCAATCCAAAAGAGCACTGGGAGAAAAGTAGGACTTCTCCCCTGAGAAGAGGTTTAAGCTCTGTGAGGCAGCTGAGCTACACAGAGTGACACAGTGTCAGCGAATGACACACAAGACGACACCACTGTGCTATCTGCTCGCTCAATCACACAGGTACACAACGAAGCTTCTATAGAAAAATCAATGAGTGCTTGTTTTGGTCGTGCTGTAAATATAACGCGCTGTTTTAACTTAAAAATATGAGCGAAAGGGCTGCCTCACAGAAAATGAACAAACACTCTCCTAACATACGTCATGTTGTCTCAATGAAATATCCACTGTCTTTGTTTTTTGGACATAAATTTGCTAGTTAGTTGAACTCTTGGAGTAGTAGTTTGAACTTAAACACTTAATTCAGCTGATTTAAAAATGTAAATGTGTAGATGGGCTGACTGGCTGGTGCTGGACTCAAACCAGGGATGTTCTTATGATGAAGCATCTGTACTCACCACTACATCCTAATATCATGACTGACTGCAAAGCATAATCCTCTACCTTTATTTCTAGCTTTGTGGTATTTTTTTTTTTTTTAATTTCTTTACAAATCTCTCTCACCGAATTATTTAAAAGCTAAACCAAGACATAATTGAAACTATAACAATAATGATAAAAATTATAGTGTTATTATTATAATTATTACAGTTGATCTGTAGCAGACACAATTTCAAACAATGGAAGTGCATACAGTTGAGGTATTTTCTTAAAAATATTCCCAGCTCTGAAACAAGGTGCAAAAGATAGAGGTTGACTAGTATGGGTGTCTTTAAGGTTGATGCTGATTTTAAAAAATTTGGTCCTCGATGGCCGATTTCAGGACGATATATAAGGCCAGTTTATTATTTTTTTTTTTTTTTTAAAGCACTCAGATAATTAAGATTTTTTTATGCAGCAATATAAATTTAGTTATTCATACATGCACACATAGAACTCTTTTAACATTTATTCAACTTCAAGTGCTGCCCACACAGGTGCCTGATCAAATATCTTATTACATTTTTACAACTGATCAAATATTGGCTTTCAAAAAAACAAAAAAAATTAAGGATGATGGCCGATACTGAAAAAAAAAAAAAAAAATCAATATATTGGCCTGATACATCAGCCAGCTGATATATTGGTTATGTATACCTCTAACAAAACCTCTACCTCTAACTTCACACCTGGAAAAGGCTCCTGTCAGTTGTCTGTGATGCACTTGGATACCATGTTACCAAAATGTGACGATGTAGGGCTTAACTCCGCCCACTCTCCTGAACTGCCTCTGAAGTTGACAGAATGTATCAAGTTATTTAAGCAAGGATTTTCAAGTTAAGATTTGAGACACTTTCAACCTATACAACAGGTCAAATAATCGGTTGTTGTTCTAACACTGCCCGGCCAAAAAAAAAAAGCCACACATGCAGTATTTCACTGACCCACCTTTGGTTTTGATAACAGGAGACATTCACTGTCACATCTTTTTTTGCCACATAATGTTTAAGTAGTGTCAAAATAAGGTTCATAATATTTTTTCCATCCATTGTTGCATTCATTTTTAATTATTTATGATGGAGAATTGGACTACTGCATCTAGTCTTTATCACATCCCAGATTAGAATCTGGACTTTATGTCGGCTAATCCATGTGTGTAAATGATGTCTCATTCTCCCTGAACCATTCTGTCACAAGTCTGATGACCCTGATGAATCCTGGCATTGTCCAGTCTTTAAGCTGTTAAAGACATTAGAGGCTACTCGCTGCATCAGTCACAGTTCAATAACCTGTTCCAGCTGAAACATTATTAACCTGCAGTGCTTACTGATGGAAGGAGCTGAACTATTCGCTTAGTTAAGTCCAGTAACACCCAATCCCAATTCACCCCTTAGCCCTCCCCCCTACCCCTACCCCTTGGAAGGGAGCTGCAAGGGGTCGGCATTGAAAGATTGTCCTATGAAGTGGAACAACCCTTCATGACCTGTAGTTATTGATGTCACTATTCCGGGGGCAGCTGTGGCCTAGATGGCTGGAAAGTTGGCTGGAGAGTCAGCTTGTGTCCAATAAGATGCTGGTTCAATTCCCTGGACTGGAAGAGAGTCATTGGCTGATGTGCTCTTGAGCAAGGCACTTACCTTACTCACCTTCCAATATGGCAAGCCCACTGCTTACAGTGTGTGATGCATGATCTAATAATGGGTTAAAGGCACAGGTGTGTTGCATGTTTATGTGTGAACCTCCTGACAAAATAAAGATTCTTCTTCTTCTATTAACAGATGCGACAACTTCATTTCTGAAAGTATTCACCATGTTGCCAGTAGCTGTAACGGTCTCTGTTCCATGGGCTTTGGTCATCTTTTTACAGCTATCAACTATAAACCGCAGAAACATGATCTGTAACACACTGAAATGGCATTAAATGGTCGATCAAATGATTAAGTTGTTTACGAAGACAATGCGTACATTTGTATGTTTCTTTCATCACACTGCTGCCCTTTTTGTCTGTGTTTACCTCCATCTTGCCAATGATTCAAACAATATTATGAGAAATTTCTCCTACCCTTCTGTCTGTAGTGTGGACCTGGAAAATCTCAGTTTCGAGGGCTATACATCCCTTTGCCTTCCCATCCATCTAATTGAGAATCGGGACAACACTACCCTTTCATGCGTACGCACAAAATGGAGGGGTAGGGGTAATGGAGGGGGGCAAGGGGTGAATTGGGATTCTGCCCAAATGTCTCCTCCTGTAATCAAAACCAAAGTTGGTGTTATAAAATAATGCATGTATGACTTTTTTTGGTGGTGTATATTAGCACAACAATTCTAATAATCCACAGTGCAGTGAGCATTATAGAACCTGCATGTTTTGCTTTGACACACACAATATCTCCAATAAAAGCCTCAAATGTAAACAAGTCCATCATGAGAAACAGATTCTTGTTTGCTAACATCTGAAGAAAGGCTTCATAAAAGAGCAGCTGAAGCATCTGTCCGACTGTAAACATGGGTGTGAGAAGTGTCCGGATGCCTGATGTGCTTTGAAAGGCTGCAGTCACAGAGCGAACGTGTCCAGGGTGAAAGTGACGACTCTCACCCGAAGCCCCCTCTCTTGATGTTCCCCCTCCGTTCGTTTTTGTTCCGTTGAGGCCAAACATAATCTCTGACCCTGAAACCTTTACACTGTTTTGAACCACATCAAGTAAACCTGATAAAATGTTTCGATTCTGTTCAACCTGCTGCAAGACTGAAAAGAATGTTTGAAGGACTGAGATGTTCAGTGCCTTAAGGAAAAAAGGGCCTGTTAACCAAAAGCTTCTGAAAATCCTCCTTAAGCGACTTCATTCAGTTTGACCCTGGAAGCAGTCTTTACAAAGATTAAAAAAGTGCATGAACATGTGTTTGAAAAGGCAGGAAAGAATACTGAAAAGCTAATGATGAAGCAAAGTTAAGATACAGATGAAAGTCTTTTCTTTGGAGAAAAAAAAATGATGAAAAGTTAATGAAGCATTGCAGCTAACAGTTTAATTCAACTAATCTCTACAGGTATTTCAGACTTTTTTTTTGTCTTTTTATTAGACAGAAAAGTATGCTTTTAATATACAGTACTAGACAAGTCTAAAATTTTCATATTTTTCTGAAATACATTTTTATTTTTATTACTGTTACATATTTCCTACTAATAATAATGGATTAGATTTCTATAGTGCTTTTCAAGGCACCCAAAGTGCTTTATGTTATTGATCTATTATTTGTTCGCTCACACTCCGGTGGTGGTAAACTACATCTGTGGCCACAGCTGCCCTGGGGCAGGCTGATGGAGGCGTGGCTGCCATACGGCCCCTCCAACCACCACCGAACATTCACATGCATTCAGACACCAGTGTGGGTAACACTGAAGGCAAGGTAGGTGAAGCGTCTTGCCCAAGGATACAACGGTACATAACTAGGAGAGAGTGGGATTCAAACCACCAACCCTTTGCTTATCGGATGGCATGCTCTACATCCTGAGCTACAGCCATCCCAGTATTATTATTATTCTTACATATTTACTGTTTGTTCCAGTTGTACATATATTACTACAAAGATTGAAAAAAAATGCATATATGTGGTCATGCATTAAAAAAAAAGGATATTATAGAACTACAATATATGGGATCAACTGGACAGAGAAAAGGATAAAAGATCATGAAAGCCTTTGGGACACTCTGAAGTAGTTTAATATAATATGGTACAAGATTATTGAAGAAAACATACAGACAGTCGACCCACAGTCAGTAAATACTGACTTTAGCTGCAGAAGCTGTTGCTTTTGTGTATGTGTGTGTTTCTATGCACGCATTTCCCGTGTTATTTTGGGTGTTAGACATAGGGCTGTCAAAATTAACAAGTTAACGCAGACTAAGCCATTATCATGATTAATCTGATAAAAATTTTAACGCATTTAACCCATTTTATGTATGACTGAATGTCTCTGCCAACACATTTCAGGCAGTTTGTCCAAATAGACTTAACATCACACATGAACAAATGGACAGGGACAGGCAGCAGAACCAACCCATACAGATACAAGATGCGAAACAGCACGTTGGTCCTCTGGATGGAAATATGAGGACAAAAAAACCAAGATGGAACAGTTAACCGACATAAAGTATTATCCACACTCTGCAGGAAGGAGTTTTCTTTTCACTGAAGCACTTCCAGCTTAAAATACCACATTAACGCGAAGCATACGTTCGTAGGAGAGTCTGCTAACACTTCAGCTAACGTGTTGCCCAGCTTGTGACAAACACATTAAGCGCGTGTATATTCCCATCTTTCTTGAGTCTGTTTGTTTATGCAAAATGAAACGGGATTAATATAGATTAAAAATCAATCACATTTATTGATTATCACATTTATTCATTGTGATTGATTACAATTAATCCACACAACCCTGTGATTAATCTGATTACATTTTTTCAATCATTTGACAGCACTAGTAAGAAATTAAAAAAAAACCAAACAACCCACACACGATAACCCTAAAAAAACTGAAAAGACTTTTGCACAAAACTGTCTGCAACATATTTAAAGGTACATTCAGCTTTTTCAGTATTGCAGCAGGATATATTTCAGAATATTGTCCTTTTGCCTTTTGTTATTAGTAATGGAAACTATAAGTCATGGTAATATATTACATATACAACTAAAATGTTAAACTCAAGACATACAGAGGAGTTACATGATCTATTGAAGTGGTGAAAAAACAGACCAATTAGTGGTCACATTAGTGTTAAATGGTTAAGGCAAGAAAGATAAATGAATTCAACAACGCTGGAAGGACTTCTTATTTAACTTCTATTTAACTATTTAACTTTCTCAGAATTGTGAATGTATGAATATAAAAAGAATTCAATAATTTAAGGTTTTAAATATATTATGGAGGTAGTGATACAGAGCAAAATGTCACGCGCCAACAAAATGTGACAGGGTCAAAGGCCTCAGTGCTGCAATGAAAAAAGAACTCTAGTCATTAACCTGCAGAAGTGTCACCTTGGGGCATTTTTGTTACAATAAATTGCTCCATGCATCATCTATCCTCCATGGTGGAAATGTAGCTGGGGGTTGTTAGGTATGTATTTCATTCGGAGATTGTGTGGACATAACCAGTCCTCATTATCATCATATCCTCTGTGACACCTGCGCCGTTGTTTCCAGACATATGTTCTGTGTCAGTGGGGTGTACTAGACTGACAGCCCGCCTGTCCGTCAAACTAATATCCTGCCAGACGTAGTGTCAATCCCTGTAAACACAGTTTCTCTCTTACAAAGAAGATTGTACTCTTGAGGAGCAGGCAGATAAAAAAAACATGTTAAATGTGCTCATCATGTCAAGATTTTAAATCCAATTTCAGTGAATGTGATCCTTGAAATGATGAAGAATGAGGAAACAAATACAGAAAAGTTCAGGGAAAAAAACTCTTGAGGCCAAATATAGATTTTATACAGAGTCACTGTGTGTAGGAGAAGGGTGACCTCTGCTGAGATTCGTCTACTTTGATCCTGTGTTTTTCCTTCTGGTGTTATGGACTCAGCGTCTTAGATCCAGTGTTATGGTCATGACATGCTGCAGGCTTATCATCACTAAAGATGCCAAATAATAGTCTGGAAGTTGTTTTGTGGTGCATAAAAGAAATTAAGCTTCTGGTTCTGTCAAAGAAACTGTTAGATATTGTACCATCACATTCTGCCGATATTTTAGCATAGTTAAAAACCTCATCTGCGCAGAGGTACTTATATAAGGTATAGTTATAATCACATACAAGTTTAAGCCAAAATCACTTAAAAACACATTTTCCTGCTTTCTCAATATCAGCTTGAGACTTCTGCCCCAGACAATGAGGGGTTGAGTTTCAATTGATGCTTAAATCCTTCATGTGCAGCATTACTGAAAAATCTTTCCCATCCTTGAGGCAGCATTATAGTTACAGCAAATAACCCACAGACTGTGCTCTTTGAAAAAGGTAGAATTTATATGAAGGAACTGAAATGCATTTAGACAGCTTTTTATTACAATTGTGTGAATGGATGAGTAGATTATTATATCAAAAATTTATGTATTTAACCTTAGTGACTTGGCCAAGACAGCAGCAGAGACATATACACACTCCAAATGAATTAATATACTGTAGTTTACTCTAGATTCATCAAAAAAAAAAAAAAAAAAAAAAAAAAAAATAGGAACAAGGATGAATTAAGAATAAGGTAAGTAAAACAGTTCTACTACATTCCACACTAATATTTTATTGGACTGTAGCTTTGATTATGACACATATTTGCCTTGACTTTGTTGCACTAAATACAATTATTACAAAATTGCCTGAGTTTATTTCCATCTAAAATTGCAGTAATTCTTCACCACAATCTTGTGCTGGACAGAAAGTCGTACTGCTGTATAATGTCTTCTCCAGCACATCCCAGAGATTCCCAGTGGGGTTCAGGTCTGGACTCTGTTGTGGCCAATCCATGTGTGAAAATAATGTCTCATGCTCCATGAACCATTCTTTCACAATTTCACCCTGATGAATTTCATCCAGATATTTTCATTGTAGAATTTATCTATGTTGAAGAAAAAAACCCACTGATGTTCAGACCTGGTCCTTCAGTATTTTCCGCTTCAGCTGACTTCATTTTATGGGCACATAATGTTTCTGAACCTGGACTGGACCAAGTGAACCAAAGCCAGGTCAGAACACTGCCCCACATGCTTATAATGAAGGCACTAGGCATGATGGGTAATCACTTCATCTACCTATCTTCTCACCCTGACACGTCCACGTCCATCACTCTGGCTCAAGGTCAATCTGGACTCATCAGAACACACTGCATGACTTTTCCCCCCTTTTTTTCCCAGTGAAACACAGTCCCATCTGTGTTTTCTGATAAATACAGCCTTTTTTCCAATTAGCCTCATTGATGTGGGTTTCTTAAGGCTGCACTGCTGTTTGGTCACAATCATTCTCTTTGCATCATGCATGTAGGAATGTTTTTTCTTCCACTACTACACATAGCCCTGAGTCTAATGTTGATTTCACCAAACATTTAAGTACTCTTCAAACATCATAATTATCCCGCCCCCCTGACGGGTAAGAAGGAGTGTTGTTTTTGGTTTGATTTGTTTGTTTGTTAACACTAACAGCGAAACCACTGGTTGAATTCCTACCTAATTAGGTTCATAGATTTCCAGTGACCCCAAATAGAGCTCATTATGTTTTGGGAACAGTAGGTCAAAGTTCAATTTTTTTATGACTTTTTAAATTCTTTTTTGTCTCCCATGTACTTATAATGGGCGACATTTCAAAAGTCTATAGCAGCAAAACTTTCAGTTGAATTCAGACCAAATTGGGTTTATATTGTTGTGGAAAAATTCTAGTCCTCTGATAGAATTAATTAAAATAATCCAGAAATACGATGATCAGGGTCTTTCTTATAAGGTTTAATGTGGATCCACAGATACAAGTCCCACAGAGGTGACAAGCGGTCTGATTGCCAGTGATCCAGAATGGGTGTGTTTACATTGCGGGAAAAGTAGGTCAAAGCTAAAAAATTTTTTATGAATTTTTAAAATCTTTTTTTCCTCTAAAAAGGTGAAATTTCCCATCTGCAACAGCAAAACTATTAGTCAAATTAAAGGTGGGGTAGGAGATCTTTTTTGGCACATATTTTACCATTTGGCTTAAAAATCTCCCCACAGTCGCATTGCAAGCAATAAAATAAAAGGTTTGGAAAAAAAACGAAAAATTTTGGTTCACTCTACAGTGTAAAATCAACGAAAAACACCAACCAATCGCGAC
>JAQQZY010000028.1:22768818-22797506 GCA_030068375.1 Ostorhinchus rueppellii | reverse complement strand
GTTTATATTATATTTTTGAAAGAAATAAACAATAATTGTTAACTTATAACTGTAAACGTTACACATAGGGGCTTTAAAAACATGACATTTCAACAGAGTTATTTCTTGAACAATGCACAATCAATTATTTTAATGAACAACAAAAACATGTAAGTAATACCATTACAGATCAAATATATTTACCCCATAATATTATTTTTTTTAAAAACTTACTTGACTTTCTATAATCCACAGGTTCAACTGTGTGGCTTTAATAGTGTTGCGCTTTGGGCTCCAGAATGTGGCCTCCAGAGTTGAAACAATCATCTGTGCATGTGATGGAGGAGTGCACAGTGCATGGAGGGGGCGTGGCCTCAATTACCCTGCAGTAAGCAGTGCTGTGTGCATGTGATTGAGGACTGTACTTGCACTAAATCTGGTGGTTTTAGCCAAGATTATGCTCCAATACATTTTCCCCAACTACATTTAAGTTCCCTGTTGAGGGCCAACCTTCAATGGTGTAAATTTATTTTTGATTCCCATAAATTCCTGTTAATTCCCATGGAAGGTTGCCAACTTTGAAAATTCCCAGAATTTTTTTTAACCCTACTGCAGATCAGGTTTATGCAGAACAGCAAAGTTACAGTAATGGTGTGAATGCATGCGTGTCCACTGTGTTGGTAGATCTGAAACTAAAACAACAAAACCCATCATCATCACGTGCTCGTCCTGTGTGTAACTGTTGTTTTGTTGGGCTTCCTGCCAGAGGCTTTTTTTCCACAAATACCAACACGTAGTGTATGAGTACAGGTTGGTATTTGTCTTTTGTTTCTCACCTCGAACCCTGTTGTTTCCCTTCTAACATCTGCGAAAACGGGGCGCATTCACTGCAAATCATCAGTTACGACTGTACCTGTAACCCCATGTTTATGTCTGTGTTTATGTGATCTTGGTTGGTTGTAATCTGGAATGCAATTTCGTTGCTTTGAAATATGTGCAATGACAATAAATCTAATCTAATCTAATGTAATCTAATGAATCTACAAGAGAACAGCCACAGAACAGCTGTCCACTGGAAAGGGTTCAGTCTGTCATCAGCATTAATGCATTCCACTCACAAAACAAGCTTCAGTGGTTGTTTTTGATTTAAGATAGATGTGTGCCATTACATACAACAACTGGAATCCCTTTAGAAGTTAAGACAAAGAACTCAATAAAGCATTAAATCCAACTAAACCACAAACATAAACATGGCAGATTTGTGTTGTTTTGACAGTTAAAGGGCTTTAAACACATTTGGCCCCTTTTTGACAGCGATAAGAGATAAAATACAGATACTGGGCTGCTAATTAAAAGTGACCTGATATGTAAGATCTGCTGCTTCTCATTAGTAGCTGAGTGAGGACCAGTGTCAGTAACAGTAGCAGACCTTTAACTGTGCATGAAGTGTCTGACTGTCTTTCACTTTGATGGTATCTGTATGAAAGCCACGCAAGACTCACTTCAAACCATTCAGAAAAAAATGGACAGGTTATTTCCAGGAGGGACCATGAAACTGGCGCATGAGGGGCACAATTATTAACCAGGGAGACGAAGAAACTAAAGCATGTCAAACTAATTTAAGAAATCAATATCCTATTTTGTGAGACTTCTAATACAGGAGATACTGATCGCCTTAAGGCTTTAAAGTCGGAAACGCTCAAAATATCATCGCCATTTAAGAGAATATGTGACCTCATTTCAGGAAAACTGCTAATCCTGAAAATGTGTTTGCATGTGCATGTGCATTGAACTGCTTCAACTGTTGTCTGGAGAAGGGGCGGGATTAAATAAGTTCTACTTCCTCCCACTCCTTTTCGAACGTGCAAATGAAGTCATATTTGTTTTCATGCATATGTTTAGGTTTTGGTTTGTTTTCTTATAATCTGTTTCATTTGTTTTGCTGCATATTCGAAAAAAAAAACCCCAAAACAAAACAAAACCCTAAACTAAACATTTCTTCACACTTACTCTGAAGTCGATTCCGACCGTGGAGATGAAGCTCCCAGCCAGGAAAGCTCCATCCTTAAAACGAACCAGAAGACAGGTTTTCCCCACACCAGAGTCTCCAACTAGCATCACCTGCACAGGAAAAAAACAACAGCCAAAAGTCAGCTACTTAAAGCACCTCGCAAGTCACAGGCTGGAGTCGTACAGTCTAAGCTGGAAGCCAAAACAAACAAACAAGTCCGAGTTCTGCAGACCCAGAGGATAAAGCTTCAGACTGCGTGCGTGACTGATCGATTCCACAACACCCAAACTGAAGGAAAAAAAGAAAAGCATGAGGTGCTGCTCATATGTTTAATTAAATATCAGTGTCTTACTTGTTGCAGAACATTTGAATCATTCAGCTAAATTAGTCGAGCTATTCTGGTGTTTGGCCAGTGAGTGTGTGTGAATGACTGTGTGCTCATTATGGGCAGCGAATGGCCTTAGATACTGTACTTTCTGAAAGTAAACACCATGTGTGCAAACACTTTTACGGCTCTTGTATGCACACGGGCAGGATCAGAAGTAGATCTATTACAGTCATGCTTTTTTTTTTTTTTTCATTCTGAGCTGTGATGAAGTTCAAGGTTTGATGTGATTACCATTATCAGGTTAGCTGAGGGACTAGACCATAGAAATCAAAAGTGCCTCATGGGTGCAGAGAGGAAGCAAAGAGGAGATGAAAGACAATGGAAGAAGAGTGAAGGATGGAAGAAGGTCGCTGAAAAGATACAGACTGAGACGAAAAGGGGGGGGGGGGGGGGTAGGTTTAGGCGCTCATCCTCCTTTCGTGTGTGATCTAAATTTCTCCTCTAAATATTCCTTTTTTTTTAATCTCTGCATCTGTTTCCCCTCTTTCTCTGCAGCTGTTTGTCTCTTCCCATAAGCCAGCTCTGTGTGAGCGTGCAGGAGGAAGTACCTGCTCTCTCTGCTTTACCTTTATTAACCAAATGCCATTAATGAGCTAAATATAGACTAACTGCATCAGAGAGAAAAACAAAACACAAACACAGACACAGCAGAGGTTTAGTGCAGAACTCCACTGAGGAAACTGTTAAACCACCCATTCCATGTATGGGTTTAGTGCAGAAGATGACAGTATGGGTGAATGAGCATGGAAGGACAATGGTATTTCCAAAAAAAAAAAAAAAAAGAGCAACACAATGTCATGAAACAGCTGCTTCAAAACCCAGAGTAGGTGTAGGTGGTGAAAGTCCATTGAAGCTACACTGGGAGTACACACCAAGAAGCAGTGGGTGTGCATTTGTGTTTGTGTTGTCGTCAAGTGACAGTAGCTACTCACACAAATGCCCACTTCAGACAGGCTGAGGAAAGCAGAACCTGCACCCTTCACACAAATATACGTTCAACCAGTTGCATTGCATGAGCAAATGATTTGTTTGTTGGCTGGTGAAGGATGGCGTGCACCTTCCCAGGTTATCGATCGTCTATTGACACAGCTGGTGTCAGGGACTCTCTGCTGTTTAATGAATAAATGCAGGTGTAAAATAGACAAGAAAAGCCCAAAGGAGCATAAACACAACACAAACAGGCTTCATGTGTATATTTTTTCTTATTCGTTTTCTACAAAAGTGTGTAAATATGTTGTTATTGTCCATTTTTAGTCTCCTTTACTATCAATGATGTTGGAAAAAACAGCTTTGATTGTTTGATTATGCATGAACTCAACCAGGAGGAGAACAGAACAGGATACTAACCTTGAAGGCGATGTCATAAAACTCGCTGCTGTTGCTGATGGAGGGTCTACTGGGATGGACCACTCCGTTTATCTGCACAATCCCCGGGCTGCTCTTCGCAGATTTCCCGCTCCCTTTCCCGGTGGGGCTTCCACCAGACGCGGCTTTGCCTTTCACAGCCTTCTTGCGAGACATTTTCCCCCGCGGAATTTATAAACGAATGCAATTAAAAGAAAACAAACCAGAATCTCCAAAGAAAAAAAAAAAAAAAGCAGGACCGAAAAGTTGCAGCTGCGACAAACTTCAACGAGCTGATCCTTCACCTGCGCGTTTTACGCATGTTCCACGACACCTCTGCTCAAAGTCGGTGTGAAAACGTCCCGAAAGGCAAAACAGCTCTCGCTTCCGCCGTTTGTTTTCAGCCTCTTCCTCCTCCTGTTTGACAGCTTGCTCTTTTCAGGACATCAGCCTCGGCTCTGGCGCGTCGGAGCGGCAGCAATTAGATGTGATGTGGCAGAAAACTCCACCTTGAGTGGGACACGGGGGCGCTGCACTTTGCCAGGCGCAAAGCTCCCGGGCTCTTGTTAGACCCCCCCAAACACACACACACAAACACACCTTTATACACAATCACCTACATACAGTACTATATGTTAGTGTCTGTTTCACCTTTTTACTGACTATGAGGAGGGTCCTAAAGGCCACATGACGCTGTCCGTGGTCCTGAAAAGCAGCTGTATGCCCATGAACATCCAACATGTCCTTCTGAGTGATCGCCAGCAAATATATATATATAAAAAAACACTCGTGCTGTATTTTATAAGGTAAGTGTAGAAATGTAGAAGAAAATGGACTTTGAATAAAAATGTCTAATTGTCTAATCCTGTTTAAAATGAGTGTTTGCTTCACGTAGACTGCGCCATCATGAACTTTTTCACATTGTGGATGAAGACATAGCCTATAAATGAATGTCCTAAGTTCCAGCCACCTGTAGAACGTGTTTGAGGTGTGATGTCAGTGTTTTACCACTAGAGGGCGACAAAAGAATGTAAAAAAGAGGACCGTAATGGTAGTGTTGAGCTCTAACTGTGACTGTAGCTAACCAGGATTTAGCAGATACCGGCATTCAAGTGTATTATTAGTATTATTTAAATGATATATTGTATTGTATAATGTGGCAGCAGGGATGGGTTATAACTGGGATGTAACTAAAAGATAATTTTGTTGCTCTGAAATATTGTGCAATGACAAAATAAGGCAATTCAGTTCAATTATTGTGAATGCAGAGACTTTATTCAGGCAACAAAAGCAACATTTGAGGTAAATATTAAAAAACAAAAATGTAAAGAGGGTTTTATCTTAGCATGTCAAACTGTAAGATATAAAAACAGAAGTGTGAGATCAATAGTGACGTCTTACTGATATATTCTTTGTTCTTCTTTCTTTCTTTATGTATTTAAACTTGAGTTTTATGTTAAATATTAGCCCATAAAGACAGAAAAAGCCACCAGTGACACAGTCCATCCACAGATATAAACTGTTTCAAACCTGTTGATCTACTAATCCTATCAATACACGTAAATAATTGGTGTAAAATACAGTTTGTCATCTTTTCATGGTCATCAGATTAGAGCCATTTGGGCATTCAGCAGCTCTGTAGTTACCGTGGAAACACTGTCATCTTCTACAACACTGAGTCACCAGTAAAACCAGTGGAGTTGGATTAATGACAGTGGATGGACACACTTGGTTTATGTTCAGATAATGATAGATTTTGCTGAAAAAGTCACTTTTTCTTCCTTTTTCTCTGTTTTGATGTCATTAACTTCGGGTTTTCATGAACATCTACATCAGGGGTGTCAAAGTCATTTTAGTTCAGTTCCACATTCAGCCAAATTTGATCTGAAGTGGGCCGGACCAGTAAAATAACAACATAATAATATATAACTAATGTCAACTCCAACCTCTTCTCTCTGTTTTAGAGTGAAAAAAGTACAATTATGTTATGAAAACGTTTACATCTACAAACTATGCTTTAAAATAGGGTGAATAATATGGACAAACTGAAAAAATAAGTGTAATTTTAACAATATTCTGCTTCATTTGATCATGTACACAGGTTCATTATAACTTATAGATCACAGTGGATCTACAAATATACAAAACATTCAATAACAGATAATAATATTGTTAAAATTGTACTTCTCTAAAAACATTTTAGGTTGTTTATATTTCCTCAGATTATTGACATGTTTTGCTAAATTAAACTTTGTTTTGGTGTAAATACATGAAAATGTTTACAGAGTTGTATTTATTGGATATTATGACAGTATTTTACCAATTCGACCCACTTGAAATTGAATTGGTCTGTCTGTGGCCCCTGAACTCAAATGATTGTTAAAATCTTAGTTTAATTTTCGTATTTCACAGTCATCACAAGGGCCAAACTGGACCTTTTGGCGGGCTGGATTTGGCCCCCGGGTTGCATGTTTGACACCCCTGATCTACATGATCTGTGAATTAAATATAGGAAAATGTCAGGCTATGGATGATATTATATAATAAAAAAAATGGTGACAAATCAGTTAAGAAAGGTAGAAATAGGGAAAAATGAATTTGGAAGCTGCTGCTGAAGTAGCACTGGGTCTTTATGAGTTAAACATTTACTACTGTGAACTTTGACCTCGGTTACAGAACAGTTTTATCCCTAGCTCTATATAAGTGTGAGTTCAAATCCAGAAAGGTACATTAAACCCAGAGCCGGCCCAAGGCATAAGCTAACGAGGCACATGCTTAGGGCCCCGTGGCCACTAGGGGGCCCCCAAGAGCAATTAAGAACAAAATATTTTATATATATATTTTGCATGCATAAGTGATTTCTATCTGATCAATATTCTACAATTGTACAAATACACTTTTCTGTGGTGCTGTTGATGTGGGCCTAGTGATTCTTCCTGCCTCTGTTTAAATGTGTAAACTCTGCTGCTCCATAATGTGTGCCTCCTGCCGTGTAGTGCACACTACGCATCCAACTTGCAAGTACTTCCAATCAAAACAATGTCATAAAAAACTTTGTACACTTCTGGGGCTGAAAAAAGAAAGAAGAAAAGGAAAAAATACACAAATAAAACAAAAAAAAGGAAATAAAGGGCCCCAAAATCAAATTTTGCTTAGGGCCCAATGGAGGCTTGGGCCGGCTCGGACTAAACCCACCCAAAAGTGTTCCTGATGATGGTGTATAGGAGAGCAAAATACACCATGTACGAAGGGAAGTAGGAGGGATCTCAGAGCGTACATACTACTGCAAACCCTTATCCTGCAATGCTAGAAAAAGTTCAACAAAAATGATGGTTCTGTGGTGAAAAGAATGGGCTCATCCTTGGCGTATACACTAACCTTCCACCAAGTTCCACGCCAGTTGGCGCTGTACTTTTTGCATAATCCTGCTGACAGACAAACAAACAAACCAACCAACCAAGCAACAACCAGACACAGTCCTTGGCAGAAGTAATAGTCTTTATTCAAAGTGCTTTTCATGTACAGTGGGTCTATTATTAGTGGCGTAGGCTGCAGTCAGTCCTTCCCCTTTGCCCTCTTCCAGCTGCATTTAAGGAACTGGTTGCAATCAGACCAAAAACAGTTAAGGAGATGGTCACTGGCCTCGCTGTGACTCCATCCTGCACCCGTTTTAATTCACAACATAATTCATGTCTCCTTCTTACATGGAGGATGTCACTCGGTAACAGGGTCCACATATTGTCCCTATTTGCGACAAAGAACAGCAGCATATTCTGATTAGACCCTGATCCTCTGTGGCCAGTAATGAGATGCTGTTGTTTTCCCCCTCTGTAATCTAGTTTGTTATGCAATATGGAATTTGTGTATGATACAACTGGCTTTGTGTTCAAGTGCCAGACTGTCCAGGCTCATTAGAATACACTCCAAGATCATAGCCCAGAATCCTTTTCAGACCACAAAACAGGAAAGTAAAGTGAGCTTGTATTACCTCTGACCTCTACTGTGTCACATGACTCATACAATAAGGCACTTTTGTTTAATATTGAATATTCATGTTTAACCCATAAAGACCCAAACATCCACTGATGACCAAAACCATCTACTAGGGCTGTGCAGTTAGTCGAATTTTGATCACAATTTCCATTTTTGTTGTCAAACGATCTCAAAACTCACATCATCGTGTTGAAAGCATTTATTTTCTGTTTTTCTTTACACAATTTCTGAGACGCACATGCGCTGTACATTCCGTTCCGTTGCAAAACAGCTGTAAAGTACATATTAGTATTCAAAATTTAGTTTCAATTGAAATGTTTTGCATAAAGAATCAATAAAAAAATGTTTTTTTGACAGAGAAATGCTGAATAAATGCATTGTGAAACTCAAAATTAATCGTTTGAATAAGCGTGATTTTAATCTTGACCAAAATAATCGTGATATTGATTTTTTCCATAATCGAGCAGCTCAACCTTCTACTGATCTAAAGTGTTTAATACCTGCTGATCCACTAATCCTATTAATACACGTGAATAATATGTGTAAAATACAGCTCTTCATCTTTTCTTGGTCATCAGATGTGACCTATTTGGATGTTAAGAGGCTCTGTAGTTACCATGGAAACACAGTCATCTTCTACAACATTGACTCACCAGTAAAACCCACAGATTTGGATCAATGACAGTGGATGAAGACACTTAAATAAATAAATTTATAGATACATTTTGCTAAAAAAGTCACATTTTCTTCATTTTTCTCTGTTTCTGATATTCTGACGATTAACTTTAATAAGAGCTTTTATGAACATCTACAAGACCAGTAGATCAAACATGGAAAAATACCTGATTTTTATTGTACAAAGGGTAATATTATAACAACTGGTGATAAAACGCTTAAGAAAGGTTAAATAGAGAGAAAAATATCATTCTGGAACTGCTGCAAAACACACTGGCTCTTTATGGGTTAACTTTATTTTAATCGTGAAAGAACATTAACAACAAAATGATTTAACTTGATTTAGTATAATCACAATTACTCAACTGCAATATGTTATTACGCAGCGCAAGTGAAACAGAAACGTATACGATAAGCATTCATTTAATGCATTTCAACTTGCTTTTCTGCTGCAACACAGACTTGATAGTTGACCCCAGTGCTCCCAGTTCAGAGGTACCATGAAGTCTGGTTGTAAACACACAGACAGCTGTAGCCTCTGGTTTCTGTCCCTAAATCTGCTGTCAGCATTTTTCCACACCCCACCCATCTACATGCAGAGCAGGGGAGTACACTGTCACCGGTTTGAGGGAATACAAACCCCCAAACTCCACCAACCCCCGTGCACGACTCCCCTCGACAGCTGAGATTCGTTCTGCCCCCAAAGCAGCTGTCTACTGTGGCAACAGCTGGGCATTTTGGAGGGAATAGGGGATGCGGATAGACGGGGTCACTGGAATCCATCCCTGGTTTCAGAGAAATTAACAGCCTTGTCAAGATGAGTTAAATATGCCCGGCAAGTGTACTATACATTATGGGGGCCATAATGCGCGGTTATGAACCATGTGCTTATATGTGTCTCTAAATGTGCCAACACGTATGGCAGCACTCTTAGATTAAAAGGTCGCTCAGTACAAATCGTGGAGGCAGTTCAGAAAAATCTAATCAACTAAATGCACATTTTCTTTGCCTGCAATAACAAGGCAGCAATTAAATTACAGCTGTCTTTTCAGTCTTATGCACTGTACAGAAACTGTGAGTCAGCTGTCAAGAATGCATCAAATAACATCATTTCAACATGTTAATTAGGAGCAAATTACAGCACTCTTTCCTGGGCGCAAGCATCCTTCGAGGTTCTACTTCTCGCCATGATATTTCCATGAGTGCGCGGGGGTAAGAGTGCGCATTTGGTCCGGTGCTTGAAAAAACACGGAGACTATAAGGCAGGCTGGGCTGGTTACAAGTGCAGTAAGGTCATGATGCCTTCAGGGTCAGATCACTCTGCAGGCGCACCCAAAGGCCAGGCATTTGTCAGTTTACCCAGGGTCAGGTGCCCCGAACGTGGGTTGGGTGGCGTGCGGCAGCCTGACCAGTCGCTCAACCAAAGTCACAGCAACTGTTGAGCTGTTGGCCGCGCTTTCGCTCAGCTGCCTGCAGTCTGAGTGCCGCGAGGAGGGGCAAAGGGGGGCATCCTGCCAGCCTACACCCCTGTTTGTCAGGCCTTGGCGAGAACAACCATCAGTGGACTGGTACTGCCTGGCACTTATTCGTTCCCTGAGGCATCTTAAATGAGAGAAACAGAGTGTGTGTGTGTGTTTGTGGATGACAGGGAAACTGGGGGAAATAAAGAGAAGAAGAATGGGTGGCATGGGAGCTGGTTGTGTACACTGGGTTAAATCGGACTTGTATTTTAGAAAATCTACTTGAATGAAACCAAAAGTCACAGAGGTTTATACTTTTACTAGTGTTTATTGTGATATTAAATACACATTCTTTATTTAAAAAAAAAAAAAAAGTGGCTCCAGAGTTGAAGTATCTTTCATTTTAACAATCTTTAGTTTGATTTTTCTAGAAACCTTCTCATGAAAAATCCAGCCTCAGACTCCAGAAAGATAAAAAATAAAACTAGATAACAACAACTCTGTGACTAGTGACTGAAGATTTCTTACATGTTGACAGTTTAGTGATATATTCAGTGATTTAGCTGTGTCATATTTTGAACATATTCCTGAGTCCACGCTGTAATATTTCATTGCCTTCTCTTTGATAACGGCACACATTTGTCATGTCATTATTTCAACAAGTTTATGCAATGTCACAACATTTTCCCCCTCATTTTATGGACAAATAACATTATAACAACAGAAGCAACCCTTGTATAACATTATCCCCACAGGTTTGTACTGTAGGCGCTAGGCATGATGGGTAATCACTTCATCTTTTCTCACCCTGATGCATCCATTAATAAGGCAACACAGTTCCTCCCCTCAGGTGTAATCTTTTAGTGCGATTATGGTTTCATGTGCAATTATTTTAACATTTCTCTATTTATTAATTTATATTCATATTTATACTGTGGTTTTAATCTATTGCCTTTTTATGCTTTATTGTCTTACTTATTTCTGGAGTTGTTGCGATAGATTTCTGGCTCCTAAGGTGTTTTTTTTTATTTCTTGTGTTTATGAAATAAGCCGATGAAACACAATTTCCTTCTGCACTGCACCGTGTTGGTATTGTGCCTGAATGACAATAAAGTGAATCTTGAATCTTGCATTAGTACAGAACAAGGTCAGTCTGGACTCCCTGGACCACATGACCTTTTCTTATTGCAACAAAGTCCATTTTTTATGTAAATCTATAGCAATTTGATGGTTATTTAAGAAGTGAGAAGCGACTCACTGCTTCAGTTTGGGTTCAAGAGCTTCTTTCCAGCTGAAACCTTTGAATCAGTGCAGTAATTATCCAGGTTATGTGCATGCTTTTCCATTTGTAAATGCAACAAATCTATTCACCAAATTCAACATACACAGTACACACTCTCACTAAGTTGCATTTTAATTATATGTAATATTTTTAAAACTTTTCTCAGCTTCTGAATTTCACCCTCAGAGTCGAAAGGTGATTTATTAACTAATAAACTAACATTTTTACTGGTCCCGCTGTACTGTGTATGTAAGCGCTCAATACCACCATAATGTATCTACTACTGTCGATCCAAGTTCCAAGTAAAATGGAGAGAAATGAGCCTTTGCAAAAACAATGTGTTCTGGTGGCTTGAAATTGCCCTGGCATGGGTATTTTACTCAATCGTGCCATATTTTAATGTGCTAAACCAATGAAGCCAAGCCCTGACTTCAAATTTGTCATCGTACAAAATTTTTAATTCTCTTTCCTCAGTGTCGTAAAAGAGGTGACACCAATGATTATTACCTTTCCAAATACGTCATCACAGCATCTTGGTGTCACACTTGCAATTTCCACCTCTGTTTTAACACTGTTTTCACAGTCTCGGCTGTATTTTTTTTTTTCTAGATTTTGCTGTAACACAGCAGGGGGTCTATATTAGTAAGGCCTGGGAGAGCCGTAACAGGATTTAATCTAAAGTGTTGAAAATAATACATGCACACCCCTCTCCGGGCCCTGTTAAAGATCCAGACTTAAGAGTCTGAGCCAGGGTACTAGGATGGAAAAACTCTATGAGGGCAATAATCACCACCAGGGGCCCATTTTCCCCCTATATCTGCCCCTTATTTCAATTGCCTTATTTATATGGATATAAGCCTTTAAATTAAATTCACTTTGAAAGACCCTGTGTTCCTCTGGGTTGATTTAAGGTGCAAGTAACTTTTGTTTCGACTTTTGCGAAGATGCCAGTCGGTTATCTTAAAATAGAGGATAACTGGTTCATTCAAAAGTGGTGGGTGTGTTAGAGCCCTGCCATAAATCCCTGCTAATCTAGGGTGCTTCCTGAAAGCGTCAGTGATATGCTGTTGCCGTGGTGATCAGATTTATGACCTCACACATGGTGTTGCTGTCAAACAGGGAGTATCAGGCGACAGAGTGCATGCAATGTCTTGCTCATGTACGCCACAACATGTAGAGGAAAGCATATGAGAGCTTTCACACACACACACACACACACACACATACACACACACACTGATCACAAGGATTATGAAGCCTGTAAGTAACATAGATTGAGTTGGACATTTGGAAACAGAGAGTAAAAGGGTGTAAAGCAGAGAAAAAGCAGAGATTCACTGCAAGGCATGCCTAAATTGCCCCAGTGCCATTTCAATCCTCTTCCTACTCTTAGACGCAGAACAGATTGAGTTTTAGGTGGCCATAATTTTTCACAGCTTAGAAAGCAGCCAGAAAAAAAAAATTAAAAAAATAAAAATAAAAAAATGACTCAGTGTCCACTTTCTTTCTCCGGCTGCAGGACCAGAGGTGGGCACTACATGTCTGCGCTCAGCTGGAACCACAGCAATACAAGACGATGACACACACATATACAGACGCAAACAAACGCACAATCACACACATATATGAACTGCGGCAGAGAGTGGGCACACAAGCACCAACTGGAGGGAGCCATGGTGAGCGGGAAAAGGTGTGAGCAGGAAAAGTGGTGTGTGTGGGTGAGTGTGAATATGTGAGAGTGTGCGTGTGTATTTGTAGAGTTTTTGCAGTTGTGACAGCTGGGATGAAGGAGTGGAGGCGGCGTGTGTGATTGGAGGAGGTGCCAACAGAGCAAGTGTCTCTTTATTTTCATCACACACAAGTGTATCTGTGTGTGGATATATGTTCATGCACAGTACGTACATCTGTGTTTGTGCCCGTTAATATCATCTCCATGGCAATTTGATCTGTATGTACAGAATGATCTAATGAGGTTTTACATAAGCACGATAATGAGCACAAATACAATGTGCACTGTATGTAAATTAGCCTCATGTTTACGTAAAACATTCATGTTAAATTAGGTAAATGGGTAACACCTCAATTGGATCCTACATCTGCAGAGATTTTAAGTGTTGGTAATATTTTTTTTTTCTTAATTATTTTCAATTTCAGTACCATTTTGAATAATACAAACAACCAATAATCAATAAATGTGGACTATTTTTCCTCATTAAAAGTGCAAAAAGTCAATGATGTTGAACAGATTGTCTCTATAAGTGACGGGTGTTATTTGTAGACAAAGCAAAACAGCTCTATTGTCAAGAAATAAGCTGTTCAGATGTTACAAATGCTCTGTACCCTCTCTGTAGGTGGGCTACCCAAATAAAGTTTTACATGTTCATTTAACTAATCAAAAACATTTCAAACCTATCACTTAATGTCTGTGGCATTTGTCAGTGCAGACAGTTTGGGTTTTAATTACCTGAGGTTCATCTGTGGAGAATCATGCATCAGACATTAGAAACATGACCTTAAAAAAGACTCACCGGTGATGAGTCTGTCCAGAAACAATGTCATGGTTACCGGGGATAATCCACAGACCTCGCTATGAACACTAGTATTTGCAGGGGCTATTTCTTTGGTAGTAGTTCCAATGAAAACTGTCCACAGCAAGGTCTGTGAATTATCCAGAATAACAGGCATGTCATGTGTGTCTGTGGAAAAACCCACTGTGGTTACCTTTTCAAATGTCATGTATTAACAGTTTTAGCTGCACAAAGGAAACCCCCTTCACCTTCACTGTATCATATGCCTCTGCTGCTTATCTCCTTGAAATTTGGTTGAACTGATGGCCTAAGGGATATGAGCTGCTGTGCACGGTGTATCTACTTATTTTGCATGAGTTTGTGTGTGTGTTGGATAGGTGAGGTCACTCCGTTGCTGCTTCAGTAATGATTCATGGCAGCCGCCGCAGAGAAGCAGGCAGGCAATGATGAGGTCATTCAGCAGGCAGGATTAAGGCCGTGACAACTGGCGCTGTGGCCAATGCCAGTGCTGACCCGGGCAGTTGTGCAGCGGGCACGGTGCGACGGTCCCAGCTCCACACCAGCATTACCCCACTGTTGTTTTTTCATTAGCTGGTACTGGCCCAGAACGCGCTGCGCCTTGCCAGGCCCACAGCATGAACCCACAGTTGTTGCAGGGCTTTAGGGCCTTCTCTCGCTTCCCCCCTCCCTCCCTCTCCCTCTTCATCTCTGTCTGTGGTCACACTCTGTGACCACGGTCCTCATAGGGAATAAAAGATCAGGTTACGTACCAAACACACTCGTTAACTCAATTATGCAAGCCTTGAACACTTTGATGTGTAGCGATAACGCCAGGATTACTGAAGGGACAGATGCCATCTGACCACAGCAGAGCTTTGTTGCAACATGCCTCAGCTACCACTGATGAAAGATGAATAAAATAGACTGGTGAGGGTCAGAAGAAGTACCACTAATGACTGACTGAGCTGAAAAATAGGACAACATCAAGGTGACTTAAAGCATCTCAGTGATATATGAAAATGTGTGACATTTGGGATATAAAATAGCTGGAAAACTTTAAAAAGTTAGTAATTGAAACAGTTGAAACACTTCCAAATTCACTCCACTAAACATCTGTTTAACACATAAGTTCCTAACAAGATGTGGGGCGCTAAATTAGGTGATTTCAGGCTTCATTTTCAATCTTCTGTACTTAAATTCTCCCTCTTCTTCAAAATGATCAAAGTGCATAAAACACAACGGCCAGCCTTTCACTTGTTCCTACTTACTTTTCAGTGGAGCTTGGACATAAACCTAAAACCATTAGTAGGACCACTGAGACCAATTAGCAAAACATGGCCAAACAAACCTTGCCTTACTTTTACTACATGTTCTTTTTTACCCTCCCTCTTTCATTTTTCCACTTCTTCCCCCCTACATATCTTTGGCAGTTGATAAGTGTTTTATTCATTTATGCATCCTTGATGCTTTGCAACTGTAGTGATCCTCTACACAGCGGCTCTCTATGGCCTAAAGGCCCGACATATTGATGTCTATCTCTCACATCAGCTCCAGATGTGAACCCATTGGCTTAAAGTTTGGTTCTGGTGTTTATAGTAGGAGCTCAGCTAGAAAATGACTGTGTCAACAGTGTGAGCTAACAGTACCAAAGAACAAAGACCTTACAGCAAAGAACACGTTGCTCCAATTCTGGCCTAATTTATATTTTTTACTGTTTTATCTCATGTATATGCTGCCCATAAGCTTTTTTATAGGACACTACTGTTCCCTAAGATCAAACCCCAGCAGTGTGACAGTGAGCTTCATTTCCCACTAGGTGGCAATACAGTTGCAGAGTCACATCACTGAGGGACTGAAAACACCTGTGAGATTATAACATCTTACTTCGCACTCCCCTGGTCTCCTCCTGTGTGCACACTTTCTATCAGGACACATTATTCCATCCATTAGAAAAATACAAAAGCCTTTTTCCTTTTTAGAACCACAACAAAGAACCGCCTGTCTAAAAGTTTTTATTTTCAACATTCCAAAAAGAAAATGTTTCTTAATGTCCTTTGTCATATACTGTCATATACTCAGTATGTGTTCAAATTACACGTCAAGACTCTTTCAGTTTCAGTTTTTAAAAGAAGGAACCTGTTAAATTTAATATTTACATTTGCCTGAATTTAACTTCTCATAATAGTTCAAGCTCTTACTCTAACTATTCCCTTTTGGGTTTCAGTATATGTCCATTATTTCTATTAAACAAAGAAGAAATGAAGTCTTAACAAAAATGTGTATTAATACATTGTTACAGTATTAAGACTTAACCTATATTAAGTTAAATATGTTGCAAAGGTTTGCACCCCCTGTTGTGCCTAGTTTCTTTGTTTTAAATAAAATGCAACATATACTATTTGTATACATCACTACTGTACATGTATGTACATAGTATATATGTATATGGAATAAAACTTGTATAATGTAAAAAAAAAACAAAAACATCTAATTGTACTTGATACAAAATTTTCCAGTGTGCGTCCTGCAAATGTAAAACAATCCAAACAAACAAAAGAACAAATATATTATCAAACTTGACTGAAGTGATAAATTTATAACTTTTACCCTAAGTTTAACCCTAAAATTCTTATCACATTTAACTACCTCTGGACATAATAATCATGTAATTTAGGGTCTATCTCTGAGACAACTGAATAATATATGAAAAAGGAATGAAATCTGGACTAAACTGTCTTCGTATGTGGCTGTAACACTGACAAGGATCAGTGTAACACCTGCTCTGTCTGTCCTTTGGAGAGAGTGACCATATTTAGGATGCTGTATTGTTCAGTCGTGTTACCAACAAAGAAAAGGATAAGCAACAGGGGAGATGAAGTTTTCCTATTGTTCCACACTGCTGTTAACACAGTTAACTCCTACGTGCAAATATGCAAGCAGTTATGAAAGGTTCTTCATAACCTTCTTACCTTTTTTGTTTGAGTTACGCTTCTTAAACTACAGCCAAAAGAACAACAAAAACAGTTGTTTTTTGATGTTAGCGAAGTCTCTCTCAGTGTGTGTTTGTCTGGAAGTCCCCTTCACTTCCTAACTACCACCAAATGGTGTCCTGTAATTCACAATGTGCATGTACATCATTTAAAAGCAGACTAAACCCAGAAGCCTGACCTTGGGATTTCTCCACCACATGAAGAGGCTGCCATATTGAATGTAAACGTATGGCCAATAAAATAACAATAAGACAAATAAACAAGTCAGTGTCAGAAATAAATAAAATGAGGACTATAAATCAACAATCTTGTTAGCCCCGAGAGTGTAATCGACTGAGATTGGGGACGTTGTGGTTTGCCAATGTCCACAGTGTTTACTTACATCTCACAGGGGCGCAGAAAAGACGATGAAAGAAGAAAGGAATGATGTCAAAAAAGGATAAAGTGGGTGCCGAAACAAGAGAAAAGAAGATGAGAAATGGAAGAGACAAAAAAAAAACAAAAACATAAAAAGTAAGAATGAGGAGAGACAAGCCTGGAATCAATAATCTGGTTTTTCTTGTTGGGCTGAGGAGGGGAGACCGAGTGAGCGGCGCCTGAGGACAACAGACCGCATCCTTCCTTCCTGCGAGGCAACATGGGGACAGGAAGGGCCGCCAGGGGAGGTCACTTGGCCAGCGACTCACTTCCTGTCAGGGTCGCCAGGGATCAGGGGATAAATACTTCCGTGTCACCAGAGAAGCCACCTGTCTGTGATTGTCTCCCTCGCTGTTCACGTCCCCTGAATGCAACGTTAACCTCAATCGCATCCAGGTGGAAAATACATGCACGAATACGAGGGGGGGTTTGCAGGAGCAGGGCCTGAGGGTGGCATCGTTCTGTGCGTCCCCCCCTCACAGCCAGCTGGGTGTCTTAAGTTTGAAGTAGACAAATGAGTCTGGGGGTGAGGTATGTACACTGGAAGCAATCCAACATGTCCATCTGACAAATGGAAAAATGCTATTTGTTAAGTTGTTAGGCTGACTGTTAACTGCCATTTAAACAAAGACAAATCAGTTCTGTTGTGAAAGCTTGGCAGAGAAACAATCTGGCAGAAAGGAAAATGTGAGTGTCTGGTAAGATATGGCTAATTAACGGTACATGATCTGTATGTTAGAATAGAAGCACGTTGGGGTTTAGCGTCCAACCATAGACTGTATAGAAGTGATGGAAAAGAACTGTGATGGCACCCATTGTTTTCTGAGCTTTTTGACATCAGTTGTTTGCATTTTGATCATTATTTTTTAAGCCCAAAGTGACCATATTTAATAAAAATGGTTAAACTACCAGAGCCAGTGACTTAATGCTAAATGCTAAAACAGTAAACTTCAAGCATCATGTGGCAGAACTACCCCAGAGTTGGCAAGTCAGGAAAAAATATATTTTAATATGTAAACCAAAACTCACAAAGTCCAAATCGAACTACTTTTGTGATAACGTCCAAGTAAACGCATCTCTTTTTGTACATTTAACTTTTCCTGTCACCACATATTTTACCTCGAGTAATACGTATTTATCTGTATTTACTTTACTGATCATGGAGATACTAATGTTTTTGTATCAGAACAAAAAAAACTGAAGCCAAAGTGAGTTTTTTAACCAGATATATTAATAACTAATGTTAAACTAAGCATCTACAAACACTACTATTGGTCAAACGGTCAATGTTGCAGGACATGACTGTGTTTCCATGTTCACTAGGGAGTCTCTAAACATGTAAATGAGCCAATGAAAAGCTGAAAACACTGCATTTAATTGTATTGTTAAAATGTATTGTGTTGGGGAAGAGGTTCTTTCCGTTTGCTTCCAATTCCTTTTCTTTTTAAGTTTTATCTTCAAGTAGTTTATTCATAAAGGACTAAAATACAACATTCACTTGTGTGTGTGAAGTCTGTGTTGTTGACATTAGCTAACGCTATTTCTAAGCTAATGACTTAATTGTCTTCACTGCCTACATCTATGGTAACAAACACATTTTTATTCTATTTCTATTGTTATTTCTATTTCTTTTCTTTTTCTAAAACTACATCTTTGCAGAACACTAAATTGTGTTAGCTTAGACATTTAGCCTGCTAATGCTGCACGGTACTGCTTGACTCGACTCCATTCCACTCAGCCTTTTTGTGTTTCCAATACGTAAAAGAACCCGGAATCTGGTACCCGGTATTAGTTTTTTGTTGTCTACTCTGCCAAGGTTCCAAAACTAAAGATACTAAAACATGACATGGAAACACTGCGGACCACTGATTGGTCAGAGAATCGTCTCTGCATCATAGCATTTAAAAAAAAAAAAAAAAAACAGATGCGGAAGTTTACAGTAAATATATTGGCCGGCTAATCCACGTGATGGCAACCTGCAATACTAGAACATGGTCGGTCGAGGAGATTCAGACATTTCAGTCCTTGGTGGTTGATGAAAAAATTGTTGGTACCTGGTCGTTATGACAACCAGGTACTCTAAAGTCAGCAGTTTCTAAATTATCAAGACCTCTACAATTTAGGTGCCTAATTCTGATTTTCTCAGTTTGTTTGTTTTTGGTTTTATTTGTTTTTGGTGTTATTTTTAGAAGTGGTATCGGTTGTAGTAGATTAACAGTCTTTATCACTCCTGCATCCTAAATAGCACTACTCTTCTTTTTTTTTTGCTATCTTCTGTGTGTCCCCCTTAACTCACCATGGTGCAACACTGCCCTCCCTGGTTCTTAATAGGAAAATCTAAAAAAGAATGACAACTTAGCTTCCAGAGAGGGCTGGTGATGGTCACGCACTAAATAGTAAAGTATTTGGCTACAAGAATAAAATATGCATCAATCTCATAAAAAGTTGACACCCTGTCTGTGGTGTTGAACTATGAGAATAAATGCAGACAAAAAAATAAAAATAAAAATAAATAAATAAAAAGAAATAAAGTCAGTTGTATCCTAAAATGGAAACGGTCTCCGGAAATAGTACCTGGTACCCCGAGTCGAGGCAAGTCGAATCAAGTTGAACTGGTTCCATGTAGTGAAAACGCGGCATAACGCAACCAAAAAAAAAAAACAGTTCCAAACACAGACTCCAGAACAAACTTCACATAAACACACGAGCACTTGTGAATCTTACAAACTAAACCTTTAAGCGTTGTTTGTAATTTCCCACGTTATCTTAGCTTGTTAAATATTTAGCACTGACCCACAAGACAAGCCACAACATGTTTAGTGTTGAAATTATCAAGCAAAAATGCTGAATGCATAAACAAGCATATAGGGGATTTCCACAGTGGGAGTGGATACAATGAAAAACTGTGCACCATTTAGAAAGTCGCACCAAAGGATTGTGGCACTCCGGGTAAAAAACGTGGACAAACTTTGCCACTGTGACAGGCAGAAGGAGGACTTAAGCCAGATGAGGAGTGTGTGTGTGTGTGTGTGTGTACGTGTGTGATTGTTTGTATGACAGTGTGTTTGAGAGTGTGCCAAGCCGACCAGAAAGCGCTGGCAATTTCCTTGAGATGCAGAGCTTCACCGCACTCCCCAGGGGGAGGCCAAATAAACCTCAGATGTGCAGCAGGATCTGTCTTCCCCCCCGCTCTGTCTCCCCTATCCACCTCCTAAGACTACAGAAACACATGGAAGTGAAGAAGAAGAGAGGAATAAGAGGACAGTGGGGAGGGGGGGTAGAGAGAAAGAGGAAAGGAGAGATTTTTGCTGCTTCATTCTTCGTTTTAAGTTGTCATCGTAGTCAACTCCGGGGAGGTTTGCAAATGTCTATCATGTACAAGAGAGCAGAAAAAAAAACCCATAAATTGTTCCACGATGCATCCAAGGTCACAAGTTCAGAGCCATAAAATACACGAATAACCCTGCAGAGTGTAATTATGGAAGTAAACCTCCACATTGTAGACGGAGAGATTTTACCTCACAGATCTGTCTAAATCATTTTGGAACAGAGGCTGTGTGATGTATGGATTGGACGTGCATGTGTTGGAGTGCACATGTGAGTCCACAACAGTTGCCGGAGTTTAAAAAGAACTAATTTTAAAAAACAGCACATTTTTCCAGGAGCTAAAAAACATTTATGGAACCGCTGAACCCGAATGTTCTTTCTAATCTCAATCATGTGGTCACCTATGCATCAGCTTCTAATTTGACTACCTGGAAAGCTTCTGCAAATGTTATCAGAGTAATAACATTTTAAGTCATTTAGGCTGAAATTATGTTGTTTTGAATTACACAGAAACTAAGCTTTATTCAGCCTCTCCCAAACCACCTGCAGTTATTGATAAAAACTTTACTATCAGGGGAAAGTAATTATCTGTGCATTATTAAGGCTCCTGAGTCGCACCTGGTTTTTCACCACCGTGTGCGCTCTTTAAGTAGTCAGGAAACCCACTAAACATGCACACAGACAGTCACGTACACACCTTTTACACGCCACCCTTTCCTTAGGGTCCCCTAGGCAATATCTGTATGTCAACACACACTCCTGGGTAAACAAATACACACGCCACCAGGGCGTTTACCTGCTTTTTCACCTCCCATGGGGGCATCTGACAACATGGCTTTACTGCAGAAAGAGCTTTCCTTCCTTTACTAAAACTGGTACTGGTTTCTTGTTTGTTTAGGAAATAAGCCGTGAAAAGCCTATCAGACTAGTGAAATATTTAAATAGTAAGACTACATTTAACAAGAGAGGTGGATAAGAAAAATACATCAGGGAGTCACTATAAATCCCCATATTCTGTATATAGACACACAGAGTGCTGTGGGTTGCAAACAAGAAACTGATCCAAAGTTGAAGGAATCATTCCAAGATACACATAACCAATATGTACAGAAAAATGGCTGCATGGAAAACACATGAATTATCATCTGTTCACAGTATTGATGTATTATCAGAACATAGAGTAGGAAATCTGTCATGTGTGTTGTCACATGTCCATAGAATGCACTGAAATATTTAAAGTGGACATATTTAGTGTATATAAACCAGAGCGTATAGTCAGCCAACAGTGTGCTCTTGTCTTCTTCACACCCTCATACTCAGCTGAGACCAGAGCTGTTCAACCACAAACAAAACACTGTATGACTCTATAGGAATAAAATATCACCATTACCGCTTTAAGAAGCATCTCTGAGCATGAGGTGTTGAGACTGGCTGCTGTTTACTCTTCTCTTTCACAGTTTTGGGCCTTTAAGAAGACGTCATTAGTGTCCTTTAATCCAAGATACTGGTTCACAGTGTAGGCTCTGACACCACCTCCATGGTTTCCAAGCTCAGGCCTTCAATGCTGCCAACCATTTTGGCCAATTTGATCCTTGTTGCCTTGCCATCCTTCAGCCAGAGCTCGCTGATATACATCTAAAAACTATCCTGTGTATATAGCTGGATGATAAAGCCAAAATGTTCTATTGTAACATATATGATTTAATAGAATTAATAGAACAGTTGCGTAAATTTAAGTGAGAAAACATTTAAACATACTCATATTTCAATTGTATGGCAAAATGCTAAGTCCTCATATTTTATAAATTTTTCTTTCAGATAGAACTTTAATACATACAAACAAAAACAAATGTCAAACACAAAAGCAAGTTCAAAAAATTCCATCTTAACTGAAGCGTTAAAGCTGCAAATGAATGATTTCCAGACTTTTGATGTTTATGGTGGAAATAATTACGAGTGTGATCAAACACATAATAACTTAAAAGAATACAGCAATGAAAAAAAAAAAGGATTTAATCATCTGTTATCCTCAAAAGCTTACAAAGTAAACTGCAGAGGGAAAATATTTAGTACACACACGCTAAATCTGAATATATTTTTAATTTTTTACAGACTCCACACATGTAGATTAAAAAAAAAAAAAACAGTTTTGATCATATTGTGTGTGGTGTCCTCCCAGAGCCGGCCCAAGGTATAAGCTAACTAGGCGCTTGCTTAGGGCCCTGTGGCCACTCGGGGAGCAATTTTTTAAAAAAGCTTAGTTTTTGCATGCATGAGTGATGATTTATACAATCAAAATTATACTATTGTACAAAAAAAACGATTTTCTGTGGTGCTATTGATGTCGGTCTAATGATTCTTCCTGCCTCTGTTTAAATGTGAAAACTCCACTGTACCATATTGTGTGCCTCCTGCTGTGTAGTACACACTCCGCATCCAACTCATGAGTACTTCCAATCAAAACAATGTCACAAAAAAGGACGTATCCTTCTGGGGCTAAAAGAAGAAAGAGGAGAAGAAAATAAAATGACAAAACGAAATAGAGGGCCCCCAAATCCAATTTTGCTTAGGGTTCAATGGAGGTTTAAGGGCTAGCTCTGTGTCCTACGATAATGTCAACACAGCACACACATAATGATTCTGTGCCACCACTGAGAATCTAGTCCTCCGAGACAGGAATCTATCGTGATTAAACGTGATCTAACAAAAACGACGAAGAAACATAGTAGCAATCGGAAAACATGTCGTTTCGGCTACAGTACGACTTGGCGGAGATGTTCCCTTGACATTCTCGGGCTTTCCAGAACTCCACGAGCCGGTCCTCCATTTCTGAGGTCCACCGAATTTTATGTTTGAGGTCGGCCATGCCTATCTTTATTTACACTTGCTTCCTTGTTCCTCAGTCAGCTTGGTTCTTGATTGGCTGTATTCCATTTTACGTCACAATTCACAGAGTCATGACTTGGGAGTTGTCGGCATTCCCCACACGTGAAGATTTTTGGTTGTAAACATTGAACAAGTTTAATTTTTAGGATTGTTTCAGAGCGGATTATGGGGACAAATTCATTCTTAACACACCTCACACCACAGGATCCTCTTATAGGATAATCTGGCATTTGCTGTCCTTGATCGGGAAAGGGGAAAATAGTGACAAAAATAGCCTGATTACCTTTATACATGTTCCCTGCTTTACTCTACTTTGGATAGAAATGAGACTGAAAATCATCAAGCTTTCAAGCTACTGGGTTTACATGTCACATGAGAACTATCTTGCCGCTCAATATCCTGTGACCGTCACGTTATGCAAGAATCCAGGTCTAATTTGGTAAATAGCCTACCTTAAATATATAATACAGACACGAAGAGATGGGAGAGGGAAGCTGTTGCAGTGGAAAAGGCCTTGCCAATTTCTACTGTTGCACAATAAACACCATGTTAATATTGCCTAACCCTGCTCTTGTTTTGCTGAGGTGCTTATAAAAAAATCACTCCTGTAAACACATACCCTGAAACGTCATTACACAGGAGACTAAACAGACTCCCGACGGATCCTAAAACCAACTTACAAAACCACGGCAGCACCTTAACCGCACTGGCAGTACCATCATTTTCCTGTTTGACGTTTTCTGTTTTTGCAATCATCGCTTAACAAGTGTGCGAGCTGCAGCAAACACGAGACCGTGATGGACGTGGGGTTGCTCTCGTTGTACCCAGACTACGAGGCTCACGGTGGGGAAGTATCCGTTTACCCCGGGTCTCCTTCTGACTCTGGAAGGATGCCTGTAAAGCCAAAAGGGAGGGGGGTGGAGGATGGTGGGGGCCCTGTGGAGTATATGTGTTTCCATTACGATTATTGCGCTGCTGAAACACTAGAAGTCTCATATTGGGGATCCAATTTTATTAAATCAACTGTGTGACAACGCTGAGCTGTTTCCACAACATGAACAGGTATGGTGGCTGTGAAGTGCCCAGACAAAGTGCTCTTTGAGTGCTGCGGTCAGGCTCTTTGCCAGACACCTTTCCACACCTAGCACTTGGGGAGCCTTATTGAGAGTTTGGGCCGAGGCTGTCGTTGCCTTTACCATTATTGCACTCAACACATGGCCAAGAAGTCCTGATAGCTGTAACGCTATTGCTACCAAGAACTCATTCCGAGTGTGTGTGTGTGTGTGTTTATAGGTAGGCTGGTTGAATGTTTTTGCTTCTGTCTGTGCCGCGCTCTGCCTGTGATTAAATGTTCTGACAATTATTTTACACTCTTATAACACAGCTGCAATTACTTGAATGATGAAATCTCCAGACTGAAATATAAATGTAAAAACAGGTGACAGGTGTGTGTCTGGCAATCGGCGGCGATGTGTGTGCGAACCGTAAGCAGAGGCCAAGTGGTACAAGAGAGCAAGTGAGTCCTTTTACCCCGATAGAATAATCGAGAGGCTGCAAATCATGATGAGAGCCTAAGTAAATAAATAAGACAGAGATTATTTATTTGATTTCGGGGAAGCCGGAGCTATAACTCATGTCTCATTGGAGTTGGCGCCGGTGGTGCTGTGGTTTCCAACATGCTGGGAGCCTCCTCCCTACTAAACTCCGCTCTGCTCAGACTCAAGACTCAACTTACAACAAAACTTAGAGCTGCTAACACCCTGTAAAGCACACAGCGAGAGAAGGGAGGCATACAGAGAGATAAGTCTGGGTCACAGTGTTAATTTAACAGCTCGGGGCATGGTGTGGTGGGTAAACAGACCGTGATTATAATATTATACACTGTCAAGGTAAAGCTGGAATGTAGGTTATTTGATAGAGATGGATACATATAGGGAAATTACTTATTGTTATTAAGAAAAAAAGAGTGCGTACAAAGAGGGATAAAGATGAGAAACAATCTGATGGTTCAGCTAAGCCTCTTCACACTCTTCTCATCACGTTCTTACATGCTGTTTCTCTGCAACAGGAGGTCTGGGAGAAAATCACTCTTACTTTTGCTCGATTCCAACCCCATCCCTCCTCTCCTTCCTTGGCTGTCGCATTGCCAGCTGAACAGTGTACAGGGCGGCTGCCATTTTGGCAGGGTGAGTCTTTTCCCTTACATACTTATTACAGGCTGATTTTCCCCTTGGCCCGTGTCTCCTGAAACAAGGTGTGCTCATTCGGTGCATAGGTCGTTGACAATCTGGGCTGAATTTAAAGGAGAGTCAAAGAGGAATGGGTTTGCCGAGATGTATGAAGGAGTGCTGGCCGGAAATCAACGTCATGTCACAGCCAGATATGATTATGGTAATCTATATTAATTTGACCACAAGTACATAAATACAGATTAGGACAAGCCATCTCTGGTGAACGCACCCACCCACGAACTCACACATGTATGCAGACCATACACACACTTTTGGCTGCGCAGAGAAGAGAACATATGGAAATACCTTTAGACGCAACAGCCATAATATGTGATAGAAAACAAGTTTATGAATTAGATTGTGACAAGCTTCACATGCTCATGTGGTAGTGTCAGCCTGTGTCACGTCACATGCAAAATGGAAATGAACAACCAAAAGCAGCAGTTGCCGTGGTGACACGTCTGCGCAGACACACATTAACACATACATGCACTTGAGGAAAAACACACACACGCACACATTGGCAGAACGAACAGACAAGCGTACGCACACACGCGGGACGACACACTTGGCTGCAAACAAGTCCAAATGGCGATACTTCCCCGGGTGAGACAGCACCCTCTGGCCTGTGGGGCTAACAATAGGATCCATTCTGCACTGTCCCCTCTGCGCCGTTCACAGCTCTCCTTCCCCTCCCTCCACGCTTATGACTAACGACCTCGGGGCAGGGGTAAGTTAGAGGTGAAGGTGTGGGGGTGGGGGGATGATGCTGTTGTCATGTAAGATGCCAAGAAAACAATGTTATCACAGGACAAGAACTCAGCATCTCACAAACACATAAACACATCATTTTAACACATTAGGCAAATATCTTCGAGTTAGATTTCCCCCGTTTCTTTTTTCATGTTCTCAAGTTCTAAAGCGAATCTTCTTGCACTTTGTTTTCACGATGTTTTTGTGAAGCATTGCAATTACATTTTCTTTCTTTTTTTTTTAACCCATAAACATCCAGTGCTACTTATGTGGCTCTTCTTCATGACTTTTTCCTCTATATTCAACCTTTTTTCAATTATTTATCAGTACTTATTATATTGTTATCCTCTGTATTTTGTGTTTTTTTTTTTGGTGAAAATCTTTTTTTTTCCTGAAGTAAAATTAACTGACCGTGCAGATATTCATAAAGCTCAGATTAAAAACAGCGAAAACTGAGGAAATAGTGACTTTCAACAAAATCTATCATTAACTGATCTCAAAATAAGTGTGTCCATCTGCTGTAATTGATTCGACTCCATTGGTTTTACTGGTGAATCAATGTTGTAGAAGATGATGGTGTTTCCATGTTCACAATGGAGCCTCTGAACATCCAAAGGATGACCATGAAAAAAGGAAAAACTGCATTTTATCGAAATATTTATATGTATTAGGGGTGTAAACGGTGCAGGAAAATTTCAGCTCAGGACATTTTCGGTACATGGGTCTTTGGTTCGATATATTTTACAGTGAAGGAAATTAATTTCATTTTTAAAAACCTTATTGGAGTAAAAATGCAGCACATTGTGAACAATTATGTGTTACTCTACAGAAGTTTTTATACTATTGTGTGAGTCTTAATGGTTACAGGGTATAATTTGAATGCATTATGAAATCTGACATTAGCAGAAATCTAACCGATCTTTATGAAACAATACTGGCACACCGCTCTGGTTTTGTCGACTTGTCTCTCTCCACTGATGTAACTAACAGGAAACCCTAAACACTCCCAAATCAAGACCTTAGAGAAGATGGAGGGTCTTCCATCTGTGCTGTTGTACTTGTGACGCTGCTCTGAGCTGTCATGCTGGTTCACCTTCAGCATGTGTATGCTGCGTGTACTGCACTGTGTAGGATATCAAATACTGCACATGGGTTCCACTTGCGGTCACCCTGCTCGTACTGTGTACGTTCTGCTTCAAGGTTCATGTGGAAACTTCAGGCGAGTGTTTGCGTTCTTCACATCAGGTCAGGCACAAGTTTATTGTCATTTCACACGAGTACATGAAATGAAATTAGCACTCAGGACCAGCGGTGTACAGCCCTAAATAAAAACTCTAAAAACAGTGATCACATAAAGACACTAACAATAAAAACCTAATACTTCAAGAATAAATAGAACAGCTACTGTGCAGTCAGTGCAAGATTAAGAGTAACATGTACTAAAAGAGCAGCATAGAAAAACAGGATAAAAAAGGGTTAAAAAAGACAAAAAAAACAGGACTAGTGTCCCATGGAGTTGATGAGCCTAACCGCCTCTGGGTAGAAGCTGCATGTGAGCCAACAAGTATTCATTCGGTCACACAAACGAGTGCACTATTACATCCCTAATGCGCAGTAATTGTATTAATAAGTAAGTGAAGTTTACTTATAAAGTGCTTTTCACAGATAAAAATCTCAAAGTTCTGTTCATAAAACAGGTGCCATAAAACAACATAAGAATGATTTCATGAAATAAATAAAAAAGGATAAATCCATCAAGCAAAAGCTTTCCTAAATAAAACTGTCTTGAGCTGCTTTTTTTTTTTTTTTTTTTTTTTTTTTAAAAGAGTCCACAGAGTCAACCACATGGAGGGACAGGGGCCGGTCATTCAGAGTCTGGGGGCTACAGGTCTCCTCAGGTTTTAAAATGAGTCTTTGGGACCTTCAGGAGGCTCTGGCCTGAAGATCTGAGGGTGCGCCCTGAGGAGTAGGGGCACAACAAGTCGACAATATAATGGGAGGTCTGACCATGAAGAGCCAATGAAGAGCTGACAAAACAGGGGTAATGTGGGCTGATGTGGAGAGCTGTGCTGATGGATCAACAGGTATGAAGCATTTTGAATCAGTATTGAATTTGTATTCCAGTAGCTGTTTGGGTCTTTATGGGTTAAATTATTCTGTGTACTTTTTTAATGAACTCTAGATATTCCTTTTATTTGCATAAAGCACATTCCCTTGGGTTACTTAAAATAAAATGCTGCATTTTAGTCTGACAAAAGCAGAGATGTATAGTAACGAAGTAGAACCACTTAAGTACTAAAATGCAGTATCTGTACTTTACTGGAGTATTATTTTTCCTCCTACATCCACTTTTACTGCACTACATATTTTGGATGAATTTAATCCTTTTACTCCGATACATTTTTCATGTGCTGAATGGTTCCT
>JAQQZY010000028.1:22746566-22756602 GCA_030068375.1 Ostorhinchus rueppellii | reverse complement strand
CAGACAGTGTTTTGAAGTAGATCTGGTAGCTCTGAGACAAATATTCCTTTGGAGTAAAACCCATTCTCTCATTTATTTTCGAATTTCACATTTTGACCCAAGACTATATCTTGGAAACTTTAGCCAACCAGCCTTTTTGACGTGATTTTTATATATTGTGACTCACACGTGGCAAAATGTCACTACTTTTATTCTGGAAGCATTTTACTTGTAGACCAGTGTTATTGTCGGTGTAATTTTTGCACCTCAAAAATTCACTCCATTGGCTGATTTGGACAGTGTGGTAGGCTTAAACATTCAATCTGTTTAGGAGAATTTAGGTGTTTCTAATGACAGATAATTACTAGTATCACATGGAAATACCCATAGCTATATTTTGAGCCACTCGTATGTACAGAAGGGACTGGACACACCTCCATGTTTACAGGGAAACTTAGTCTTCTCCCTTATTTGCTTTTATGCATGTTTTATGGGTGGCATTTAGTATAAAGGTGCATTACTGTCACACACAATGTTTGAGTGTGGACCAGAGTTAACCTCCACTTAATCAAAAAGTCAAGAATGCACAAAACAAACAGCAATTCTTATGCATTCTTGTGTTTTCGTTGTAGCACTGGGTAAGATGAGCATCACCACTAGATGCATCTAAATATTCCACACTTACACTTCCTTTATTGTCATTCAATAAATGCACCGTTCGTACATATATAACAAAATGTCGATGCATGGCTCAGTAGAGATTCTTAAGTATAAAAATAAACTAAATGATTATAATCTTTCATTTTTATATACCGATGTAGATATAAATTTTAGTCAGTATTTCTTTGTAGTATAGATTAGTTTATTTTTTGAGCTTTGTAATTTAATGTGTACATTTACATTTTTTCCCTGCATCTTTCATGTACTATGTGGCAAAGAAAAAAAAACAAGAATGGAAAAAGGACAAATGATTTTATACCTGACTTCTCTTAGGTACCCTGTGTTTACGCGGTGACTTGTAGAACTTCACAAAAACCATTGCACCAGTTTTCAATCAACAGTCAATCGACACAGGTCATGGACAAATCCCTCAAATTTTGCAGATTAAACCGTAAAGACCCAAACATCCATCACCAACTGAAACCACCTACTGATCTAAACTGTTTAATGATCCACTAATCCTATCAATACATGTAAATAATTGGTGTAAAATACAGTTTATCATCGTTTCATGGTGATCAGATATGACCCATTTGGACGTTCTCTGTAGTTACCGTGGAAACACCATCATCTTCTACAACATTGATTCACCAGTAAAGCCTATAGAGTTGGATCAATGACAGTGGATGGAAATGCTTGGTTCATGTGCAGTTAAGGATAGATTTTACTGAAAAAGTAACATTTTCTGCAGTTCTCTCTGTTTTTGATATAATAACCCTCAATATTAATCTGAGCTTTTATGAACATCTACATCAGGGGTGTCAAACTCATTTTAGTTTAAGGGCCACAAACAGCCTAATACGGACCAGTAAAATAATAATAGTGAAAAAAATACAAGTACATTAGGATGATGTTAACATCTAAAACATTCCCTTAAAAATCTGAATAACATGAACTTGAAATGCCTTAAGAAAAACAAATGCATTTTACTAATATTAATTTTTATTTTACATTTATCATTTACACATGTACATTAGAACTCCATTACAATCACACCAAACATTTAATATCAGGCAGAATATTCATGAAAATGCACTTACTCCTATTCAAAAATGTAATGTTTATATTTGTACAGGTTATTCATATTTTTGTAAAAGGATAATTTGTAAATGTAAACATTTTCATGTAATTTTATGGGTTTTTTTTTCCACACTAAAACAAGAGAAAATTTGCATTTTTCATTATCTATATGTTATTACAATAGTATTTAACTGGTTCTGATCCACTTGAGATCTAATTGGTCTATAAGTGGAACCTGAACTGAATTTATTTTTACACCATTGATTGTTTATGTCTTCAGTGTCATTTTTGTATTTCATAAATTCATCCCACGGACCGGATTGGAGTCTTTGGTGGGCTGGATTTGGTCCCCGGGCCGCATGTTTGACACCCCTGATCTACATGATGAACAAATTAAACACAGGAAAATATCTGATTTATACTGATAAATACAGAGGAGAATATATAATGAATGGAGCTAAATTGCTTGAGAACGGTTAAATATAGAGAAAATTGTATCTGGTTAGTGACACAAAAGCAACACTGGGTCTTTATGGGTTAATAAAAAGGGGTGGATGAAACTAACCACCAAATGCCCCTAAATTATATATTTATTATATACATTACAGCTAAGAGTTTTGGTACGCAGACATAAAGGAAGAAAATAAAACTTGTCCTAAGTTGTGGTGTGTTTGTGGTTTGATGAAAAATGGACTACTGACCTGAACAGATGTTTTATAGATATTTTAGAGGTATTACATGCATTTATTATATAGTTTTGAACATGTTTGAACTTGGAAAACCTAAAACAGCAGTATGTTTCTTTAAATATATCTCTATGGCTCTGTATTTATTTGTTTTTGTTGCAAATTCAATGTCACCTATGATGCAGGATAGGAATAATGCTTACCATGGGGATCTAATTAAGGCTAAAACTGAACCAGCTTAAATATAATGTGCTTATCTGCTAAATTCTTATTTGTATGATCAAGGAATCTGATTTGCCACTTGTTGATCTTGGGACTTCGGACATCCAAGAACTCACAGTTATGTAAAAACCAATGCGGCATTTCGAAAACCTCCAGCACTGTCGCACAGGATTATACTTTTTAAGAATCTTAATTACGGATTCTGTTTTTATAGTCCTGTAACATGATGTATCTGGACATTGTTTGGGAAGAAAGGAACATTTTTCAAGGCTGAAATGTTAATTCTTGTTTTAATAGGAAAGTCCCTCATGTTTTATTAATTTACTTTTAATGAGATTATGGTATATTATTCGCAGATGTCTGATGATGATTACTGTATATTAGCATCGTTTTAAAAGAAGCACCGACCCTTGTTTGTTGCATTTGAAAAGGGCAGCTATTTTTGGTTGAGGCTCTAATATGTAAACCAGATTTACTGTATATCCCACTTAAATCAAATTACAAAACATTACTGACAACTGCTGTTTGAGGGGAAAAAAGACGAAAGCAAATCCCTGAATCAAATCAACACGAATAGAGCCATCTGCATGCAACTGCTTCATGCGGGAGGCCAAAATAGCTTGAATTATAAAATGGTAAAAGGAAAACATAATGTGTCTACTTCAACATCGGCCAGGTGCTCATAAATAGAGATTATCTAGAGAATGGAAAAATCAGGATTAGTCTTTATCGTCTGAAATATCCGGTACACGCAGTGAACAGGAAGTAGTACTGTGTAGATCTGATCGGAGGTCAGATCGAGCTTTAATTCTATGTAAAACTCTTCGACACTGTAGCAACTGAGGGAGGATGATAACAACATTCCTCCAAATGCCCTGTTTAAAAATGCAGATGCCAGATAGCCCCCCCTCCAGCCCCTCCTTTTCTCCACTCTTGATCTCTCTTCTTTGATTTATTCATTTTCTATGTTGGTGAGCCAGGCAGGACAATGGTGCCTTTCATAACCGAGCCTGTGTCCCACTACCAGCACCCTGCAGTCCCCCAGAGTCTCTACTCCACCAGGCCAGTAGGATTTGACCTGGTCATGGAGAACTGGATCTTGTTGGAAAGGAAACACAAAACAGGAATCTATAATTCCATATTAGAATAAAATTCATATTCAGGGAAAAAAAAAAGATACAAACACAGATCCACATAAATTAAAAAGGTGAGGCTCTATTCAAGGCATCTGTATAAGTGTATCCAGAGCTAAAACTATAAGGGGTGAAGCCTTTCCTAAAGCTGCAGACGTTGCAGTGGCTTAAATATACACCACAGCTTATCTACAGGGGACGTTAATGATCCCAAATATCATATGAACAAAAGGCCAGATAACTCCGAGTCATGTAGAAATAACAAAAGCAAAAAATCCATGAATTATCCAATTCTATAAGTAACGTCACCAGTGGAAACAGCATGTAATGTTTTGTGTAGGTTTCTTTTCAGTTCAAGATGAAGCAGTTGGTGTGGGAGTAAAATATGGAATGAGAAAAGAGGGACAAGAGCTTCGGGGAATGAAGGAAGCGAGAGAAAAGGAGGCAAATGAGAAGGGGGGGTGAGCAGAGGTCATGTTGCCTCCCCTTGTACTTGCTCTCTGAGGTGCAGGGAGGCTGACTGCATAGTCAAGGCTCCTGCTTAGAAAGACAGCCTTTCTTTTCTCCAGGCCCCGGCTAATGCAATTGAAAGAAATTAGTATAATTATGCTCCATATTGCAGATTGAGGAGGCAATGTGGCCCGTGGGACGAGGACGGGGAGGGCAAGCGAGCGTGGGTATTTGCTGACGGGAATAACTAATTCATCAGCTACTTTTGCTATTTATCAGAGTACATTCTTGCATTTATGACATTACAGCTAATCAAATAAAGAGGCCTTGGAATGCTGCATCTTTCTCAAAATGTGATTCTGTTAATGCGAAAATGACTCCACCTCCCTCTGGCCCCACAGCCGTCCTATCAAGCATGTCCGAGATCCTTTGCCCACTCAGTTGCCACCACGTTGGGCAGAAAAATCTGCCCGAGTCAATTGAGTTGTCTCGCTCGCACTATTGTACTAAATGCAAATTCTGGACCCATTGTCTTCCATTGAAAAACAGCTGCACATACACCGAAACACATGTGAGTGTGCAGCAGAGGACAGATCTATCAGAAGAGTCTGCTCTAAGACAGATGTCCCCAATTCTGACACATATATGAAAGAAAATATTAAAAAGAAACGGTACAAAACAAATCCATGTCAATAATGTATTTCCGTACTTGACATGGACTATGGACTTCTGAGAGAAAGCACAGGAGGGGGTTCTTCCAAGCCCAAACCAGAAGTATGCATTTCACCGCAGTTTGCCTGAACATGGTTTCAGGGCCCTGATCCACCATTATATATGCAACAGTGACAGTAATTAAAGTGTGCTGTGTTCAGGGGTCAAAACGAGGTACAGAATGATGGAGGGAGACTTAGGTAGAGTAGGATGAGACTCAGTAAAGACGTAAAAAAAAAAAAAAAAAAAACGTCATGGGAAGACAACCATGTATGACAGAAATCCTGCTCATACCCAATTAAATAGTTAAAAATATAAAGGGAGCCTCAATATTGTTAATTTCATTTTAATATTTAAATGTTGTTCATGCCACAGAACTGTTAAAGAACTTAAATGTTCTACAGTTGGTGTGTTGCATTCTGGTTTTGCAGACAGAAGATAGAGGTTTTTCATGGTCAGGTTAGGCACTGAAAGCACTTTGTTAGAGCTAAGGGAAAGATGCCAGGGCTTGGTTTAATACAATAAAAGTCAGCAAAAAGTGATTTAAAAAAAAAAAGTAACAAGTAACCCTAGCCAAAGCACTCTCATTTCCGAAATCTGAACACAGACGGAAGTTGTTATGCAAATGTTCTGGTCTTTAGTGGTCCACCTACCTCCTGTCTATTGGGGACAGGCATAAGAAGTCACAGATCCTTCAATGAAAAATTATGTTTCATTGCAAGACCTTCAAAGAACAGATCAGATTTTGGAAAAAGTAAAGTAGGAAAAGCTTCGTTTACTAGTTGCAGCTGAATTTCATATGAAAATATTTTCTTTGCGACATAGATGTGGACTCGACTTAATTGTAAGAGGAACATAAATATATTGATGATATCCAATGATTTCCAGATGATGCACAGGATGTGATGATGATGCATGTGTCACCGTGTGACCTTGAAACACACTTGAGGAAGACCTCTTCTTCCTCAGGCCGTCCGTCCGGGCCCCACCCTGCAGAGATGGAGGGAGCAGTGGGGGGTGGAAGAACACCATTTGATCACTGCTCCAGGGAGCACCAGGCCTACACATCATCTATATCCTGTTTGGGAAAGCAGCCTTTTGAAACCCATCTGCTCATGGATCCCAATGGCATCATCAAAGACACATATGAGACAAGAGTATGCAACAAGAAAAGTCTGGAAACCAGCGACTGCTTTTCATGATCATATTCAGCATTTGTAATTAAGTTCCTGAAGAACAAAGTTTAGCAGAGAAGAGCAAAGCTGCACATCACAAAAATATCTAAGCCAAAGAGGAAAGTAAATAAATTACGGGAATTTTCAGCAGCCACAGAGCTGATGTCTACTCACTCAGACATCCACTCATCGTACATTCAGTATCTTCCTTCGGGGATTAACAGGTCAAAAACCAGATGATGTCTGGTTTTTGCCCCTTTTTTTATATGCATAAAATCATGTGTGTTACAAGCATGTGACAACAGTCAACCCACGCATGAACACACACACTGACAGAAAGCAATATAAAATCTGTTGAAAGTAATAGGCATGAACAAGTGTTTTTTTGTGGAAGAAAATAATTAAATTCAGACAGAAAGATAAAAGGCCCAAAAGAGGAAAAAGTCATAGATCTAATTTTGTTCAGTCGGAATGACCCAGACTAGACTGTGGAAAAGCAACTGAACACCTTACTCTAATATTCACGCTCTTAACTAGGACCATCACTAGAATGCATCGACGACTATCATACAAATACTAATGACACAAACATCAAAGAAGGAATGTTTCTCAAATCTCAGTGGTTGTGAATTAATAATCATGAAACATGATATTTCTGTCTGTATCATCCATCTGTTTTAATCCAGGTGAATGGAGACAATTTAACAATTTTTCAACGATGCAAAAAATATCCAGCAAAGCTTATTTTACCACTGATTCCCCAATTGACTCCAAATAATGCAACACATGCCTTTAACCTATTATTCCAGAAGTCCAATAAATCACAGGAAGGAAATCATCTCAGTGTGCATGTGAAAATGCAATATTCATAATTTTATAAGGATCAAAAAGAATAATTACAGCTTATCAGTAAATTCAACAAACTGGATCGCTTATACAGATGACTATGACAGTTGTATGGCTAACTATACTGAATAAGTATTAAAACCAGAGCATTTCGAATAACCATTAAATCATAATAATATACAACAATTATTAACAAAATGCTCCACAGTGGTTATTGCTTCACAATGAAATATTGGGTAGAAAGATTTACACTAGAGATTTGTGGCAGAGCAGTGTAATAAAAAGTTTTGTGACCAAAAAGGAAAAAAAAAGGATTGTCAAGGTTGTCGAGACACATAACGTGGGCCGTTAATCAGTCACGGAGCGGAGGGAGGCGGCTCCCTCAGGAAGCAATTAGCTATGTTGGACCAGTTGCTAATAAAACACTTGGGTTACAAGCTACCCACAAGCCCAGCCAGGCCGGGGAACCCAGGGCTATGTGTGTGTATAATATATGTGTGTGATGTTTGAGGCATTACAGGTAGACAGAAAAACCACAGTAGCAGCAACTTGAGCACAGCAGCACTGTTCGTCTGCTTCGGCTGCTGTTAAAGTTATATTTCACTGAAATTCTAACACCAGCTGTGTCGAAAAATATGTATGGCTTTTTCAGACCATCACCATGTGTCACCATCACATTCAATGAACAGTAATGATACGTTTTCATAGGAAAAACACACACGTTACAACTACTCTGTTCCCCATAGAGTTGGAATAATTTGGTTTTCAGATGTATTCCTCTTTTTATTCTCGGTTATCATATTTGACCGGCTGCAAAGATTACATCAGGGGTGTCAAACATACGGCCCGGGGTCCAAAACCGGCCCGCCAAAGGCACCAACCCGGCCCGCAGGATGAATTTACAAAATTAAAAAATTGCACTGAAGACACAGATATTGTAAGCAGGGCCGTCAAAGTCATTTTAGGTTAGGGGCCACGTCCAGCCAAATTTCATCTGAAGTGGGCCGGACCAGTAAAATAATAACATAATAATATATAAATAATGTCAACTCCAAACTTTTCTTTCTGTTTTAAAACAGGGGTGTCAAACATACGGCCCAGGGGCCAAAACCGGCCCACCAAAGGTTCCAACCCGGCCCGCAGGATGAATTTACAAAAGTAGGAAACTGCACGGAACACATTAGATCAGGGGTGTCAAACTCATTTTAGCTCAGGGGCCATGTTCCCTCTAATATGAGCTCATGTGGGCCAGACCAGTAAAATAATAACAGTGAGAAAAGTCAATTATATAATTTAAATAATAATAATTAATAGAACTTATATAATGATGTTTACATCTACAAAGTTTCTATAAATATCTGAATAATATGAACAACTTGAAATGTCTTACGAATAACAAATGCAGTTTTAATAATATTTTCCTTCAGTTTATCTGTTTATCATTTACACATGTGCGTTACATTTACATTACTATTACAAAGACACAAAACATTCACTAACAGGCCTAATATTGGTAAAATTGCATATACTGTACTACTCAAGACATTTCAAGTTGTTCATATTTGTTCAGGTTAGTCACTTTTTTGTAAAAGAATAGTTGTTAATGTAAATATTTTCATGTAATTTTACTTTTTTTTTTTACAGTAAAGCAAAGAGAAAACTTGTCATTATTTATAGGTTATTATAATAATGTTGTACTGGTCTGACCGACTTGAGATCATATTTATCTGTGTGTGGAACCTGAATTACCAGTCATTGTTCATATTTTCAGTGTAATTTTTGCATTTCACAAATTCACCCCACGGGCCAGATTGGACCCTTTGGCGGGCCAGATTTGGGCCCCGGGCCGCATGTTTGACACCTGTGCATTAGATACTGCAATTTGTCAAAAGTGTCAAATTGCATTATGAAAAATATTACATACATTTAGAAATACATTTAGAAACTATTGTCACAAGAAAATGTAAATATCCAGAACAATTATGAACAACCTGAACATTTTTAAGAAAAAAAAAGTCAAATTTCAACAAAATAATAGATTCACTGTGATCTGTACATTGTGTTAATAAGAAACGTAGACATAATATTGTTGAAACTTGACTTATTTTTCTTCAGAAATGTCAGATTGTACATGGTAGTTCAGGTTATTCTTATTTTCAAATTAAAACAAAGTGAAAATTTTGGATTGTTATGTAAAGGTTATTATGTCTAGTATTTTCCTGGTCTCGCCATGACCCTAGTGAGGATAAAGCGGGTATAGAAAATGAATGAGTGAATGAAGTATTTAAATCTACAAACTATGCTTTAAAACAATGTGAATAATATGGACAAACTGAAAAAATAAGTGTAAATATAACAATATTCTGCTTCAGTTTATCATTTACACAGGTACATTACAACATTACAACACAGTGGATCTACAAATACACAAAACATTCAATAACACATAATAATATTGTTAAAATTGCACTTCACTTAAGACATTTCAGGGTGTTCATATTTCTTCAGATTATTCACGTTTTGCAAAATGATACGTCATTTTGGTGTAAATACTTGAAAATGTTTACAGAGTTGTTAGTATTTATTGGATATTATGACAGTATTTTACCAATTTGACCCACTTGAAAGTGACTTAGTCTGTATGTGGCCCCTGAACTAAAATGATTGTTCATATCTTAATTTAATTTTAACATTTCACAAGTCATCACAAGGGCTGGATTGGACCCTTTAGCAGGTTGGATTTGGCCCCCGGGCTGCACGTTTGACATCCGTGGTCAAGAGTGTCAAATTGAATTCTGAAAATATTTACATTTACATGTGACATTTTATTGTGACAATAAAATGTGAATATCCTGAACAACTTAAAATTTTCAAAGAAAAAAAGTCAAATTTGAACAAAATATATGATAGATTCACGATGATCTGTACAATGTGTTAATAATAAGCTGAGACATAATGTTGAAACTTTAGTTATTTTTCTTAACAAATCTCAGATTGTACATGGTAGTTTCAGTACAGTGGTACCTCTACTTACGAACGACTCTACCTATAAAATTTCCAGGTTACGAAAATCCTTTATGGTAAAATATTGACT
>JAQQZY010000028.1:22730867-22746466 GCA_030068375.1 Ostorhinchus rueppellii | reverse complement strand
AGCTTCAAAATAAAAGCGAAATTTTGGGGGGCTTGGAACGGATTAGGGCATTTACATGGAAAACACGTATCTACTAATGAAATTTTCTACTTACGAAACTACTTCTGGAACAGATTAATTTCATAAGTCGAGGTACCACTGTATATTCATATTTTCAAATTAACACAAAGTGAAAAATTTGGATTATTATGTAAAGGTTATTATGTGTAGTATTTTACTGGTTTACTGTTTTACCCTAGTGAGGATAAAACCGGTTCAGAAAATGAATGAATGAATGAATTTTACTGGTCCGGCCCACATTGGGCTGAATGCGGCCTCTGAACTAAAATGAGTTTGACACCCCTGGATTACATACAGAGTCCCAGTTCCACTTTACCTATTATGAATAAATCACATTGTCTTAAACATTTCATGAGAAGAAATACAAATGTTTTCTTCCAGCTTTACGGACAACAGTTTCTATGATCCAATTTTCAGCTCTGATTGTTCGAAATGGTTCAAAGTAGGAACGGTTTCATTCGACTCACTGCCTCCCCTGTGTTTATATAATATTGTATTTATTGAACTGTTGCCAGCTGAGACAAGCAGATATACAGCACAGAATACGATTCAAGCAGGAGTAGTAACCCTGTCATCATGATTTGCGTGTCATGAAACCTACAATTCATTGGAACTCGTTTCATCCAACAGGACCACAGCTGTGTTTTTACAGTATTTTTTGATTATCATATTCAAATCCCTGCTAAGTTAGTTAATCAGAAAAGGCGTAGGTTGGTTTGGGTTCATTGACTGTGACCTGAAAAGCACTGTGGTATATGCATTAAATTAGAGCCGTGAGAGGGAAGAACTATGGGTAATCTATTACTGTAATCAATTATTTCTGGTTATAAGAACTGAAGATGCAATACGACTAAAAAAAAAACACTCAATTTATTATCACAAGCAAATAGGTTTTATTTTCTATTTTTTATTTTGTCTAGAACAATAATGTTGATTTGGTGATTTAAGCATTTTTCATGATCTTCAGAAAGCAAACCCTCAATTAATCGGATGAATTTGATATATTTCTAAGCCCTACATCAAATAGCAATAGTATAGCCTGAGTATTACCCGGTACGAAGTTCCATCGCAGACAGAAAAACCCTTCATGTGAAACTCTTCTTTAAGTCTTGTGGTAAAAGTCGTGAATCACGAAATGAGCTCATCACTTGTGGCAAGAATCTGGTTAAGTAAAGGTCTACGGGCCTTAAACCTGCACAGGATGTTTCTGGTGCAACATCAATTTTCTGTCTTTTATGTGGGAACGGTCCGAACTATCACCGCTATGACAAATAATGAAAATATTATTGCACAATTTAACTAAACCTTAAGTAAAGACACAGAGCAAGTTACTCCATATCTGAAGAATATTTAGACACGGGGGGTAGTAGATGCAACAAACCATATTCCCATGATGGTAAACCGTTGGCCTCACTAGTGAGCCCAGAGTCCTGAATAAAGTGGCCAGCAGCCACTAAGAGGATCCTGAAAACCACCTCTTGTGGTGTGGCAAGCACAGAGTTAGATTAGGTTTCAGCTCAGCAACCAGGCTCTGCCAAAGCCTGGAGACTAGACACAACAAAATGAAACCGTTTAGGAGACAAAGCCCATGGAACGCCACTTCAAACTCTTTCCTGGGGGTGAGACAGGGTGAAAAGAGATAGAGGGAGCGGGGGGAGGGAAAGATGAGAGAAACAGAGTAGGAGGACGATGTGGATGTAAGTGGAAGCACATTGACAAGCTGTGGACAGCAGGCACTTCTCTGCATGTTTAATGCCCAGCCTGGTTCCCAGTGTTCAGGATGGATCTGTTGAAAAGACTGGTTACCGACGACACGCTTGGGACACATTTGATGGCGTTTTGTAAGGATTAGTATCCGCAAATGCTACCATTTTTCAGATTCTGTAGAAGGTGTTAACTTGTGACCGTCATAAGCAAAGGCCCATTTGGCTAGCAAATATGTAAAGCTGCTCCTCTGAAACTGCTTGTATAATGGCGCGACAGTTGAGAATTTATAATTTATTAATACATTATAACCACACTGTCATTTTGCATGCTTCTGCCCACCTAATTCACCACAACGACAGAGAAAATAGATCCAAGTTAGATGTGTAACTCAGTCAGTAATCACTGTTAAATTAAGCTTTTAAGTCTATTTTATTAGCTTATTTTTATACATAAAAACAGAGGAAATCAACTCCTGCTTTCTACAGCTTGTCACAAAAAGAGCCATTATTTGGAGTGTATCACAAATTAGGCTACATTGTACTTTGGCAGAAAGACTATTTTTCAGGAAATGAAAGATGTGGAAAATATAAAGGCATTATTGTGACAGCCTCCTCTGACTGTGCAATCGAGGGTTTGACTTCTTGAGGAATGTCATGGTGGTCAATTTAAATGATTACTGACAAACATGGAGCATTTGGATGTGCCAGCCAAATGCAATTAGTCATACCAGACACACGCACACAGAAAAGGGGGTTTACAAAATCAAATCTGAGCCTGACCGGTCAAACACAATGTGATATAAATTTGCAGTGTTCCAGGGACTAAAAATAAATAAATTAAAAAAAAAAAAAAAAAATACGATGCACCAGAATTCATGAGGAGAAGAAACATTCAGGTACACAGTCAACACCCCCATGTGATGTTAATTGAAATCTTTTCTTGTACTTGGTTGATCGCACCATCTGCACACTAATAGTTGTTCAGACTGCTGCAGCAACGACCACATTCACTTATTACCTGCTCCCAAATCACAATCACAATACTTTATTAACTCATAAAGACCCAGTGCTACTTTTGTGAAAGTTCCCAGATAGATTTTTCTCCATATTTAACATTTCTTAAAGGATTTATCACCATTTATTGTAATATTATCTTCTTTATTTAGCGTTTTGCCTGTAAAAATCAGGTATTCCTACATTTAATTCACTAGTCATGTAGATGTTCACAAAAGCTCAGATTAAAGTTGAGGGTTATTATATCAGAAACAGAGAAAACTGAAGAAAAAGTGACTCTTTCAGCAAAATATATCATTAACACAACATAAAACAAGTGTGGCCATTCACTGTCATTGATCCAACTCCATGGGTTTTACTGGTGAATCAATGCTGTAGAAGATGACAGTGTTTCAACGTTCACTATAGAACCTCTGAACGTCCAAATGGGTCATATCTGATGACCATGAAAAGATGAAAAACTGCATTTTACACCAATTATTTACATGCATTGATAGGATTAATAGGTATTAAAACAGCTTAGAGCAGAAGATATTTTGGTCACCAGTGGATGTTTGGGTCTTTATAAGGGAAAAAGTATTGGGTGTTACAGTTACTCCATTCAGATGTAATAAAATACCAGGAAAGAAATCAATACAACAGAAAAACATGAAGAAAAATATACAAATATGTAAAGCTCTAAATATACTATCTATCTATCTATCTAGGCACAAAATTAGAACAGCAATTCCTACATTATGTACTAGACAATATACTGTATTATCAATATAAAATACATATATATAAAACTGTGCAGAATATTGTTGTGTGTAATTATAATTTTGTGGTTATATGGTGGAGTAAAACAAATTTATGCAAAAGCACAAATGAATTTTCTTGACAACACAGAGAGATTAATTGTGCATTTCGCACACAGCGCTGTGAAGTCATTTGTTGTGGGAAAACACCCGCATGTGTGCATGTATGTATGTTTTATTGCACAATGAGGTGTGTCTGTGGGCCAGATTTTCACACACTGTGTGGTCCTGCCTCAAGAGGTGAGGAGAAGAAGAACCTCACCCTTAGTCAACAGAACCGGAGAGTGTGTTCTCTGGAATCTCGGTGGAGTCCTGACTTACTTTTCCCAGTGAATGACACACATAGAGAAAGAGAGAGAGAGAAACTGGAGAGGTGTTCGTCCAATGACAGGCGAGATATTCCCAGGAAGGCGGGTTTCACCGACGGGATGAGTCAGCAAATATGAGCAAGGATGCAGTCACTCTGTCAATAGGCAGATGATTTAAGAAAGAAAACAGAGAAAACGTTGTGATGTCCAAAGATGAGATGACTGTGAGAAGAAGGGGAAGACCCAAGCAGCGGGAAATTCTGCATCACGATTCCTCCTTTTTCTTAAAACAATTTAGGTCAGGCGTGCCCTTCCCCTTCTCCCCTCCTGGCCTGAGGGTCTCCCCGGCACACATGTTCTGCGGCCAGCTTACAGCGATTAGCCAGGCCTTCCTCTCTGACAGGTGCACCGTCACGCTTTCACAAGCCGGGTGAAGCCCCCTGCTACACCGTAACACACACAGGACCCACTCGGTGCATCTTTGTGCCAAGATTATCTCCCTGTGATGACAAACCGACAGCTGATAGAAAGACAGTCAATCAAAGTGATCGATGATAATTAAACAGATGTGACTAGATATTCCTGTCAGTTTCAATCTGGATGAACTCTTTGTATATTGGTAATGATACCAAAACCTTATATGTCCTCCACAATTTATCGTCTTTGGGTTAACCACAGCCAGTGGCATTTCCTCATAGGAATCACACACAGCCAATATAAATTATGAACTCAAAAGTTGAAACAGTCAAATAAAACAGATATTAGACAGACCACATAATATGTCTTGAGTTCTGCAAAAATGAAGGAGCTTGCATCGAGAGCTATTTCTCCAATTTAAATGGCCTCTAATTACTTTCAGTCTCAGGGAATCAACTTTGGTTTTTACAGTTGTAAGCACTTAAAGGAAAATTATATTCTTGGCACCTGAATTCCACTGTGGCACAGCTCTGCTTCCCATATCCACACCAGTCTGATCGAAAAAACACCGACAGCAGCACCGTGGCAGCCTCAGTGTTTGGCAGGCACCACAATGCAGCAAATGCAGAGAAGCAATAAGAATCATTAAAAAGAAGAAGAAAAAAAAAACTCCAGACATGCCGTCTGTCTGCTTTTCTGTTTGCATTCTAGATGTGCAGGATAATGTAACACTGCTTAGTTGAAGCAGGTTAGGTGAATGTAAAGGAGGATTTTTAGGAAGTTACACCGAGTAAAAAGAGTCACTACAAGCGATTATGCCGACAAAGACTGTAGAGATTTCTGAAGCCGTTAAGATCATTTTACTCTACTGTATATGTTTGTATTGTGCTCGATTACAGCTTTCCTGTGTGTATCTGCATAAACACAATATTAAAATTATAGCGTAATATACTGACTAGCACCTCAACTGCCCGACTACAATCAGTTAAATACTCTCTCACTTCCAAAGTCTAAAATATAATATTTGGGGCTTGATTTGACATGCACTGTAGATGCAAATTTTCACTTTTGCATGTTATTTTGCATTCAAAACTTCCCAGTTTGCTGTGGAAAATGAACCGTATGATGGACAGAGAGAGAGAGAGGTAGCTTTGAATAGCAAATAAGTTCAGTTCAGCTCAGTGCATTTTTCAATGCAAAGCGGCCCACTTGGAATGATACCCATCACTACACATGTTACTGTAGCTGCTGAAAAATAGGGAAATGAGTGGTGCAGATACGACAGTTTGTTGGCACTGGCTCAAATGCTTATACTTCCCTGTTCTACTGGAGTTCAGTTTAGTTGTTTGCATGTTTTTTTTTCCTCACATGGCCCTTAAGTGTAAAAAAAAAAGATGAACAAGAATTAGGCCGCTGTTTCCTATGAACATGATAGGAACTGCACTGTACAGGAATACATGACATTTTCTGCTTTGTCTCTTTCTATCTTAGACACACATGCAAATGCAGGAAAAAAATCTGTTTTGTTTGTGCTGTTGTCTAAACACAGAATCCTTGTGGACCCCCCCCTCCTCACTCAGTTCCTAACCCCCAACCCCCCCCCAGCTGGGTCCCGGGGAGGTGAAACTCAAACCAGAGCGCAGAGAGCTCTCTCAACTCCTCAACCTCTCAACACATCCTCAGCACTACCCTTTGAAAATAAACCACGCCGGCAAGCCCCCGTCTCAAACTCTCGCCTCATATGTGAACACACATGCCCCACACTCCACTGGGAGCTCTTTGGAGACTTCCCCGCCGCTGTTCCAGGAAGCAGATGTGAGAATGGCGGCGATCAGGCATGACGCTTCACTAGGCAATATAAAGACCATTACTCTCACAGTGAAGATCTGGAGGAGAGGTGAGAGGGTCTGTAACGGCCCAGTATTCGCTCAGATGACTCAGCTCTAAGCCAAAGGATCGGATCAGTGCCACATCGCGAGCATATGGCTTCATTTTGTCACAAACACGAGTTGGACGCACGGCTTAGACAAATTTATCATGACAAATGAATTGATGTAAATGACTGTAACTGATAGTGATTTGAGAGTAATGGGCCACAAAAAAAAAGGAAAACCGCTTAAACAATAACTTCCACACGCCCACGAGTGAGCACAGAGTTGATGAAATATTTAGTGATTTGATATAGACCAGTGACACGTTCTCGCAGCTTCCCACACTCTAAAACATGTGGAGAGATGGAGCTCCAGATGGCTGGAAGTCTACATTGTTAGAGATCCACCTTCTAATCATGATCTCTCTCACACTTGCACAAAAAATGTAATGTGAGCAGCGAGTGAGGAACCCAGAATGACCCAGAATGTATTGTTTGTACTATATCAGATGAACCACAGTGACAGATAAGAAAATGAATAATAACCCAGAGCGTTGCATGTAGAGTGGGAGCCGTGTCTTCGCCCTTTTAGCGGTGCAGGTCTGTCTGAGAGAAGCCCCGGGGGAGTGTGTGACAGCGCTGTGATGGAGCTGATATCATGTCACTGAACTCAAGCGTCTGAACACGAGCAGGGCCACTGACCCGTGAAAAGAACTGCAGCCATTCAGAAGTGATGGAAGAAATGACAAATGCATGAATGCTGGAAGTTCTTTTGTCATTTAAGAGACAGATGGAGGAAAAACTGTGCAGTGAAAATGAAAATGCTGTATTCTATTACCATGTGGTATGAACAAAATCTGTACTGAGAATTTTTTTTTTTATTCAGTTTCATGGAATAATGTGGTATGTATATAGTTTTCATTTATTTTTTTGTATACCAGGACTTTTTTAGTTTTAGTTTTTATATGGAGTACATATAAACCAAATGAGTTTCATTATGTATATTATGAAAACCGTGACTAATAAATGATTTGCTGAGCTCCTCGTGCATGCCACGCACACATAAACCACGTACGGTATGAGCATTTTAACTACTTTATAACATCTAATAATTAAGTATAAGTTTATTATTAAATTAGTAAATAATACTTTAAGTTAGTTGTGTTGTCATTGTTATCCTGTGACCGCAACCTAGACTGAAATAAGACAAACAAAATCAAAACTGATCAACCAGATGCAGCACATATGCAGTAGAGATCAGTTTGCATGAAACATTTGCAGAATGGAAACAATTTTTAACAGAATAAAAACAGAATTACAAAAATAAACAGAACTATATGTATCTACTCATAAACTAACAACAGCTATCCTATTGTAGTGTTTGTGGTCCGTTGAAGGGTTTTACGGTATAAAAATGGTAAAATGCTGCTACTGCCATCATAATGCTGAGTATGGTGTAGGTCATGTATTGTTGTGCCATAACTGTGTTGTGACTGACTTGATATAATTATAACTGTTATATAAGTTTGTGGTGTCACTGGGCAACAGTTCCATAATTACCTGTAATTCAAGATGTTTAAGGGAATAAAAGACCTCTGCATCTACTTTTGACATGACTTTTGTCACTTTCCCGTCTGAATTCTACCTCCTACAGCTTTAACAAGTGGTGCCAGGCACAACAAACCCCGCCCCTCGTACATTTTGTGGCTTATTTTGGCTTCGATCCAGCTGATGTCATCATGTCTATGCGTGTGCTGATGTCAGCATATCAACTAACTCTACATATGTGCCAAGTCTGAGGTAAATTGAAACAAAATTGCTATTTTTGTAGATGTGAAATTTTGCCCATAATAAGTAAATGGGAGAAGAAAAATGTTTCAAAAATTAATAAGGAATTTTAACTTTGACCAACTGTTCCTAAAATGTAATCACTTCTATTCTGGGTCACTGGCAATCTAGAAACCTAGTTTGGTATGAATTCAACCAATAGTTTTATTGACAAACAAACAAAGAAACAAAACAAACCAAAAACAATACCCCTTCCCTCCCCTTGGAGGGCGGAGTGCTAACTGGGGTGTGCAGTAATCTATTGCACTTATGTTTCATAGTTTTATATAATTTGCTCCAGAGCAGAGCGTTTCTGTTGATGATGGGGTGTGACGGTGTACAAAAAATGTATAGTAGAAATCAAATCTTGCCTCCCGGTTCATTCGGTTTATCGCCCTCCTCTATATGCATCCCAAGAGGGAAAACAAATTTTAACGTGTACAAACATCAGCCTTCATAGTGTCGGAGTAAAAAGAATCACACTGCACAGCTTCCCTTCATAAACACAAGCACAGAGACACGCATAGTGAGACCTACATGGAAGCAGGCTGGAAATGAGCATCACAAATATCAGTGGAATTATAATAGGATGTTCCTGTTTAAACAATGACAGGGGTTGCTTAAGAACAAGTGGAAACATACATATGACTCAGTGTTGATTAGCCGTCAACTAGTTGCTCACATGAGAGGAATGGCTGCAAGTATCTGAAGGCAGGAATACTAAGTGTGTGGGACAGTGGGCTCTTTCAGGGGGCAGTCCTGCGGGGCATAAAGCGTATGAAATGACATTCTAGCATATTGAGGGCAGACATATTTGCAGGACAGAAGGACTTATTATCACTGTGGATGAAATATTGTAAATTTGCAGGGGTTATGGGTATACTGAAGTGTGGGGGAGGGAGCAATGTGCGTCAAAACTTTCATTAAACATACATAGACTTCTCTAAACTCAACATATTTTACAAGGCTAAATAAAAGCTCTCAAAGCCGACAGCTCTCCATATTGTCCAACTCCTTCGCATCCTATTAGCATATTGCTTTTATGATTATCAAAAAGCTTGTTTATGAAACATGACGGCAGAGAGAAAACATATGCAGAGTTAATACAAAATTCATCCATATTTTGGTTGAAGTTTGCATAAAAAAGCAGCTTGGCTGAAGCTGGAGCTAATTAAGAGTGTAGATGGAGACGATAAAGCAAAAGAAACATCATTTTTCATTTTTCAACTTCAATACTTCATTGTGCCGAGAGGCCTTTACATTCTTGCATAAAAAGTACAATAATAAAGCAAATCTGTATCCGTGAATTTTCTGTTGCCGAGGTCCAACATGGTGTCCCCTGCAGAAAAGATGACGTGACACCTGATCTTTTATCCTCTCCATCTCCTACCACCTCTTTGAGCCGCACAAATCCGGATGAAGCTCATCTTACCATCGTCCCCATTGCCATGCAAAAATCCAACATTTTGGCAGCACTCTGATCTGTTAACATGTTGACCTAGCAAAGCTGACAGGATCTTCCTCCACTTTCTTCAACACTTTGACTGGCCTTGTTATTACTGCTGTTAAAGAAAACTCCTACCAGGAAGTCACAAAGTAACAACTTAGAATCAGCAGAAGGCCTTAGTGAGGCAGCACTTTGGTGGTGTTTGTGTGTCGATTAAATAATTGCGCTTATTTTCTAACTTTCTGCCAACAGTCTCCTACCAAATGAAGGGATCCAGTGATGCACACTTGTTTGAGTGGGCAGTATTTCCACTGAGCCAGTCCCTTTGACATGTGCATATTGCTGCATTGCTGTTTGGTGGGTGTTAACTGTGTTTGTATTTTGACATGGTATAATGTTTGTTTGTGTGTTTTGCGATGGAGTAGGGGTGCTCTGAGGATGTGTGTGCATGTGTGTGTGTAGGTGGGGGAGGGAGGCACAGCTCTGCAGCCTGATATTCTGGGAACGGCAGGGTGGCGTTGTTGACCCACCTGCTCCCTTCTCTCTTCAGCTGGATCTAGTCGGATTTCAGCAGCTGCATCCCCTCACAAAGCACCTCTTTGTAATCTTCCCAAGGCGCACAAATACAACTGCAACCAGGAGAGGAGAGAGGAAGGAGGAGGGAAGATGGACAGTGGAGACAGAAAGGGAAAAAGGGCGGTAACTGTTTTGCTGGTGTACCAGTGTCACTATCAGAGCATAGTGTGTCTTTAAGTCAAGTTACATGCAGTCACGGAAAAAAATATTAGACCATCAAAAGTCAGCAAAAAATGGTTATGCAACCAAGTACTGACTTGTGTGTATCATGTGACTAACACAGTCAGAGAAGAAAACATGGAATGCCTAAAAGCACTGTTTTTGTCAGTACAATGACAGATATTGATGGTTATTATGAAGAAAATATGGAAAATGTTTAGATATCATCTCTGAAATTAAACTATTATGAGCTATTTTTGTTGTTATTATATTTGTCCAAACAAATGTACCTTTAGTTGCACCAGGCATTAAAATTAACAAGAAATTGAAGAAAACAAGAGTGGTCTAAATCATTTTTTCCACGACTGTACAGTAGTAGATGCTAACAAAATAACACACACGACTGACTTGTCCATACCACTTCCACTTCCACCTGTGCACATTTATGTATGCAAAGGCAAACTGCAAGGTTTCACAAGTCAATATTATTTAAATAAGACAGTTCAAATGTATATGCAAAGCACATTTTGCAAATTTATGCCCTAAAAAAGAAAATGTGAAAGTGAAGTGTGGCCCATTTGTTTCCCATTAGCAAAAATTTCCCCCCAGCACTCTCGCCCGCAATGGATCTCACACCTCTGGATTATGCCTCGTCAAATACATATCACAGCACACTTCACACTACACAGCAAAACCGAGGCCCTCGCTTCATTTCATGGCTAGAAAATCTAAGACTTTAAGTCCTGCTCCTTAGAATTTGCATCCCCAAAAAGAAAATCCTGTTTCTCCACATCTTGCAGGCATCCATTGGTCCCTGTGGCTCAAACCCAGACTCACTGGTGGCAAAGGAAAGGAGACGTCATTAGGAGATTAACTACGGCACAACTTTACTGCCATCATAAAAAAAATGTACCTATAGGTTTGAGGCCATAAATGCACCTAAAATGGGACGGGTAGGTGGGGGGCCCGGGTCATTGGGTCTCATTATTGGGCCAATTCATCCACAATTGCATGGAGTTATAGCTGTATGTGGACAGCTCATGGGCTACTCAGTCATATTCAATACTGCACAGATAGTATATACATAAAAATAGACAGTTTTTAACAGATTTCTGATTTTAATTGTTGATCGATAAATGATACACTGATAACAGTAGTCACTCATGTAAAACAACAATGACATGTTCTTCATAAAATTGATAAGAGAGGCTATTTTTTTCCATAGGCATCTTTTTAATGAGGGAATGTAGAGCTAAGGAGATTTACATTCTCTGTTACAGAAGCCAAAGCTGCCCCAAGGGCTGCTATTAGCCAACACAGTAGGTAGACAGAGAGGGTAAAGGGCACTTCTAATATTCCCTTAACTTAATGTTGCTAAAATACTGTAAGTAGAAAAGTCCCATTTAAATGTAATAAATGAAAAATACTGCAGCTTATATTAGACATAAACAACATAATGAGCTTTGACGTTGGAAGTGATTGCCCTACAAAAAAAAAAACAAAAAAAACGACACTGGAGAACAGACGCACATCCACAAATGCAGAAAGGTAATCCAAGGTGAATGTGGTGAGTGGAATCGAATGTTGTTGATTTGACCGTCTACGGCAGATATGTAATTTCATCTTCGCACTGATAGTCCTCACAGCTGAATAGAGACACAAGTCGGTAAAGGTTAAACACTCTCACTTCACCAAAAACAGTACTGTGATCCAGACTGATCCGAGTCTGTGTATGCAACTCTGATGTCTCTGTAATTTGTAAGTTACGTGTAAGCTGCTCAGGATTACAATGACACTGCACAAGGTGGGGGAGAGTACTACAAATCCAAAGCAAGCAACTTGTGGGGAAAGTTAAATTCCTCTGTGAATGGAAAGGTCTTGGACTTTGTGGGCCAATGAAAAGACTCTTTATGTGCCCCATACTACACAAGTACTTCCGTGTACGCTATTGTCCCCAGTTAGAGCCCTGCACCTCTTTAAAGGGAACAGGAAGTGACCTTGGTGACCTTGGACTCTCCCACATCATGTGACCTGTAGCTGTGAACTACCAAGTAGTCAAGGCCAAATCTCCCAAACGCAGCCTCATAAAGTCACCACAAATAAGCTCCTGTACTTCTAACATGCATCCACATTCGGTTATCACGAGTGTTTTACAGATAGACTGATTAATCAGCACCGCAGGATGTTTTTACAAACTGTCAATATCAGCAGAAGTTGGATCTGATAACGTGTAATACTAGTCCTGTCAAGTGTGAAAATAAAGAGATTAAAAGTTCCAAATGGACACAGCCTAGCTTTGTTAAAGCTACTTTAAGGTCCAGTTCCACATTTATTGATGGACTATTTTAAGCCTAATGTCCAGTGATTCACCTTTATGCATTGTGACTTAGTTTAACAGTTACCCAGAAATGTGTATATTCACTAACAATTATATGGGTGATGTTTATGCAAAAATTACATGAAGATATTAACAATCAAAGGTGTCAGACTCATTTTAGTTCAAGGGTCATATACAGAATGTATCGTAGCTGATTTTGGCGTCGATCCAGCTGATGCCAGCATATCAAAATTGTCTCTATATATGTGGCAAGTTTGAAGTAAATAGAAAAAAAAAAGTTCTGTTTTTATAGACATTGGAAATTTTCCTCATTATAAGTAAATAGAAGAAAAAACATGATTTTAAAAAAATTTGACTTACTTTTCCCAAAATGTAATGGCATCTATCCTTGGTCACTGGTAATCTATAAACCCAATTTGGTAAGAATTCAACAAATAGTATTGCTGCTAGAGTGTTAACAATCCAAAGAAACAAACTGAATTGGTGAGGGGAGGACCTTCAGGGGGAGGGGTAACAATTCAATCTCAAGTGGGTCGAACCAGTAAGATACTATCATAATAACTTAACTTGACAATGACAACTTAAACATGTACTATTTTAGTGCAAAAAAAGTTAAATTGTGTGAAAATTTACATTTACGAACTATCCCTTTGCAAAAAAAAAATGTGAATAACCTGAACAAAAATGAACAACATGAAACGTCCTAAGAGAAGTAGTGCAATTTTAAGAACATTATATCTGTTAATAAATGTTTTGTGCCTTTCTAAATCCACTGCAATTTATGAGTTGTAATGTACATGTGTCAATAATAAACTGGGACATTATATTATTAAAATTACACTAAATTTTCCTAAAGTTAAAGTTACTGACTGTTCATGTTATTCTTTAGTTTTGAACCGTACTTTCATATAAACATATTTATAATGTAATTTTACAGTTTTCACCGTTATTACTGGTCCATTTCAGATTATATTGGGCGGCATGTGGCCCCTGAAATAAAATGAGTTTGACCTCCCTGATCTTCACCAAATAAATATCCAGTATTAATCAACCTGTAGATGTAAATGTTAGGTGCTTTTTTTTCTTTTTTTTTTTTTTAATATAACACCTGGCAGGCTAATGTAAAATATTCTCTTTCCTTGTTGTTTTGCATGTCTGTAGCAGTCACACCAACAGTTGGAAATAGTGAAGTGGTAACCAGGAAATACCCTTTACCTATAACCACTGGAAACTGTTAGCAAGTGCTTCCTTCTTTTCCTGCCTGAGGCCAGTGATGTCTATGTGGCAGTTGGTGGAGATATTATACATCGTGTTTAAAACAAAAACGTCAAGGCATGGACAAAATATCCAGTCATGTTAAATTAATGTTCTCAGGTGTTTTTCATTTATGACCACTGACTTTTGGCTGCTTTGGCTTCTTTTATCATGTAGAATATAAAACCCTATTATGAATGAGTACTGTAATAGTTCTTCACACATCAGTGAAGCGCGTTTCTACATCAACTGCAACAAAAAAAAAGACTGTTAGAAATGGAAAGAAGCTTCAAACTAAGTCAGTGTTTCCATCATTCCTGTATTGCAATGTAATTACTTAACAGCAGTTTTACAATATCAGTATGAAGTGGAGGGATGCCAGCCCATTTTGTTTAAAGACGGTCCTGCTAAGCCGCATGGTGATGACATCTCACACACCCTGATTCAATTTGAGCCTTTTTGACAACAGATCTGAGGCTCTGTGCTGTTCTGTAGCTGACCGTGTCTGGTGCTAATCTCTGGATAATGTTGCAATGCTGTTTTCTCCTGTTAGTAACGTGCACCCTGATGAGTGTTTATGGGGGCATGAGGATATCTGCTGACTGAACCCAGTATGTATGACAACCCAGTTGCTAGAATAAAATGCCACCAGTGTATATTTCTACATGTGGTGGATATGTAGAATCTCAAAATAATCAGCTTCTTTGTTGCCTTCCAGGATTTTGACGTCAGAGTGTGAAGTTCACATCGCAAAGTTTGAGTGCTATATGTGCTATGGTTAGATTTCGGAGAAGGTTTGGTTTCATAAATACTATTAAATACAATGGGAGTAGTAATTTCACATTGCATCTTTATTGATATTTCTGCATCCAGGTCCTAATTTCTTTCCCTAATCTGAACCAAATCTAAAAATGCTGTCAAACCACATGATTGTGAACTGATTTGGGTTCTTTCTGCAGAAAACAAACTATTTTGTTTCTTCGTAGTTTACATCTTTATTTATATTAACAATTTATTTATTTACTTATTTATTTTTACTTAAAATGTGTTGAAGGATTGATGTGACAAGTATTCAAGCCCAATTCCAAAAAATGTAAACAGGATGCAAGATTTGCACATCATATTAACCTGCATTCTATTCTCAATAGAAAAAAGAAAACATATCAAACATTAAAACTAGAAAAAAATGACTATTTTAAGAGAAAAAAAAAAGTTCATGTTGAATTTGATGGCAGCTGGATGGTCCCTCTCAGTCCATTTTAATTGAACTTTGGCCCAGAGATAAATAAATATTTCCAGGTCGTGTTCACAAACCAAATTGGCTTCAACCTGTGCTTATAGATGGCCCAGTGAACTGTGTTTACAGACGGTGACTTCTGAAAGTGTTGAGCTCATGCAGTGATTTCCGTTACACAATCGGGCCTAATTTTAATGCAGTGCTGCCTGAGGGCTTAAAGATCATAGGAATGTAATACTGGTTTTCAGCCATGTCTCTAGATTTTCAGAACCATTTGATTGAATTGGAAACTGGAGGTGATGAGGCATTCAAAGTCTTTACAATTTAATGCTGAGGAACATTATTCAGAATTTGAAGATGCAGTATTTCACAGAATAATGGACCTATGTTTACTTCTGAGAGTTTTTGCTTCTGTAAGATGCTCTTTTTTAGATCCAGTCATGATACTAACTGTTGTTCATTAACTAAAGTAGTTGCAAAATGTTCCTCCAGCTGTTTATTTTTATTCATTTATTCATTTTCTATACCTGCTTTATCCTCACTAGGGTCACGGGGGTCACATGGAGCCTATCCCAGCTACTTAAGGGCG
>JAQQZY010000028.1:22700488-22721057 GCA_030068375.1 Ostorhinchus rueppellii | reverse complement strand
CAACTTTAGACAGTGCTCGTCTGTATAGTCGGACATAAGTATATAAGTACATAAACAAGTAATTTAAATATTGCTCCCCACGTGATCAGATCGGTGATCGGTTATCGGTTTCTTTAAACTCCTTGATTGGTACAAAAATCGTGATCGTGTAAAGCCGAGTATCATGTGACTAAAACAGACAGTAAAGAAAACATGGAATGCCTAAAAGCACTGTTTTTGTCAGTACAATGCCATAGATCCTGATGTAAGAACTGAAGTGATTTTGGTTTTTATCAATGGATAGATATCAGCTCTGAAATTAAACGACTATGAGCTATTTTTGTTATTATATTTGTTCAAACAAATGTTCCTTTAGTTGTACCAGGCATTAAAATGAACAAGAAACTGAAAAAAGGGATGGACTAATAATACTAAATATTATTTTCACATAACACTTTCATTTCTAGCTATGAAAAGGCTGATATTATTTCTGTTAAAATAAAGTACATTGTTGCCTCTAAAGTTGGAATAATTCTCTTTTCATACACATTCCTCTTCTTTTTTACACACGTCACCTTTGACCTTGTGCGTGAATGAATGAACAAGCAATTGAAGAAAACAAGAGTGGTCTAATAATTTTTTCCGCGACTATGTTCAACATGCACTCAATGTTTTGCTGCAGATAGGAACTCGGATAGAGCCATGTTTTTGTGAACTTTGGTGATCTTCATGAACTCCTCATCAGGTTCACATCAACCTAGCGCGCCTAAAACAGTTCGATGCTGTTGCAGTTTATACCAATTTAACAGTTAAACGTCCCCCTTCAAATAACTTGGCTGCAGTGTAGAAATATGCCTAAGTGTATTAAAACACAGAAGCGAAGACCAAAGAGAGCAAGATTCCTGTGGGTGACTATGTAATTTAATTTTGAATGCACATTAGGAGCCAGAGAGTATAATTTACATGTGGGGTAGAAGTGACTAAGGCCCAGGAGAGATGGGCTAACATGCTCAGCTAAGGCCCAGGACAAAAATGTGAAACGCTTTACCCTGGTCTTTCCTTTGAGATGCATTTTGCAAAAATAGGAAAATTAAAACCTTCCTTCATTCTTTGGGACACTTAAGGTTCATGCGTGGTTACCTCTCCTCTGTTGTTCCTTCCTTTTCTAATCAAGCCCACAAACTCTGGCCAGAGTTCTCCCCACAATACAGGGAGGCTTGAAGGGGGTGGGGGGTGGGGGGCTGGAGTCTGTTTAACTCTGTCTCCTTCTCTCTGTCTCTTTCTCTCTGCCAAGAAACCGAGGCTGTCTCACGGCTTAGCAGGGTCTGACAGCTGCTGTCACTCATGTGGCGCTCATGCTGAGTTTTCTTCATATCACCTGAGATGAGCTCATGTGTGAGGAGGCATGGAAGCAGATAATGACATGTTGTTCTAATTTTTTTTTATATTAACATAGTAGCGACCAAAATCCTCTTCTGATCTGAACTGTTTCATACCTGTTGATCCATTAATCCAGGGGTGTCAAACTCATTTTAGTTCAGGGGCCATATTCAGCTAAATTTGATCTGCAGCGGGCCGGACCAGTAAAATAACAACATAATAACATATAAATAATGTCAACTCTAAATTTTTATTTATGTCTTCCTGAAAAAAGTAAAATTACATTATGAAAATGTTTACATCTACAAACTATCCTTTCAAACAACGTGAATGATAGGAACAATCTGAAAAAAAGTGTAATTTTAACACTATTATGCTTTAATTTATCATTTCCACACGTACATTATAACTTACAGATACACAAAATATTTAGTAGCAGGTGGAATATTATTAAAATTGCACACACTTTTGTGAAATTATTATACTTTGTTTTAGTTTAAATACATAAAAAAAATGTACAAAGACAAAAATTTTGAGTTGTGAGTATTTATAGGTTATTATGAGATTGAATTGGTCTGAATATGGAACCTGAACTGAAATTATTGTTAATATTGTCAGTGTAATTTTTACATTTCACACATTCATCCCTGGGGCCGGACTGGACCCTTTGGCGGGCCGGATTTGGCCCCCGGGCCGCATGTTTGACACCTGTGCACTAATCCTATCAATATGTGTAAATAATTGGTGTAAAATACAGTTTGTCGTCTTTTCATGGTCATCAGATATGACCCATTAAGCTCCGTAATTACCATGGAAACACCGTCATCTTCTACAACATTGATTCGCCAGTAAAACCAATGGAGTTGGATCAATGACAGTGGATGGAAATGCTTGGTTCATGTGCAGTTAATGATAGATTTGACAGAAAAAGTAACATTTTCTGCAGTTTTCTCTGTTTTTCATATAATAACACTCGGCTTTAATCTGAAACCCATGGAGTTGAATCAATGACAGTGGATGGGCACACTTGTTTTTTATTCATTTAATGATATAATTTGATGAAAATGTCCATTTTTATTCAGTTTTCTCCGTTTCTGAAATAATAACCTTCAACTTTAATCTGAGGTTTTATGAAACGTCTACATCAGAGGTGTCAAACATACGGTCCGGGGGCCAAATCCGGCCCGCCAAAGCATCCGTTCCGGCCCGTGGGTGGAATTTGTGAAATGCAAAAATTATACTGCAGATATTAATCATTTTAGTTCAGGTTCCGCATACAGACCAATTTAATCTCGAGTGGGTCAGATCAGTAAAATACTATCAGAATAACCTATAAATACTCACAACTCCACATTTTTTTCTTTGCAAATATAAACATTTTCATGTCATTTTACTGTATTTACACTGAAACGGATTATTATTTGACAAAAATGCAAACAATCTCAACAAATATGAACATTTTGAAATGTCTGACATCTGCCTGTTATTAGATGTTTTGTGTATTTGTAGATCTTCTGTGATCTGTATGTTATAATGTACACGTGTAAATGATAAACTGAGACATAATATTGTTAAAATTGCACTTAGTTTTCTTAAGAAATTTCAGTTTGTTCATGTTACTCATATTGTTTTAAAGGACAGTTGGTTAGACGTAAACATTTTCACCATGTAATTAACTTTTTTGCTCTAAAACATAGAGGAAAGTTTGGATTATTATGTGATTATTTCAACTTCCACTTCCGATCAAATTTGGCTTAATGTGGCCAGTGAACTAAAATGAGTTTGACACCCCTGGTCTACATGATCAGTACATTAAATATGAGTAAATATCAGATTTGTACTGGAAAAATGCAAAATACAGAGGATTATTTTAGGATAAATGGTGACAAATCACTTAAGAAATGTTAAATATAGAGAGAAAAAAAATGACAAAAGCAGCACTGGGTCTTTATGGGTTCATTTTAGAAAGGGTGCGAGTGCTGGAATAACATCTGGATTGTGACATGTTTGACTGAGACCTTATAGTGTTACAGGATTTAGTTCACACCATATTATTTACAGTGAGTAGTGTATATATTTGGATTAATACACACATCCCTCACAAATATTCCATTAATTAAACAGTTTTTATGGTCAAAATGGCAACATATAATAAAATAATCAAACAAATAGGTTCTGCAAACAACTTTGACATTTCTTCTTTTCTAATATAATATTATTTATATAATGTACTGTGTTCTAACTTTATATCTCTTAGTACAGTATGAAGGGTACATACAGTGAACAGTGGTCCCCAATATATCCTGCACAGCTAATAATATTAAATAATCTGCCTATCATAAGGTTACTTCAGTTACAGTACAGTGGCATGGTAAAAATATCTTACAGAATATTACAAATAATATACCAGCTCTACAGGTGCTACTATAATTTTATTTTGCTTAACTTTCAGCATATGTCTATCTTTGCTAGTACCCTATTGGTCAGTCCATGTGTGGATGTACAGGTTATTTCTGTGTAGACGTTTCTTTTTTTAAAAAAAAAAAATCTTATTTAAATACAACTTGTGATGTATTTCCTAAGAACCCTGATTGAAGGCCACTCGGCTGAAATGTGTTGTGAAATAAAGCTCCAGGACATGACAAGTTCTTGACCTGCTACAGCTTTCAGCATATCCCAGTATTAAGTACCTCAGCATGATTAATGGATTTCTATTAAATTTAGTTGACACAAATTGTGCCAGTAAAAGTAGATTCAGAGGCTCAGTGATGACTGATGTCAGGGATTTTCCATTCTTGCCTTATTTTATCCATTTTAATTATTCTGACACTTCAGGAATTAATTGAAGTGTCAGTGGAAGTACTCACACATAATAAACTATAAATACTCAGTGACTACCTTGTGCACTGTTGCTCATAAAGTTGGAAGAAAGTTTTTTTTTACCTCTTCACATGAAATAATTGTGACAAAGTGAGTGACTCTTGATAGACGGAAGTATAACTGGTGCTTGATCATTGCACAAGGTCAAAGGTGAGGTGTATAAAAAGAGCAATGTGCCTGAAAACTGAATTATTCCAACTTTATAGACAACAGTGTAGCGTGTTTTAACAGAAATAATACCAACCTTTTCATGGCGATAGTAATAGATCAAAGTGTCATGTGAAAATATTTAATACTAGAAAAGTACTCAGATCGAAGACCTCCGCCAAGGTAGTGTTTGTACTTTTTTTTTTTTTTTTTTTACCTCCATCAAGGTTATGTTTTTGCGAGGGTTTGTTTGTTTGATAGCAACATAAGTCAAAAAGTTATAGACAGATTTTGATGACATTTTCAGGATATGTCCGCTCTGGTTTTAAGGTAGTGTTTGTACTTTCCTCCACTAGATGGCGTTGGATGGGGTCATATGCAGCTCTGTGCCGCCATGCCCTATCTCACAATGATAAAGAATCCTTTTAAAAAAAAATTCCTGGATCCAGACGGTGATCCAGATCGCCTCCAAAATTTAACCATCTCTTCCTTGATCCAGAGCGGGCAAATCCTGAAAATTTGATCAAAATCTGTCCATAACGTTTTGAGTTATGTTGCTAACAAACAAACTCTCGCAACAACATTACCTCCTCATTGGAGGTAATTACAGTCACGGAAAAAAATTATTAGACCATCCTTGTTTTCTTCTTCAATTGTTCATTTTAATGCCTGGTACACCTTAAGGTGCATTTGTTTGGACAAATATAATGATAACAACAGAAATAGCTCATAGTAGTTTAATTTCAGAGCTGATATCTATCCATTTTCCATGTTTTCTTGGTAATAACCAAAATCACCTCAGTTCTTACATCAATATCTATGGCATTGTACTGACAAAAACAGTGCTTTTTGGCATTCTATGTTTTCTTTTCAGTCTGTTTTAGTCACATGACACACACAGGAGTGAGGACTTGATTGGATAACCATTGTTTCTGATGACTTTTGATGATGTAAACATTTTTTCTGCAACTTTATATGAATTTTAGAAGGTAGTTACTAGAAATTTACTTCAATCAGCAGCATTTGGTGATTTCACTCTAAATAAAATGTAAGAGTTCTATGCTGTGTCGAAGTCTAGCTATTCCATATTTTACTCATTTCGCTTTAATGCACTGACCCACACACAGTGAACAGTTTTCCCATGTGTAGAAGGGGATGAGGATAATGCAGAGTCATTTATGTTTGACAACTCGCTGGTGTCCTGCTTGTCTGTACACACACACACACACACACACACACACACACACACACACACACACACACACACACACTCAGTCTCTCTCTCTCTCTCTCTTTCTTATAGACACACACCCACATGCACTGAACTTGACCCAACCGAGCGTTTTGACAGCAGCTGCTAGAAAGAAAAACGGCTCGGGACTGAGACTTTCAATTTATCATCTCTAACAGAAGGTAACATTTACAGGAAAAATGATAATGAGTCACATGAAAACGCGAGTCCACATTTTGTCACACCTGCTTATTTTGGTTTACAACATAAAACAGATACGACTAATGTATAGACGTCAAATGAAATATGTGTTTCATCATATTCGTGCTCGGCCTACTGCCAACAAAATAAAGACAATGCTCATGCTTCTTACCTTCATGTGAAAGCCAATACCTTTCCTTCAGTAAATTCTGTATGCACAAGCCACAGTTGCTATTATTTCCACATATTCTAGAAGCTCTTCTCTAAACTCAGCCACCTGCAGTGTGGATCGAGCAAAGCAAACTGCCGTCCAGCACAAACATACCTTGTCTTTTCATAGGGAGGCCAGTGATAAAAATCATCCCACAGCCACAATACATGAACACAAAGAAACCTTTAACAAAGGCAGTGATTCAATCTACCTCTTATCTCTTCTGCTCTTTCTATCTTCAGCGCAATAAAACGCCTGCTTCTATGGTAGTGAGAAAGGACTTATGGAGCACAAACAGTTTGAGGGGACAAATTAGGTTCCTCTTCTAAACTTGGTGCATTTACCACAGGTAGAATTAAGCTCATTAGGTTGTGTGGAGTTGGAGTTATGTATTAACAAAGCACACATTTGACCCATAAATGCACTACATGCGGTGAAGTTAGAGATGCCGTAGTTTGCGTAGATTCGGATTTGGTTCTTCACAGAAACTCGTGCACGGGAGGAATGATAAAAAAAAATAAAAATAAAAAAAAAAATGCACAAAGCGTAACATCATATAATGAATTTTCCTAATGATTCTTTTAAACAATCACTTCAAAACAAAAGAAAGGGTGTTGTCCTCATAGTTAACAATACTAATAACTGAAAGGGAGGATTTTCCGACTGCATGACCATGACAAGGACTCAGTGCTGATGTGAAATCTTTATTGCTGTACCTACAGTCCTGTTTGGAGACACTCTACGCTATGCACTTGAATTGACAGGAATGCAAAAAGTGTATATATAATTTTTTTTAAAAATATTTCACATTTCATATCGTAGCATAAATGTCAATAGTCTTTTGAAATTGTTAGTGTTTGGTTCAGTCGGCTTCATTTGGGTCATTTCAGTTTTTACACTAATATTGAATCTGAAATGTTTGCCTTAAATCTTGAAATATTTTTTCCCCTTATACAGATATTCTTCTCCCTATTTCTTCAACAGTATATATAAGCTAAAGTATGGTCATTAATAATGCAGCAAATATATAAATGCATTGTATTTAAATATCTTTTTTAACCTTTGCTTATTTTAGACTAAAGTTGTTGCATTTTATGTAAACATCCAAAGACATTACAAAATTCTAATCCTTTGTCGTTTCTTCTTGTAATTTTACATATGCAGAAAATGTCACATTGTATAAGGATGTTTGCCTGTTTGTGGCAACGTGTGGATCTTAAGGCTAATAAAAACAGATCTGTGTCACCAGTGTAAAAAAAAAAAAAAAAAAATCATTATAATAATGAAGCCAAAGCTGAACCAATGAGGCGAAAGTGGTGATTTGCTCCAGCCAATCGCAGGCTGAAGGTGGAGTGACGATTTTAAAACTTCAACTCAAGTTGCTGTAACGTGTGGCTCCTCGGCTCACATTGAGGACCACAACTTCCACGACTGCACCTCCCATGACAGCATAGGAAAACAAAACTCACAAAGACAAACAAACAGGAAAGCTGAAGGAAAACAACGGAGGCTTCTGACTGAAACTGAAATTCTAAAGGAATTTACTGTGGCGCACCGTGCGTAAAAGGCGCACCGGACACTTTCCAGTGCGCTCGAATCTAGCGGTGCTGTTTTATTTTCTGATTTTTAATCGAACGCTGAAGCTTTTTCTCGGAATTCACCTCCCAGGGACTGAAAAAAACAATGTTAAAAATGACAGAGGAGCATGACAAGTGTGTCAGCGACCAACCGTGCAGCCCTTTGGGTTCAAACAGCTCCCTGTCCCAGGACGAGTCCGACTCCGATGCTCCGTCCTCACCTACGGGCTCTGACGGACAGGGGTCTCTGCTCACCAGTTTAGGCAAGAAACTGGACGTAGATGATGACGAACGGTTCCCAGCTTGCATACGGGACGCTGTCTCTCAAGTCCTCAAAGGATACGACTGGTCTTTGGTGCCCATGCCCGTGAGGGGAAACGGATCACTGAAGAGCAAGCCTCACGTCAAGAGACCCATGAATGCGTTCATGGTCTGGGCGCAAGCGGCCCGCAGAAAACTGGCGGATCAGTATCCGCACCTGCACAACGCCGAGCTGAGCAAGACCCTCGGGAAACTGTGGCGGTAAGGCATTCTCTTATTGAGTATAGAAAGAAATACAGGGAAATATTATTTACAATCATTCATCTTTTCAAATGTATTCTGTAATGTTCAGGATGCAGCCGTCCCTCCAGATAATTATTGTATAATAAAAGAATCAGCTTTGTTTATTATAAAATAATGCAACTATTTTTTTTTTTACAGCTCTCTCCATGATGTTTAATTTATAAAATACAAATGCAGAATTTTAATTAGCTTACTTTGATTTACTTTCACGCCTGGACAGTAATTTAAAATACTAATTTAGTCTACTTAATTTAATTATTTTTGTTCACTTTAAATGCACATTTTAACGTTTTATTGTTGTTACTTCTTTCAATAGTTTACTCTCAGAGAGTGAAAAAAGGCCATTTGTAGATGAAGCAGAGAGGCTGCGGGTTCAGCACAAAAAGGACCATCCAGACTACAAGTACCAGCCTCGGCGACGGAAGAATGTGAAACCAGGTCAGAGCGACTCAGACTCAGGAGCAGAGCTGGCCCATCATATGTACAAAGCTGAACCAGGGATGGGAGGACTGGCTGGGATGACTGACGGACACCACCACCCTGAGCATGCAGGTATGGGAGGAAAAGTGGGGGAATGCAGGCGTAGTTTGATGAAATTATATCAGCAGTTGAAGGCTGCTTTGAGTTGTTTTAGTTTCGTGTGCTGAAAATTCTAACTTTATTTCTGATATTGTCCTTTTTTCAGGGCAGCCCCATGGCCCCCCTACACCACCCACTACTCCCAAAACAGATCTGCACCACGGGGTGAAGCAGGATCTAAAACATGAAGGCCGTCGTCTTGTTGACAGCAGCAGGCAAAACATTGACTTCAGCAACGTCGACATCTCTGAGCTCAGCACTGATGTCATCAGCAACATGGAGACCTTCGATGTGCATGAGTTTGACCAGTACCTCCCGCTCAACGGCCACGCCTCACTCCCCTCCGCCCTGCCCTCAGACCACAGCCACGGCCAGGCTCCAGCAGCCGGTGGCTCTTACGCTTCCTCATACAGTCACGCAGGTGCCAACGGATCAGCATGGAGTCGCAAGAGCACCATGTCCTCCACCTCTCCCTCCACCAGCGAGGTGGCCCAGCACCGGCTCCACATAAAAACAGAGCAACTGAGCCCGAGCCACTATAGCGAGCACTCCCACGGGTCACCGTCGCACTCTGATTACAGCTCCTACAGTAGCCAGGCCTGTGTCACCTCGGCCACGTCGGCCGCCTCGGCCGCAGCCTCGTTCTCCAGCTCCCAGTGTGACTATACTGACCTCCAGAGCTCCAACTATTACAACCCTTACTCCGGCTACCCCTCCAGTCTCTACCAGTACCCTTATTTCCACTCCTCCAGGAGGCCCTACAGCAGTCCGATCCTTAACAGTCTGTCAATGGCTCCTGCCCACAGCCCAACCGCCTCGAGCTGGGACCAGCCGGTCTACACCACACTGTCTCGGCCTTAAGGGGAAACAAACAATAGAGACTCCGCAACAGAGACTTGTTCAGATTGATGCACTACTAATGAAGGAAGTAAGGAGCAGGTAGAGAAGTGTGTAGACGGTGGTAGGCTACCTGTGATCATATGAACATGAAACAAGCAAAAGAAAAAGTGCCTGCTGATTTTATACAAAGTTATATCATTGCGATGAAAACACACTTGTACATACTTTTTACACAAAGAGAAATTGTGTTGTTGGTGAGCCAAACTCCTCCATGAGGACATATCGCCTACGCCTACATCCTGTACATCCCTCTCCTTTCCAGTTTAAGATTGCACGTGTGTGCACACTTGAGGTAAAGCAAAGGCCTGTCACTGCGTTGTGTAGGAGAAGCAGTTTGGCCCATTTCTGTGTTGAAGCAAATGGGTTTGACGATACATTGGAGAATGTACCGCGGACCAGTTATGTGAATTTACAGTTACATTTCCATGAATGGCCAGTGTTATACCATCACACATTTGGCCATTTACATCAGAGGACCAGTCTTAACTGAATCTTACAGTGTCATTTTGGCATAAAAGTCTTATTATATGTATTTATGTTCATGCATTATTGTTTTTTTTTTTTTTTTGTTTTTTCTTAGTAGATAAACACATGTAATGTGGGTTTGGTTATTTACAATACTGTTTTGGCTTTTATATATAAAAAAAAAACACAGTAAATGACATGAAGGGCAGTACAAGTACAGTGCAGTTGATATCATTCCGTTAAAGACCAATTTCCTGAATCATCTCCATTCCATATTGCAAGAAAACAGAGCCGGACCAATAGACTTGCACAGGACAAAACAGGTGTCTGACAGCTATGCTTGGCTAATTGCGATTAGTCATGATCTAGGGTTAAAGGAAATGGGGTAAAATAACACCGCACACTCTGAGTGACATGTCAGCTGGACCTCTTGTATGTGGATGGACACAACATAAAAATGTGTACGCACATGTGTGTGTCTGTGTGTGTGTGCAGCAGACAAAGTCATATGTACGTGCGATCATTTCCTTGTGCAAGAGCTGCGTATCCCATGACATAATACACACCAAATAATACTGAAGACAACTTCTTCACTGAAAATGATCCATTTTACAAGGTGTATTTAGGCTTTAGGGAGGAAATGAAACAAATAAAGTGTGTGTGTGAGATTTCATTTATAATCTCATCAACCATCAAGTGCCAACTCACTGTTGCAGTCTTGCACAAAATATATTTGTGCCTTCTAATGCTTCTTGTCAGTATTTCAATGTAAAATTCAATAATTAACAAACTTCAGGCAGCACACAATCAGTAATACACACCAGAAACCAACAGTTAACTTACTTTTTTGATTATATACTTAATTTGATATCATTCCTTACAGCCTTGGCTTCTAATGTTCTGTGAGAGTATCATGCTCAAAGTTTTGTTCACAGAATTGTGTTTTGTATATTACTATGGTGTATAATTTTGAGAGGCTGTGAAAATTATTGCTGTTCTATTAACTAGAGTTTCATTCACACATGCACAGCTAACCCATTTGCTGGCCATTTTTAAAAAATAAAGGATACTTTTTTCTTGATATTTGTTGTGGTCTTTTTTTTATTTTAATCTGAATTTCAACTTTTTACATATTTGTTCTTTTACACATTTGAAAACACATGTGACATGACAAATAAAATAGAATTAATGAAACTAAAGTGAGCATGTTCATGAGTCTGCTTTTGTGCTAGATACCAGCTGTTCGCATTAACCTTCTTGTCTAACATCTGTACTGTGAACTACAGCTGTGAAAAGAGAACAGTGAGACCTTCAGGGAATTATTTGCATGTTTTATTTTCCTCTGCAGTTTTCTACGAGTGACAGTAATTACATCTAAGTTTAAGTGGAAGCTGATGAAAGCAGGTGAATGTGTCAGGATGTCAACTAGTGCTGCTAAATGTAAATACTCCCTTTGGTACGTTCAGGGCGTTTGGCCTTTTCTAGACTCTTTAAAGGGCTTCAAATATATATGACATGTGCTGCGTTTACCAAAAGACAGTTCACGCTTTCCGTACACCGCTGACAGGAGAGGAATGGGTCCCGTGGTCCAGTGGGTAGAATGCTCAAGTTGGCCCTGGCATGCATGCCAAGCAGCCGTCCCTAACCAGCCCGGGGAGAAGCCAAGTGCCAGGGCCGCGCTGCTGAATTTTAATGATTCATTATGCTGTGGAGGGGCCCCATTGTGTCCCTTTATCCGGAGAGCTAGAAAGGAATTAATTGGACAGAAAATGGGAGGGCAAGGGGAACTGACAAGCCATTAAGAGGGTCCTGAATGGACGATTAGATGCACACGGGGGAGGATTTTTCCCCACTCGCTGTCTCATATCACAGCCCTCCACAAACAAAAAACAACAAGAACAACAACCACAATGACCACCAGACCAAACTGTAGAAATCATATCAGCGCACATAATCTGTAGATAATAAAAGAAGATAATACCACAGCAGATGGGGTGTGGGTGGCTCAAGAACGACTTGTTGTTTTTCTTCCCTCAAAGTCTTTTTTTCACCATGTTTGCCAAATACTTTCAGGAGGAACTCTTGAGAAAGAACAGGAGTGAATAAAAGTGAGGCAAAAAGGCTCTTCAGGGTGCTTGGGTCCTGTTTCCTTGGAACTTGTCCACAGTTTCTGATTGGACCTCTTGAAAGCCCTACTGTAAATAGCTAAAAAAAAAAAAAAAAAATGAACTGGAATGGAAGGACTTCAGTGTGGGTTGTATCAGCACATTACTGAATGAATGAATGAATGAATGAATGAATGAATGAATGAATGAATGAATGAAGAGCATTTTACACAGCAGTTACAACTCTGTTTTAAAATCACATGTACTAAAAATGACAATCGTACAGTGAAAATTCTGAAGCTGGTGCGTGTTTGTACTTTGACAGTATATACCACTAAATACTGTAGCTGTTTACACATATTACGCTTCCTACCACACACTCAAACACATTCAAAGGATGGAAATTAAATATAATATACAGTGATTTTAACACTGACGTAGTGAGGCAGGCCTACATTCCAGCTGTCACAGTTATTGTTGATGGAGGAAGGCCGTTTTTGGCGGAAGAGGGAAGCGCGGTCTTAGGCCCAGAGGACTGGAGGGGAAACAAGATGAACCCAGTGAAACTGGTGCTTCACCACCTGACCACATCCCATTGTTAGGAGCAGGATAACTTGCCTGGTAATAGTCTCATCCTGTCTAATGAGCCTGGCTGACTCAGGGCATGTTTCGGGGAAAAAGAGGGAGCTGGGAACTGTGAAAACTCTGAGAATGTGCGGCTGATTTGCAAGGGAAATGAAGTGGACATAAAGCATGGTTAGTGCCTGCCACTGAATCTGCCCGGTCTAATTCCACTTCATACTCAGAGTATCTCTCTTTCTGAATCTTCTTCCTCTTGATCAAGGTCTCATTGTCAATAACTGTTTAGAATTAAAGAATTTTCACTTGTTGACAGAAAACAGTCAGATAATAGCTAAAAGTGGCTAAAAGCTATTTTTTCCCTTTGTTTTCTATACAGTAATAAGAACCAAAACAAAATTTGTTCGGTTTTATTTCATAGATTCTTTCAAAAGAAGCTGACCTTCTTCCTCCTCTCGGATCTGAACAAGGTCTCATCATCAATAGTTGTTTTGAGTTAAATGATTTTCACTTGTTGACAGAAAACAGAGTTGGATAATAGCTTAAGTAGTGTTTTGTGTTTTCCATTTAGTAATATAAAATAAAGAAACATAATTCACGTTTCACGTTCTTTAAAGCTGACCTTCATCTTACTTGGCACTGATCAAGGTTTATAGCTGTTTTGAATCATGGACCCCCCCCCTCTTTTTTTTTTTTTTTCTTGTATTTTTTTATTTATCCTTCATTTTGCCAAGATGCTCTCTTTGAGATATAATCTCTTCTTCTACAGAGTCCTGGTCAAAATGGAAGCAACAACTGTTTCACCTAAAAAGCAGTTCAGATGGAAAACTTTTTGGCAAAAAAGAGGCAGAACAGAGTTAGATAGCAGCTCATGTTATGGGCTATTTTTTGTTTTTTTTTTATTTAGTGATATGAAATATAGCAGGATAATTTGCTTTAATTTCTTAAGTTAAAAAAAAAGGCTAAAGCTCTTGTTTTCTATACTACTTTCAAACTATTTCCAAAGCAAACACATTCAACCAAGTTTTACTCCACCCAAGTAAATGACTTCCTGAGGCTTGTTTTGCCTTGTCTTTGCGTTCTTCTCATTAAATAAAGAAGCCCGTTTTATTATTGGTGTCTCCTGTGTTTGCTGACATGACCTGGCCAAGTAAAATAGGGTGGCTGACAGAACCAGCACTGACTTGCCCAAATCCACAGTGATGTGCCCACACAGAGAAGAGAGGCAGCCACAGCGCCAAAACTACCACTGAAAATGACACTGAACCAACGCTAGTCCACTGAGGTCGCATTTATCAGTCACTTCCTGTTACAACCTAAGATTCAACCAGTTTAGCCACTTATCCTGAAAGTAAAATGCAACACAGGAGGGAAAAAAAACATTTTTTTTTTTTTTTTATGGGTCTGGAGGTACAAATCCAAACCATAATGGTTTTGGTTTGAATGTCTATAAATCTGCGCTTTGTTTGCACTTTGTGGAATGAAATAACTCTTGGTAAAATCAAGCAGGATTAATAAATAAATCCATGTAAAAACGATGTCATCAGAAAAGTTAAAAACTCTTGCTTCAGTCACGCATGAAAAATAACATTAATTTTCAAGACAATCTGTCTATTGGAGTAAGTTATTATGTGTGTGTGTGGTTTTTTTTTTTTTTTTTTGGGTCTACAATTGCATTTAATTTTCCGTCTCTGTTTCAACCTGCTTGCAGTGCCAGATGGGGAGGGATTATTGCACCACGGAAAGTCAGACAGTGTCAGGTTACTTTTACTCAAGTTCTGATTAATAAAACTTTCTGCTTCTTGTTATAAAATTCACATTTAGTGAAACACACATTAATACCCACAAAAGTGTAGAAATAAAGTCTGTATTTTTTTCCAAACATTATTTTAGCAAAAGCTGTTGTTAAACAATACAGTAAAATATTGGTGATAAAGATATCAGTATATTAAAGATAAAGTGCAATAAAGAGTTAGCACAGGTGGAGTGTTCATACATTAAAAAAAAGGGAGAAAATACATTAAAAAAAACAGTAACAATTTGACATCTGGTCATGTTCTGTTCTCTGAACAGTTGTCCACAGTCTTTCACTTTCTTTTTTCATTTGTTCTCTCCTTTTCACTTTTTCTTGGCACATCTCTATTGCGAATGGGGTGGCAGCATAGCTGCTCATCTTCTTTCCACAGCTTTAAGACTTGTTGATTAGTAACTACGGCTGTGTTTTTATTGTCACAGCTTTCTGCTTTTGTTGAACTGTGGCAAAGCTCCATCGTCATGTACTTTCTCCATCTTTACTTGAAGTTATCTCATCTTAACCATTTTCCCTTCACACTTCCTGCATCCCTCCTCATCACAGAGTCAGTTTACTGTATTGTGCATTAATCTCACTATAAATGCAAAAGATTTTTGATGTTTAACAGTAGTGGAAAGACTATTTCAATCTTGGGAATTTTCATGTAAGGAGTAAATCATTTAAAAGTCTAATTACATACTTATATTTGTATGCAGTGAGAATACATCCATAATTGACATGTTTCTGCACTTTCGGGGGACAGGGAAGTGGAATTAAGGGTTGTTGAGACCCACACTCGTTTCATCCAAAATGTAATGTCAACGAGAGAATGTCTTTTCTGGCCGATGCAATTAAGGATGATGAATTAGCATATTGCTGCCCTTCCCACACACACTCACATTGTTACCCTGCCTCACAGCCCCCAGCACCCACACAAGTTGCACCGAAGAGACAGAGGAGAGAGAAAGAGAGCCACCAGCATGTGGGATCCTGTAAGACCCTGGAATGTGGAGTGTGGGAGGAACATTTGCCACAAATTTTTCATGCTACTGATGCACAGAGGTAGCAGAGGTAGACACAAAGCGAGACCAAGAGAAGAGAATGAGAGAAGGGAAAGAAGCCACCAAAGTACGATAAAGAGTGAGAAAAGAAAAAGGATGAGGAACACATGGACAGAAGGCTGGAAGGATTCAGGTAGAGAGAGAAAGAGGAAATTTGTGTCTCCAATATTTCTCTTGTTGTTTGAGAGCTGCTTGGCAGAAATTGTGGTACGGACAGCAGGACAAGAGTTTTAAATGTAGCTCAGTGTTGGCAGAGCCGTGTGTGAGTGCACTCTGTGGGAGCACCAAATCTTGTCGCCCAGCGCAACATGGCGATTCAGACAAAACAGCAGAGTCCATCAAAACCCATTTACCCTGATTGTGAATATATATCCCACAAGCTTGCGGTTGGATTTTCTATACTTACTAACTCAATTCTCACAAGCCCATATAGTGCCATCAGGAATGTATTTTAAAACCATGTCTGTAATGCCACACACTCTCTGGTTTCGAGGCTATACCGAAACGGACAGTACACCACAACATATTAGGTGACCGATGCAATATTTGTTTAATACACATATGATCAGCAACACATGTCCATCCTCTCACACTTGATATCTTTTGTGGTATGACAAAAAGCAGGGTAGAGGGGGAGAGGAGGAAAAAAAATAGGGAAGAGTTTGTTCTCCCATGTGGTTTTGGCCCGTTCAGAAGGGGCTTGGAGTCACGCCAGTCAATCCCTGGTACGGCCTTTGATATGGATGGAGTTCATTATGTAACTGAATCTATTGTCAGAGAATAAAACAATATGGGGCCAGCAGGAGAGGTGTGTTGTGTGTGTGCGCTTGTGAGAATCCAAAATGCAAATGGCTGAAGGGGCATTTACACAATCTTCTCCCACCTCATTACAGTCCTGACACTGTGAAACGCTCCTGCTCTCCCCTTGGCTTTGAAATGAGCTACACATTGTATTAACAGCAATGATCTCCAAACAGGTTTCTCACTTTGTAATTGTAGTGAAATGTGTGAGAGCATTTAAAAACATTTTTTTTTAAAGAATTCATTCACTCAATTTGGTTTTTTTCCCTCTCTCTCTTTCGCTTTTTCCAGACATAGTGAACTTGCGTACCTTCTCCCTGCTGTTTCCTCTTATAAGCCACAAAACTATTAACATTTTAGACTCAACACCAAGTCCAAGAACCAGTTGTATTCAGTCAACAGACAAACTTTGCACAAGTGCAACAAACACAAACAAAGGTAAGACAACCATAACACAGGCTTTCATCCCTTGTAAAGCTCTCTTCGGCGAATGCTACACCCCCGTTTTTTCCGGGACTGTGGCCTCGGCGAGCTTGGAAGGCTGGGACCGAGCACGGATCGTTAGAGGAAGCCTAAGCCTTTTAGTGGTCTGTCGAGTTAATTACAGCTGAACTATGGTGGGAGCAGCAAACCTCAGCATAGTTGCAGAAGTCACCCACAGTGCAATGCTCTGGCGCCTTCAACCCGTCACTGGGCCCTTGACCGTCACTTGCTCTTGGAGACGAGGAGACAAGAGGCGACACAAAGGCCCTGAAGTGTGGATTTAAAGCCGTGGCGTTCAACCTGCAGAGGTGTGAGTACTAATGTCCAAGTGCCTGTACTTTATGTGAGTATTTATTTCGTCATGACCTATACTTTCAGTCTTAATTTTAAGACATATGTGTGGTTTTTGCTCAAAACAACATTTTATCATTTCCATTTTGCATTATTCCCCACATCAAGACAGATTTCCAAATGAGAAAAATGAATGAATGAATGAGACACAGTCCCTAACTCTATCCATTGCTGCATAACCAAAAACTACATAAAAATGCAACAAGGTGAAGGAGAAAAAAAACAGAGACTGGATTACGGAGCAAAGGCATTTTGTTAATTCTGAGATGTAAGTTGCAAATTGGAATGAAATTGATGTTGATTATTCTGAGTATGTCAGGGTTTTAATTTGAATTTTTAGTTAAAATGATTAATGGTCTTCATTTTAAATTGAAATGATGTGACGAGACTTACAGCTACAAATAATTATTACTTTAAAACTGAATGAGCAGTATCAGCAACAGTGGAACCATGGATACAAAAAATAAAACAAGCGCGTCAAATGGAACAATTAACTGCACAGCTACAACTGAAGACTGCGACCTTTGAAAGAAGATGGGGACCGGTCTTCAGTCTTATTGGAATGGACATTTAAGCCTGGAGGGTTTTTTGGTTTTTTTTATTATTACTACTATTATTATTAGTGCAACCACACATTTGATGTCATTTGGAGCCCAATCTCAGGACAGTCACTGTTGTTCTGTATATTGTTTACTAAAAGTTCAAGAAAAAAACTGAATGAGCACAAATTGATGAGCACAATTCAGGACCTGTAGTTTTTTCACTTTTACTCGAGTAAATAAGTCAATTCAGTTCTTCATCTTGCACCAGTCCTTATTTTAGGACAAGTATCTGTACTCTTACATAAATAAAGAATGTAATAGTGTTGTGCGACAGGCGGCATTATGGTATTATGATTATGAATTTTGTCCTACATTTGCTTTTATCTGACCATGACTTGGATTTACAGATACAGAAAAAATGATTAGACCATCAAACGTCATCAAAAACAATTAATATGCAATCAAATACTAACTCCTGTGTGTATCATGTGACTAAAACAGGCAGAAAAGAAAACATGGAATCCCTAAAAGCACTGTTTTTGTCAGTACAATACCATAGATACTGATGGAAGAACTGAAGTGATTTTGGTTATTATCAAGAAAACATGGGAAATGGATAGATATCAGCTCTGAAATTAAACGGTTATGACCCAATTTTGTTATCGTTATATTTGTCCAAACAAATGTATGTTTCATTGTACCAGGCATTAAAATGAACAAGAAATTGAAGAAAACAAGGGGTGGTCTGATATTTTTTCCATGACTGTATATGAATGAAACTTCTGCTATTTTGTTAAATTGAAGTGATTCTGACCAGAAAGAAAAGGCCTAGGGCTTAACAGGTACTATAAAGTCTCCTTGTTGAAATATGAGGTGAAATATATTGAGGTAATGACTGTTGAGATGTTGGTGACGTGTATCACATTCAATAAGGGATGCAGTCCACTGAGCCCTTTGCATTAAACTAAATATTGTTTGACTAACTCTAATACTGACTACAACGTTTCTGATTAATTCATTCATCGTATCATGCATGTGTGGAAATGGTCACACAATCCAAAAAGCATCTCTTTCCAATAACCACCATTCATATTACATCTCATCGGGGGCTGTTATTACACCCAATGGGATACTGTTTGAGTGTAACGTGTCTGTTCCGGCTTGGTGATGAAATGGATGCCTCACTATAGGTTACTGGTCAAAGGTGAGTTTTGTCAATCTTTACCACAAATAGAAAGTAACAGACAACTGGAGCAAGAAATGAGTAAGACTGGAGTCTGTGGTTTCCATCTAGTCTTTCCCTGCGTCCCTACTCCTTAAGGTAATGTTTAGGTTGGTCCGGCTCCATCGTCTTTTCCCACGTCAAACATCAACATGACAACGGTCAGTGCTCAGTGACAATTATATTCATGATATTTCAACAGAAACAACAATGATGTTTGACAGCACCATGTTGACTTTTCAAGAAGGCCAGGCATAATCATTATGCTAGCACTCAACAGGGACACCAATAGCCAAAACCCCTAGAAAATAAGCTGCTTGGTTTGGGTTCAAGATCAACATAAACCCTAGAGATCAAATATCTGCCGCTTTGGTGTCATTAAACAGCTTACTGGTTATGTATTCTTAAAAAAAAACTGGGGGAAAAAAGATTCAACAAAGCAATTTCAGTCTTTTTTTTTTCCTATTGTATTAGATACACTTCATGAACGTTTTTGTTTTTCAAGTTAAATTCTCTCAGGACCAGAGATAAAAGTATCCCTCACAAGTCTTTCCTCAGTTCCTCAGCCAAGAGTCAAAAGATGGGACTGGTTTTTTTTCCCCTAGAGCTCCATTGTCCCCAGTCGTCCAACAACCCAAACAGTGAAATGTAGGGACCCAATGAGCTGTGTCACTCACCAGTAAAAGAAAGAACTGAAAACAGCCATCCGTCTAAATGACAGAGCCATGATGTCACATGGTCATGAAGTAATGGCAGTGTCGGATTTTAAAGGTCTCAGACAAACACATGAGGGAGAAGGATGGAGTGAAGACTGAGCCGAGGACTGCCAAGCTGCAGGAAGGGTGATGTAGTGAACTAGTGCTTGTTCCAGCTAGTCAGACTATTCACTCTAGCAGCTAATGAGCGTGAACTTTGACCCCTTGGCTAGGCAGGGGGGCCTGAAGTTAGACTCACTGGTACTGCTTAAGTATTTTTTTTTTATGATTTTATGAAGACACTGAGAGCTGAGGGAAAATTATTTCAGCTGGAATTATTGCCTTGCAGTTGTGTGACTCCATCAACCAATGAAGTCGCAGTTTACATTCATATGTGTCCTCTTTCATATATGTAGTGACGTTCCATGAAAGTTGGTGGAAAGGAAGGTCATGAGCCAAAGGCAAACCCATCAAATTTTGGAGCAGACCCATAAAAAACATGGGGTTTTGATAGAAGAAGTGGAGAAAAATTATGGGTCATGTATGAAATTAAGCCACGGCAATCTCATCATGACGATCTTAGTTGATTTTGATGTTAATTACCTCCGCCAAGGAGGTTATGTTTTACTGTGCATTTGTTTGTTTGTTACCATCCGACTCAAAAAGTTGTGGGTGGATTGTCATGAAATTTTCAGGAATTGTTCGAAATGGCACAAGGAAGAACCGATTCAATTTTCAGGATGATCTGGAAGAAATCCTGCATTCTAGATCACTTTGAAATTTTCGTTAACATTGCGGTAAATGGAGCATAAAAGTTTGATCGT
>JAQQZY010000028.1:22621554-22636190 GCA_030068375.1 Ostorhinchus rueppellii | reverse complement strand
TATATTTATTATCTGCTCAGTACATCATAAACGTTACTGATTTTACAGCAGGTTTTACTTCTGTTGACCAACGTCAACTGGTGAGATGCAAAGATATGTGAATCTACACTGCCCCCAAGTGAAATATCAAAGAAGTGGAACGTTAAAGTTTATTCAGTCTGTTTCCCAACCACAGTATTTTTCTTCAAAAATTTTGAAAAGAAAAATTAAGGCTGTAAAACTGTAATTTTTTTTCTGGGGTAGTACATATACTTTTCTGAGGTGCAGATTAAATCCATTATTGCTGCACACCCTCCCCACTCACCTATGAATAAGTGTAATGCAGTATGACTTCAGGAACATATAGTTTATTGATAAAAAGCAAAAGTGGAATTTTACACATATTCGTTGCATCCTCATTCAGACATAAATACTATTTCCCTTTCAAATGCCTCATAGGGTGTGTGAAATATGGCACCTTTACACCTAATCATAATCCATAGCATTAACCCTGCATTCCAAAATACATTCATAATTGTACACATTGGATTCAGTCATGATTTGAACTTGGTTTGTTTGTTTTTCTGTCATAATGTAGAGAAATTGTTTGTAGATGTGTCCTTGAGCATGGGACATAGTCCCCCCCATTTGCTGCCCAGATGCCAGACAGCCCACTGTTCCTAATGTGCAGTGTGCAACGTGTTCCTGCCTGTTCAGCTAGTGATACAGTAGGTTAAATGCAGAGACATGCAACACAAACCTTTGGTGTGTGTGGCATATATGCATGTAAAACAGATACTGACAATTAAAGATTCTTAAATAGTTTCGGTTTATGCATAATAATATTAATTCCTATAAAGCTTAGAATACCTTTTGATCTGACTTCAAGAGGAGTGTCTCTCCTCTCTCATCTGGTATGAGTTGGGGCTGTATTTGACGCTCATCTATGCCACACATAATCATAGAAGTGGGCTATGTTCAGATCTCCATGCTTTGTTTTAGTGGAATATAACCATCACATAACCACTAGGTGGTAGGCTTTAATTGGTTTTACTAGAAGGATTTTGTGGCACAATTTGTAGTATAATTGTACGTAAGATTTATGAATTTTAGATATCACATACTTTCCTAAAAAGCTGTTGTCTTTAGAGATATTTAACTATTAGAAGTCTGCATCGAATAGTAGAGGCATCTGTCAAAAATAAATCATATTAATGTTATGACAAAATATATAGCGAATGACCTCTAGCTTAAAATGACTCCGTGAGAAAACCACAACTTTTCTCCTTTCAGAATAACAATGGCTTTTCCCCGTCATATATTTCAGAAAGATTGGAGAGTGTTTTTAGTCGGGACATCATCTGAAAATCCCACGGTAAATATCAAAATCCGCTTACACGGAGCGCGCCGAATTATAAAACAAGCGCATCCAACGTACTCTGCAATCGACGTAGTGACGCAACGTCTTTGTGTTGGCAAATCACGGTGTACGCTGGGCGGGCTTTGTGAAGCCGTAGTTGAGTGTTAGCAGGCTAACTAGAGAAAGAAGCTAACTAATCGTGAGAGTGGAAGTAGAGCTAACGTTAAAGGAAAAGGCAACTGTCAAAACAGCAACGGGAACAGAATTTTTAGTGAAGTGTGAATTCCTTTAGATGACTACATGAACATATTTCTAGCTGCTTAATCAAAGACCGTGGTTTCAGATGCCCGAGGAGCATTTTGGATACTACATCGATTGTCCCATTTCCAAACGGAAACCATCTCTGGACAGATAGTTCGAGCTAGCTAGCTAGCTAGCTAAGTAAACCATCCAGGAGACTTTTTATTGTCACCTAAAAATCCAAACTGAATGTTTTATCTGTCATGAGTCCGGCCGGGTGCTCCCATGTGAACGGTTATAAGGTGGATAACTGGAAACAAAATCTTCGAGTCATATACCAATGCTTTGTTTGGAGTGGTACTGCTGAGACCAGGAGACGCAAGGTAAAAACACAGGAACTGTAACGTTAGCTTTAGTAAAACAAGTGAAATAATTTGAATGGTGCACAGACAGACACAGAACTGCAGTGCAAATTTGTGTCCCGCATGAAGCACAACCACAGAACAGTCTGCTCTAAACCAAACTATCCTCCAGCAGCAGAAATGTTGCTCGTACTGAGGTTAGCCTAGCTAGGGTATCACCGGTGAGTGGGCTAGCAAAGAACTGGTTGGAAAACTGCGGAGATGTGTTGTTTCTTTGCAGTCTTGAGTGCAACACCCAGTTTCTATACGTTCGCTCAAGCAATGACTTTTCACTTAAGTAACAATCAGTCTGCTTGCTTTGCTGGTCGGCTCTGTTTGATAGGTAGTCAACAGTAGCACGGTAGCTGCATTTGGCATTGAACAGAGTTGTAGTAATGGGTATATTAGCACACCAAATGGACCCATTGTGTTTCTACACACACTCTGTGACCACTTATTAATAGGCGCCTCTCATCTGGGTACACTGGGTTAGTGCTTCCACTACATTGATCATTCACTCACGAGTGTCGATGTTGGGACGTCTGATGACTGTATTGCCAGTTTCCTTGTGGGTCCATCCCACACCTGCTCGGCCTACACCTCTCCGAATAGCTCTCTACAAAGTGATGTCATCATTGAACTGTGTTGCAGATTTCACTTACTCTCCCGCCCTTTATCTTCAATGTTTGTCATTTTTCACTTGTTTTCTGCATTTGTGTCATGTTACTCACTCTGAAATAGATTTTCACTATATATTAGCAATATTTTGTAGTTTGCTAGATTGTTGCCAGTAGAAAACCAAATGATCTCTGATATCACTTTTATTTCGTTGTGAATAAATAGGTGCTTGAGAGTGGTGCAGGAGGGACAGAGGTGGTAAGTTGATGCGTATCCCTTACTAATAATAAACTGCCATAATGTAGATAGAGTTCAGAGGAATCCATGGACACGTATATCTTGCTCAGTTTGTTATCCTCAGTACCTCTTGTTGGACTGGACAACTAGTGAGATTACCTGGTGGGAGGGTGGACTGTGAACAGAACAGCTGAAAGCATAGCTTAGCTACATTGCAGGCATGTCAAAGCAAATAAGTTGTACAGAATGTTTGATGACCCTTATGTTTATACAGGATTCTGCTAACATGCTTTGCTTTTTGCACAGAGCTCATATTGCCTTTAATGCTGCCATTAATGCTATTTGTGGTTGAAGGGTAAGTGACCCTGAAATGATAATTTTGACTGTCTACATTATATCTCGTGCCTTAATGACAGAAAAACATTTAATGTGAGCTCAGTTATCTTGTCACAGAAATTACAATGGCACACATATTTGGAGAAGTTGAAATGTTCACTTCTCTGTAGGCTTTTTTTGATTCCATTTGGATGGATGTGTTTAGTCATTTCAGCCCTTACTTTTGGGAAAACCAATTACTTGTCAATTCTGATTGCCTCATTGCCAGCTTCACACAACCAACTTTTCATGATAACCCCCTCTGTAAAAAGTCAATTAATGTTGTCACTTTTCACTTATGTAATTGTGGGGGGAAAATCGTTGTGCCTCTGCCATGTTAAGAAAACCACTGTGCCATTAATATAAAGCGCAAAGAGAAATTTCTTCTCTGTTTTGTTCTGTTGTGCCTCATTTGTGTCTTGCTGCATAAATACCAGTCCTCTTGGTATAAGCACACTACTGGCTGATGTATTCGGTTTGGTTAGATGGTGTTCACAGGCAGGTAAATCTTAGATTGTGCTTTCATAGATAGATTAGTTCACACTTCAAAAGCTTTGGTTTATTTTGGTTATACTATGTTAGGACATTAGTACACTTAATTTGCGAGCGCAGTAGTTTGTTTCACATGCTATGGTTACAGTAAAACTGTGATCTTGAAACAGTGATACTGTTCTACATAACATTCTGAAACATACCAGTACAGTATTCAGTTTTAATTATATTATCACACCATATGCAATATAGTTGTCCTCACCAAAAGTTAGTTGGAAATAGACATCTGTTTTCTGTCATTTGTGCTTAAAAAGCTGTTGCCAGTGGCCATGCTGTTGTTTTAGGACTCATTTATTTTTGTTGTGATTTTTTTTTTTTTTTTTTTTGAGCAGCTGTCAACATCTGTTACAGTGCATACCTGTTGGTTCTGTTATGCACATCTGGACCCAGACGATGACGGTACAGTAGAATGATACTTGACAAGTGTTTAAAGAGTCTTGCTTCCATTTAAGTCCAGGATGGCCATATGGGAGTAGGAGTCTTGTTTTCTTGCCTTTTTTTAAACCATCAATTCAACATAGATAACAGGTGTTGTGGTCTTTTGCAATGCACATGCAGTCCTTCTGCTGAGGGAAGTGAGGCACTTTCAGTACAGCATATTGTATTCAGATGAATTTTCATTAACCATGCCATCCTGAATTTGGTAGTCTCCTCTTCTCTGCTTCTTATATTGTTCTTTTTTCTTCCTTAGTCTGTCATCAGCAGCCTCCCTGCAAGCTGTCCTCCCCCTACCTTAAGCTAAAATCAATTCCCTTGCGATGTACATGGAACACTGGTGGAAAGTCTGTCACCTTCTCTGCATGCACAAAAAAAACCCCCAAAAAGACAAATGTGTAGCAAATGGCAGAATGATGCCACAGTGATGACATGAAGACCCAGTTTGGCTTTGAATCCACTGTCCTCTACCAGTAGATTTAGAGTAATAGTTTTCTCACATGTTGCCCATTGAAGATGCACAGTTAGTTGCGAATGCCGTGTCAGACTGTTAAATTATGTAATCACAAATGGCTGCAATTATCAAAACTGTCCATGCATGAATGTAAGTACTTATTCTTTGTTCATGCATTATCTTCACCTTTCAGTTAAGAAATGCACAATTGGTCTCTGTTTAAGGAGTGAAGTTTGTTTAGTATGGTCATATGACCCTCTGTATCACAGTAGGTTCAATAGGCCCACAATCTTTTTTGATTACCCCATTTGATATAACCAAATATTTACTGTGTCACTAATTGGTATCACAAAAGTAGTTATTGACTTGCACTATATAGACAAAAGTCAACACATGCAGGCATAACTAGGAAGGACTGACTGCCCAGTATGTGAATGTGTGAAGTAAAATACTTAGAAATATAACATCATTAAGGCATGGGTGGATCTAACAAGAAGTACATTTGTGCATTCCATGAAATTAATGGGTTGCTTAGTTGTACTTTTGTCATGTCAGACAATGCCAGCCTTATTCTTATTCTTTTATTCCAGCCTTGCTGCCGTTAAACAATCTGAAAGCAAGTCACAAGATGATTCTGAAAGCAGCATTCAGACTGGAGAGTAACTACTATTTTTCAAAGACTTACTCAGTTTTTTTGCGCAGTGCACACCTTTTTTGATCTTTATACCAAGGTGGTTAGTAGGCACTGCCTTTGTGCTTTGATCTTCTGTCTCAAACATAAGAACAAATAAACTATCTTTGTGATACTGAAAACCTAAGTTTTAACTGAAAGTTACCTAACCTGTTCATCATGTTTCGTCATACAGACCCCAAGATAAATGGATACTGAGGAAACCACTGAAAAAAAAAATAAAACAACTAAAATGTCCTCTGCCTTATAGGCACGTTTCGTGTTCAGAGACACTGACCAGGAAAATTAAGGAAGTAGACCCTTAATTTGATTTGTTTACAGGTGCCCTGGCACACGCATTTCACAACTTTTGTGGTAATGTCTGAAGTTGTACAATGGACTGTGTAACATTTTTTTTTTGGGGGGGGGATGCCTTGTTTACCAAGTTTCAAGCCATTCTAATGTTGCATAGAAAGCCTGCTTGAAGACTTAGCTCAATTTGTGCCAGTTTTATGAATATTTAACATGCTAATGTGCTTGACTCTGATTGGCTAACAGCTAGCCAATGAGAGCCTGGCTTTTCAGCCCTGCACAACAAGGATAGGAACTGGCTGAAACCAAAAATTAAACTTAACATGCTTTGAATGTCTGACTCCCGGCTTCTATGCCTCTCTTGTACGGCGCACCTTACACGTAATTTTCACAACTCCTAACCTGTATCCACTGCGCCCCCTCTACTCTTCTATGGGAATGCTGGGCCACAGGAATTTGTCATGTTCACGCCCCCCTCTTTTATGGCGCCCCAGCTTGCTGTATATGAAAACTGTCACTGAGCTAGATGAATTCTGTGGGTGTGGTCTCACCTGGGTGAGCTCATGAATAGTAATGACTCAATCATTAACGCATCACACTGACCACCTTTTCTAAATGACCCGATTACTCCACTTATTTCTTTTCAGTGGCAATAGCAGACAGATGACGTAGCGGTTCATTTTTAAACTCATTACATAACACAAACACCTATGGACCTAAAACATTTAAAAAAAAAATACAAGTAAAAATGGTTTTGTGGGGCAGGGTACTTTTAACGCGGTCTTAAAATTTGTCACAAAAACTGCAATATGGGTTTTCCACCAAATCCTATGGTGCAATATTTGCAGAGAGACTGAGTTGACACTGCATGCAATAATAGATGTCTTCTGGAACTGGCAAGGGATTGTCAGCCATACGTTATGGAGTTGAACTTGGATGTGGCTCAGTCAGGTTTTGTGTTTGATGTTTAACGTGAATAAGAATGTAGTGGATAATGTGAACTAAATAGAGGCTGGTAATGTTAACATGAGAGATGTGTTGCTTGGCTACACTCACCCCCTCAGATGTACAACTAATTCAACACCCATCTCTGAATATGAGTCGAGTTCAGCCCATGGTGGTTTTTTGAAGGATAATGAACAGGCCCATTTCAATATATTGGGAATAATTGATTAGATTAATGAGACGAACGTCTTTGATATTAATTATTAGCTACTGTGTAGTCCCTGAAGACTTTATTCTTTTTAATCTTGCATCTTTTTATCTTGCCACATTCACAGAAGAAATGAGAAGTAGTGAATTTGCATGAATAAGGTTATGTGCACAGATACTCGGTTAAACATATCACCATATGCACAATAATTAGTACTTTAATAGATGAACCTGAATCCTGAACATCAGAATCAAAAGTAAGTAAAACACTTTTTCAAGTGTTTTTCCCTCAAAGTCAGTAATTCTAGTCGAGAGGCCTGATGTTAGCCGCTGGTCACCATTTCAACAAATTCTTTCAGATACCTGTTATTTATAAATATCCTGTCAGTGCATGCATCTCTCTGATAGTGAGTTTGTCTCCATATTGCCGTGTACCATCTAACCCTATTTTTACATCGAAGTATGTCAGCATGCGCTTATAGATAGAAACCTGCACTTGTTTTTATCATTTTCCATCTCCCCAACTACACTCATTCATAATTGATATTTTTTAAAGTGCTACACTGGTGTTGAGTTGGTCTGAATATTCATGAGTGTAATTTTATTTTGTATGCTCCTCCATACAACCCAGTGGGCCTCCTTTAAGAGGAGGAAGCTTCTCTACTGTAATACTGACAATGAAGGAATATGCCACGCACTTTAAAGCGAGCCATTATCTTAGGTTGAGTGGAAATTGGCTGAGATAGAGGCAGAGTGGGTGGGCCTGGCAGAATTTTACAGCCATAGCTGCTTTGAAGTATTTGCTGTCACTTTGATTAAAGGGGTAAGGGTCGTGATTAGAGAGCCAACTGAAGTCAACTTTTTTTTTTTTTATCCTGTACTTTTGATAAATCATATATGATCAGAGGAACCGTACTCCCACCTCTGCCTCTCCCCACCCCACTGCCGCAAACCCTTGTTCTGCTTGTGATGAGAGAGATGAGAGGGGAAACAATTTTAGAATTAGAATTCCAGAGGTAGGAAAATAGATTTACACACAAACGCCTCCCTGCACTGTGGCGTGGCCCATCTCAGAGAGCGGCCGATGCCTGCGCTGTGAGCAGATCTCTTTGTCAGATCAGTCTCCATCACATCACAGGCCCGCTCCCTGACTCATCAGCATACTTTGTAGCATCAGGATCTGCTCCTCCAGCCTCCTCATAGCTGTTGCTTGTTCCTCTTCTGCGCTCACTCCCACGCTTTTTCATCCTCTTCTCCCTGCTTTGGCTTTTTTTTATGTGGAAACCTTGTTCAGCCCACAATTCCCACTGCTTCATTACCCCGTGTAAGTCGTACTAAAACTTCCTCTAACATTTGTGTTGTGAAATAGATGTTAGTGTAGGAGCTACAATTTTAGAACCATGCAGAGCATTCACTGCATTGTTCAGGTTCCTTACTGTGAAATAATTTGCTATCAGCTGCATCAGGTTTTTTTTTTTGTTTCTCTCGGTCCTTAAGAATGTATCATCAGGCCTCTAATCCTCTTGTCTTCCCATCACATCTTCAGAGGGTTTGATGATGTCATACTTTGGTTTCTGGCCCACTTCCAGCCCTATTTCCTCCCCGGCTGTGTGCTCTCCGTCACTCCCAGGTCTCGTCTAATGTGGCTTTCAGTTTGTCAGTCTCTGCGGCTGCAGCTCAGTGACTCAGACGAAACAAATGGCATGAGGTCTGTAACCTTCTCCCAGAGTAATCTCAGGCCTCATGTGTCACCTTGTAGGTCTTTTAGCCCCAGAAAATCGAACCTTCTGTATTCACATTTAATAAAATCCGGGGCCTGCAATGCAGCTCTTATGTCCTTTTTTTTTTTTTGTTGAGAGACAGAATGCAAAAAATATTAAGCAAAGTTGTCATGATATATCAAGACTGAGATACACACTTTAAGTTGCACATTTTTTACTCCCAGAAAATGTAACCTCCTGTATTCATGTTTATTAAAATCCAGGGCCTGTAATGTTCACCTTGTGTGTTTTTTTTTTTTTTTTTTTTGTTTTTTTTTTTTTTTTTTTTTAACTTTTTTTTTTTTTTTTTTTTTTTTTTTGTTTTTTTTTTTTTTTTGTTAAGAGAGGAAATGCAAAAAATTCTCAAACTTGTAATGACGGATGCATTATTGTCATGCATGCTTGAGTTAAATGATTAATAGGGTGGATGTAAAAGATTGTTACCCAGGCCCCAACAGAAAAATAGAATGGAAGCTTTATAGTCATTACATAATGTATACAACGAAATTGCATGTGCCCCCATATAAAAGAAAAAACACAAATGAATCCGTGACAACGCATCAGTGTTAAATAGTCCGTATAAAAGGGCAATTATATAAAAAGGTACTTTTGCGTTAAGTACATCTATATGATTAAAATAGTTTATAAAATTGCATCTGTATAAAAGTCCTCTTGCTTGGATTTAACTTTTTTTTTTTTTTTTTTAATGCTGGTGACTATGGAGTGTGTTGGTGGTTTAGATAATGGATGGCTTTTGGGGGGAAAAAACTGTTAATGAGTCTGGTGGTATGTGATCTGATTGGCCTGTAACCTGTAAAAGAAATGTACATGTAAAATAATAGCACAATTGAGTTTAGGGAGTTGCTCCATGTTGAGGAGACTGTCTGAAAACTAGCATGACTTTGCATTTTGAGTTTCTGCTCCCCATCTGTCTTTGGACAAGTTCAGTCTGACTTTCATGTCATCTCTTCCTCCAGCTGACCATTTATCTGTTACCCGTCCCTTTAAACCAGAGCTTGTACTTCTGCTCACACTGTCCTCGAGTGATTGGAAAGGCATCGCTGCTACAAAGCATGCTGGTCACAGTCTGAGCGAGCCAATAAGACTGTCATCCAGCCCTCCCTTAGTACCACCATCTGGCTAATGAGCTGTCAATCACTCTCCAGGGGCGAAACAAGCCAAAACCAAGAAGCAATCAATCTCATCCACTGTGGACACTCAATTATTCTCTTTTGTTAAAACCATGGACTCGAGTGACATTGTTACCAGAAGGGGGCTTGGTATTTTAGCCGGCAATTGTCCTCTGTCATTGTGAAAGAGGTAAAGATTATATCATTAGATGCTAACAGAAGAATATAACTATGATACTAACAGCCCCACTTTGCTTCTGGTCTGTCTGCAGGGCTCATAGATTTTCCTAAACGGCATTTTTGTCGTTGAAAACTCTTGTGGCCCCCGAATGCTGCAGTAGGGATAAAGGAGAAATGAACTTGTGATCTGATCTGGTGAGATTTGAGTCTAAAGGGACAGAGCAGAACCTCTGTGCTGTGGGTGTCAGTCACATGAGCAATCGTGTGTTGTCCTTTGTTTCTTTTCCTTTTTTCCCCAGAGTGGCGCTGTTGTGGGCATCTGGTAGCTGCAAGGTTTGACAAATGATCCGGTAGCCTTTTGTTAAGCTGAAACTAGACTTTTAACCATCTGTGCAGACAAAAAACAAAACACTGCCGCCTGTAGGGACTGCCCTCTTGCCATGCATGTTTTGTCTGTCTGCAACTATTTATAAGTGGTAGAGCAGGGTTTTTTTTGTATATGTTTGGTCTATTTTCCATTAGAACTTGTATCAACATCGACCAAATCGATTTCAGACTATAGCAGGAATATTAGAAGGAAGTTTTGTGCTTCATTGTGCTTTTTTGCCTTCTGTGTAATATTAAGACCACAGCAAGACAAGTGAAAATATTTTCTGTTATAACCCCTTATCTTTTTGACTAAAACAAGGCACAAAATGCGATGATTATATTTAATGATCTTATTCACATTCACATATGTACGTATACTGTATGTGGCCCTTGTGTTCTTCCTCATCAGACCAAAGTACACGATTGGTAGAGTTTCTAAACATATTTATTCAGAGAAGAAAGTACAAAGGAGACGAGCAGAGTGACACGCAGCTGTCATAGTCATCATGGTTAGTCCCCTGTAAACCTCTTGTCTATGGATTGTTTTAGATCTTGATCATTAGATCACTCTACTCCCACAATTCCCATTTAATCCTGGTTAGATTGGTGTTAAAGATGCAGTCTTCCTATGTGATTACCATTTCCTACTTCTTCAGCTGCCTGAAAACAGAAGCAGAAAAAGAAGTAAAGCAGCCCAGTGTTATAGTGAATGTTGTTGATTTCATTGTTAACACGTACACCTAGAGTGTTCTAAACGGAGGCGGAACTTGCTAACACTGGTCAGTAACGATCTGTTGGCAATCTGTGCGACTGTGAAAGAGCTCAGCAAGAGTCAACTTTGTTACCTGTGTCATCAGCAGGCTTTTTCTTCTGCTTTACATTCAGTCTGCAGTCCTGGAAAAATGTTGTCTCACTAAAACATGAACCAGAAACCCTGCAAAAATGACTGCGCGCTACATTAGCTGTGCCTGATGGCCCTTGGTACTAGGCCCTGAAAAAGCAAAGGAAGATATTGAAAATCGTGGCCCATCCCTTCTAAGTATAATGTCCTTACAGTTCAGTGTGACAGTGTGAGGCCGTACTACATATTCAAGCAATCCCTTAGCTCTCTTATTCATTTGTATGAGGTGGGAAAACAGTCTCAGCCCACACATCATGGCATTGTCAACAGAGGTTACAATGAGCCGATGGAGGATGTGAAAGAAATGAAAGGAGATAGAGTAACATACATATTGTGTGTCTCTAGAGCTGCTTTCTGAGACTTCATGTTGCAGGCAAAGCATTGTCATGTGGAAATAAGGGGGGGGGGGGGGGGGTAACAACATCATCCTGCCAAGGCACTGACAGGCTGCAGCCCCACAGGGTCAGTGAACAGCACGCGTCTGGAGCGTCATCATCATCACTCTCCTCTTCTAGCCTCCCTGGACTTCTTCATATTCAGTATAGACTCAAGAAAACAGTGTGTAGAAAAGTATATCTGTCTGAATACACTTACATGTCTGCAAGTGTAATGGGAGATATGCTCGTGGGGATATTATCCGACCTTTTCTGCGCATTTACAATAAGCCTATTTTTACAGTAATCGCTTTGTCACATTTCTATAACATTCATAAAAATCGTCTCCGTTCACTTGCATTAAAACAGCTGAATCAAACGAACAGAGAAGTCATATATCCATCACTTTTTTTTTCCCACAATATGTGATTTGACTGGCATGTCTTAATATTGTCATCTTGTTGTGCCCCACTTCCTCTTGCTGAAGTTTAATGGCACTTGAGTGCTGAATTAGAGCCACCAACAGTTTCTTTTCCAGGTGCTTAACTTCTAGAGGTACCTGTCATTATCAGTGATGTCTTTGCATATTTATGGCAGTTTGCTCTGTGCAGATTTTGCTTACAAAGGCAAACAGAAATGCATTTTTTATTCAAGCGTTCTCGTGCTCAGTGACAATAGACGGCTCCTTTTTTTTATTAGTCATATCGTATATATGCGACTATAATTTTTATTCTATATGAATGGTATAATATGAACAGGAAAAGTCCATTGTTCATCTCAGTTATTGGTTTGACAGTGAAGCAGCAACTGAAATTTCATTATCCTGACCGCCCTAATTTCTAGTGTGCAAGACTGCTGTTGTTAATCGGCTGCATGTGTGTTAGAAAACCGCATGTACACTGTGAGGCAGCATGGTGACTCACTTCTCTCCCCTGTATTGACTCTTTCTCCGCCCCTTCAGCAGCGTGTTTGTTGCAGCGGCAGGAGCGCGCTCAGTAAAGCAAGACCTTTGTCCACATCATAACCATAATCGTGATTCTCTCTCCTCCACAGTTCCAGCTCATCACATTACCGCTTGTGTTTGAATATATGAATGCATTAACCTAAATGGCGAGGGTGGAATAATGCAAACAGATTGAGGAAATGCTGGAGGAGATTTGTGAGGTGAGGGGAATTCATAGTGGCTGGACCTGGGTCGGTGCTATCTGAAGGCCATTTGCAAACTAAATGGACCCGCAAGACTATCCATTGGAAATCTACTCATCTTTTTAATGCCTTGCTAGATCTGTTCTTCTATCAATCAACAGCTTAGTAGTACATTAGCGGGTCATTCCACTGGACACGCAGTGTAGCCCAACTTGCCTCTAAGAGGTCATTCCAGATGGCGCCAAGATTGCTACCTGTTCAACACTTGTTCCTGTCATCTGAGCCGGTGTCTGATCAATAGCTGATCTAATAGGACATTACAAACCCAGGATGGACAGATGCAGTACTCGTTGACAATGAAGAATAGATGGCATGTGAACTGTGTAGGGATAGATTATTTCTGCCGCTAAAGAACCGCTCAGTCAGGGGAGGGTGAGGAGGAGAGCGAGGCGTGGCATTGGCAGGGGTTCTTGTTTTTGACTTGGAGTGAAATGGTGAAATGGAGAAGGATTGAGGATTAACAGCCCACTGCTTAGGTAGGATAGACTTAGAGGCAGCAAAAAACAAGTACAGTTATTTATCAAATCGTGTGGCACCTCTAACTTTTGCCAACGCTGCTTCATCCAGTTTCTTTATGCAGGATGTTTGTTTAATATCTTGAATTACATTTTCATAAATAGTAGTCCTCAGAAGCCATTATATAGTCTGCCATTTTAATTTGTTTAGGTCTTAATCACCTTAAATGTTTAATCCGATTTAATATATCCAGCGTTAATTTTAATATCAATGTGAATCAAGCTTTTTCCCTTCTGTTGCTAAAATGCCCATAACTTAAAAGGATACTACTTTTTATACAATACTTTTTATACTTTTATTTTATACTTTACCTTGCCTCAGCCCAGATTTCACTGGAACACCTGTACATACCTTTTCTATTTATTGACAGAGCTTAAATAAAACTCGTTCTTCATGTAATCGCTTTTCCATTGACCGTCCAATTGCGCAAATATAACTTGGGAATAAAAATTTGCCTAATAGAAAAACGACAATTTTGCCAAAACTCATTTTTTGACGAAACGTTTTTAAGCTGCCAAGAAGTTTTTTGGGTGTAGCACAGTTGGTGTATCATGCAGAACTGCAATGGAAAGACCTTTTTCCACAACTAGTCACTTTAAAAAAAAAAAAAAAAAAAAAAAAAGATGTTGACGGATGTTAAAACAAGTGAAGAAGAGTTTTAAGAGAAACATGGTACGGTATGTGAGGACACACTAGGAAACGGACGCATTTTTTAATTTTGGATGGGATAGAAGGGTAGTTTATAATTATCAGGGTTCTCCACAGAATTGTATAGTATCCTGGCGCAGCCCCCTCCCTGGAAGAATGTCTTGCACTAGAACCTTGTGATAGACACAAGTCCGTGAGATTTCAAAGGAAAAACAGCATGGCGCTGGAAAACTGAGCGCGTACATGCAAACCCGATGGATTTCGGTAGATTTTAGCAAAATTATTGGGGGATAATAGAAATAAAAGGCCCTAAATTTGAAAATGAGTATAGCGGCATTGAGCTAGCGTAGCGCCGTTGTTCCATCGTCCGGGGAGAACCCTGATATTAATAATGAATATATGTGTGAATCAGTGTGATATTTATGTTTGTCGCCGTGTTTATGGAATGATTTCTCGTCATCTCATGATATTAAGTAAACAAATCATTGCATTTGTTTACACATTTCTGTTTTGTTTTTTTTCACATTTAGTAAATGTCGATAAAGTTTTGCACAGATGTCCAATAGAAAAGCCACTTGTGATACATGTAGACAACCTTTTTCAGGGCGGCTGTGGCTCAGTTGGTAGAGGGGGTCGTCCAATGACCAAAGGGTTGGATGTTTGAATCCTGGCTCCAGCTGTCCATGTGTCAAAGTGTCCTTGAGCAAGACACTGAACCCTAAAATTGCCCCCAGTAGGGTCTGGGGCAGTGCCTTACATGGCAGCAG
>JAQQZY010000028.1:22596569-22621454 GCA_030068375.1 Ostorhinchus rueppellii | reverse complement strand
AAAGTGTCCTTGAGCAAGACACTGAACCCTAAAATTGCCCCCAGTAGGGTCTGGGGCAGTGCCTTACATGGCAGCAGTCACCCACTGGTGTGTGTGTGTGTGTGTGTGTGTGTGTGTGTGTGTGTATGAATGTGGTGCGCTTTGGGCACCATGAAGGTGTAAAAATGCGCTATAGAAGTGCAGTCCATTTACCATTCATGTAAGTCTCATCTCTGCCCTTATTTGCACATTGTAAATCACTGAGACAAGCTCTGCGTCACAGTGAAATAGTCCACTAGACGACCATCTTCTGACTCAAGTCTTCTAATCCTTTTCGTATCTCACTCAACTCATTTTACGCGACAAATCTCCCTGCTTTCTCTTGCATGTCCATTCAGAGCAGGCTGAGTAACACCAATATGAATAAAAACAGAGCTTAGGCCCTCCGACCCAGAATATCCCTGTGCTGCAGTGTCATCACAATGAGGCCGAGCCCAGCCAAAACGTAGACCTGCCTGTGAGTTTTGCAGCCTGTCTGTAGCAGAACATACAGCCGTGTGTGGTAACAGACATCCGTAACACATTAGAACATGATGTTGGCATTGAAGAAATGTATTGTAAAGAGCCTCTGCACCCCGTTCCAGCTGCAGCTTATAGTCAGAGGTCTGGATGCATCTGTGATTTCAACTGTGCATCGTCCACTTCTGTAAACTTTCTGTTTCTGGACACTTTCACACATGAACTGCTCTGGACAGTGTTTTGCAGAAGTAAAGGGGCAAGGTCAAAGGCATCACGGATGGACAGCCCACAACTTTTTGATTCATAACTTTTAACCAGACAAGTTTAAGACAAATATTACACATAATTGGAAAGGTCTAAATGCTTGTTAAACATACAGGACAAAATTTAGTTTCAAATATTTTTAAATGAAAAATGTCAAAAACTACTGCATCACAGATGGACAAAAAATGAACGTCTGTTTTCTGAAAGAAAGGCAAAGTTGTCAAAAGTGAAGGTCATATGACATTTTCATCCTTAAATGTATTCAGTGTGTACCTTAAACCCTCTATTTTGCAACCTAATAATTAAAGGAACACAATATTTTATCATACCTAAATAGCAAAACATTTGACAAATGGCAGGATCACGGATGGACAACAAAAGGAAATATCAAATTAAACATTTTTTTATTTCAATTATCAATATCCTATATTTTTTTTTAACAATATTTACAACATACAAATGATGTTATATTCAGATGTGTCTTGCATAGATATATGCAATTATTAATTTAAAACACTATGTATTAAGAATATGATATAAATAATAGTCAAATATCAGTGTGTTTGGAATACATTTAGTTTATTTATGTGAGTTTATAAAATGAACTCAGAAGGACGGCATAAAACTTTCACTTCCAAACATTCACACACATAAAACTCCTCAAATGTTTGGGGGTTTTTTCTTTTTTTTTTTTCTCATTTCAAAATACATTTTCCTGGAGATATCAGTAATTGCCTGCCCAAAAATATAAGTTTGGTGTAGATTATTGTAATTAATTTTTTATGACCAGATGCTAACGCTCCCTTGTCTTTGCCCAAATATGGAAAAAATGACTAGATTAGAAAACCTTTGTCAGCTGTGGAAGTTTAGGAAATTCAAACTCCAGCTTCTTGTCAGTAAATATTTATTCCCTCTTAGTTCAGTCAATTCAACAACTTTGACTTCACATGCTGAGGCGGCCATGGCTCAGGTGGTAGAGTGGGTTGGCGGTTTAAATCCTCCTCTGTCCTAGTCAGTCCTTAGGCAAGACACTTCATCTTCACACTGGTGTATGAACGCATATGACTTTTCCGTGGTGGTCAGAGACGCAAATTGGCAGCCATTTTTCCATCAGTCTACCCCAGGGCAGCTGTGGCTACAAATGTACCTTACCACCACCAGAGGGAGAATGTGAGAGTGAATGAATAATGGATCAATAATGTAAAGAGCTTTGGGTGACTCGAAAAGCGCTCTAAAAATCCGTTATTACTATGTATCTTATTAATGGCAATAAGTAAACAAGTCTAATGTCCTGTAATACTGTGGGAGGTGAGCTTGGATATTTCACTTACACTTCTTTCTCGATTGCAGCTTTCAGGATTTTCCTTTGTTACAGCACCTAAACCATTTTGGGAACCAACTAAGCTAAATTAACCCATAAAGACCCAAACGTTATTCTTCCTTTCTCTGAGCTTTTACGAATATCTACAGGATTAGTCAATTAAATGTTGGAAAATACCTGATTGTCACTGAAAGAAAAACCCAGTATACAGAAGACAACATTACAATAAGCAGTGATAAAGCACTTAAGGATGGTTAAATATAGAGAAACATTCATTTTCCCAGTGGCTCCTTATGGGTTCATGTAAAACCTATACAGCTCTGGTAATAATGATGGTCCAGAGTCGTGCATCCTCATGCATCTGTTGTTGTGCCCAGTACTTCCGCACAATAACTATTATGTATGACGTTTTTACATCTTAGTATCATTTCTCATACTTCTGTGGGGTATGACTGTGAGTACTTTGTGAGTAATTTAGTTCAGCAGTATTATGATAATGTGAGAGAGGAATAAAATCGTACAGAAATGGATTATGTGAAGTTATTGCTGCTAAAAATGGCTTCATTTTTGTCGAATAAATAATGGAACATTGGAGTCTGCTGTGTGTTGTTTACACTTGAGGCTAATTTTTTGTCATTTTAGAACATGGGAAGGACCAGATGATTTTAAGGTTTAAATCTATAGAATTTAGAGAGGATGTATGTGTGTGATTACAGTGGCATCTGTGTCGTTGAGCCTTGTATCTTAATGGTGTAATTATACTGATGATCGTCTAATCATATGAAAATTAGCTACAGAACGTCCCTTAGGTACTGTGTTTGCAAAAAAAAAAAAAATGTGTTGGTTTTGTTGGTGCCCACAGTATCCCAAACAACGCTTTGTTTATAAAATCAATCTCCAACTGCGCAGCCTTGATTTGACATTGACGTTTAGGAGTTATGTGATGCAGTTATCTTTCCGAACAGACTGTACTGGGTCATATAAAGAGAGGAAAGTAAACTGACTGGCAGAGCTTCTTTTATTACTCTTGAACAATAAGCTTTAATTCTGCTCACATGGTGTCAGGTTATGCTATTGTCGTCTAAAAATAGAAATAAGTAGACAATACGTTACAGGGCCATCAAGTTCGTGTTAGCTGATGCAGCTCAAGTTTATCATATGGGGGTTGATTTTTTTTCTCTAATCTGCATCCAAATAAAGCACATTTCAGAACTAAATGCTGCCACTTCAATGAAAAGGCAATACTTGGCAAATGAGACTTTCTGTTTCGTCAAAATGAAAGCAAAGAGTGCAAAACTCTTTACTCTGCAACGGAAAACATCAGAGGTCGGACATACACTGTCTGTCATCCTTCGTGTCTTTACTTTCTGTTCTCTTTATTCATGTTTGGCCGTCTGATTCTGCCAGCTCTTCACCCTAAAGCTTGGATACGGTAGCTCCATCTGCCCATTTTCCCTTTTCTATAGCAACAGAAAAGATGCTGCCGCCTGCTGTAATTATCACAGAAACACGTGGTGTATATGTTAAGAGGTTATGATTACTAGAATCCTACTTCACCACACTTTCATGTACTTAAAGCCAGGTATTGCATCTTCCTTTTTTTTTTTTTGCCAGTGTAGCTGTCAAAGCATTCTTCCCTGTTGTTTTTCATCAGTGATTGAAAAGAACTAAGGCATCTCTAATGTACATTTTCTGTTATTACATGAGTCAGCCGTATAGACTGCATGTTCATTATCTTAAGTGTTGTTGGATGCTTTTTACTGCGCAGTGAAATGTATTCGACAGATTGGGGTTGTGTGTTAAATACGGTGCAAAAGCTTTTAGAGGGCTGCGGTTTTTGGATTTTTTTTTTTTTTTATAATACAGTTAAGGCTGAAAACCAGGTATTATGCGCTGAGGTTTACTCAAGCGCAGCGTATCTCATGTATTCCCAGAATTTGAGTGCACACCATGTCTACACTTGTCTACCACGCTTGGTTAATCTTTTCTCTGACAAATAGGGACACTGAAAATATCAGGTATTGTTCTCATGTTTAAAAGCTGTAAACGTGATACTTCTTGAAAGAGGATTCAGTCCATAACTGGCGCAACTGCTGATGAATTTTCTGCTCATGAATTAATAATTTGACAAACCGAGTCTCTGCTTTATGATCTACTGCTATGATTCGCTATAGTTAAATCAGTCACACAGACTCTTCATGTGACGGTTTGTCTTTCAGCCAGATTCCGCTTGCCTTCTCGCGTTTTCTTGCCAAGCATTAAATCCCATCATGGCCTGCATGTGTTGGGGGAGTGGAAGTTTCACAGTGGAAATATGTTGTTATTTAACTACAGTGGATTTGTCAACAGGCTCAGTAATCTTTAGTCCGTCTTCATATCAAGACTTTCCAAGCGCCGCTCCTTGTGAAGTGTTTATGTGGCTGAGTGCGAGATAGAAATCTAATTCAGCTGACAGGGAGTTCCATCCAAACTCACGACTGCAGTGGGGGTTTTTTCTCACCGTACTGACCATCCTCTCCCTCCTCTGCCCCCCCCCCCTTTTCCTCCCTTGGGTCTTTATCTCCAGGCCAAGTCGTGTATTTGTCACATGTGTGGCGCCCACCTGAACCGACTCCACTCTTGTCTCTACTGCGTGTTTTTTGGCTGTTTTACGAAGAAACACATCCACGAGCACGCGAAAAACAAGAGACACAACCTCGGTAAGTGGCACACTCCATCAATATTTGCATTATTCGATTCAACAAGACAATCGCACATTTTGTTTGAAGTGATAAAATGATACTTTCAATACAGCGTCCCACCACACGCCCAGGACTCCATCCTGTCACTTCGGCCCTCACATCTAAATGCACCCTCGCGGCCCACTGCAGCATCAGCTATTATCACTGAAGGATTACAGCATTACTTTGGGCAACTTCCTCCTCTTAGCAGGCGAGGAGCTGAACTTCACTGTAACTGCAGCGCATTACAGTTTTGGTGGAAGCGCCTTAGCCAGTCAAATGTCATAGATAGGTTTAAGCTACTCCACTACTCTCCACACAGCAGCAGGGGAGGGGTAGACATTTATAATCCACGACTACTAGAAGGCTGAGCTCTAACCTTAACATGTTCATTATGTCAAATAAGACAATGGCAACGAATGAGCGGGATTTTGATATTATCCTCATGAAAGAATTGCACAAAACAATAGAAACCGTGACAGAACGGCTGCTAAATTGTTTGAGGAGACGTAATTGATTTAATACTCTCTGTCAGTTTGGTTACACACATCCACCAAGTGCAGGGTCCTACAGTGTTAATTAGCTTTGAGCTTTCCACAGGAGCTTCTATGACACTGGCACTCGCTCCTTTACCTCTAATCAAATTAATCCCACCTCCCGAGCCTGCCACATAGAACGCTCCCTGTTCAGGACTCCTTTCACATCTTTATTTTTTTCCTGTCTGCTTCTCTTTTTTCTTTTTTTCTCTATCCCCCCTCTACCTCCCCATCCTCTCATTCTTTCCTCTTATCCTTCATCTAAGTGGGCAAAATATATCAATTTCTGCTTGTGTCATTTCTGTCTTTTTTTTTTCCTAAATGTTGCTCTCATTTTTCCCTCTTGACTTGACCGCTGAGACAGAAGCATCATTTTCAGCGCTGGTAGCAAAGGTGGTCATGCTTTATGGTATAACAGAAAGCACACTTGTGTTTTTCCGATTAATTTATTTAGCTTTCCCACTGTCAAATAGACTTGCATGCAAAAAAAAGTGATGGCACAGTGACCAAAATACAGCATGAACCACTAAGGTTTTTTTTTTTTTTCTTTTCACATGATGCGTTAGCTCACTATCTCAGTGTGGGTAGCACCAAAAACAGAAAAATGTCCAGTTAGGCTAAAAATAGGTTGTCACGGCAACAGAGCAGAGGTATTGTTGCTGCAGAGTTTGAGAATGAAAGAGGTAGGTGTTTTATAAGCACCGGTGGGATAGGAGACAAATACACCTATTCCATCACTACTCCCCTTCACAACCCTTAAATTTGTTCAGTGCAAGCAATGAGATGGAAATATATTGAGTGGAGAAGGTGTGTGTGAAAAATTTTGGGCGGAGAAAGCACTTGTCTCGAGGCTGAGTGTGCCAGTGAGGTTGGACAGTAAAATAAAACTCAATGTGTACCACTGTACTAAAAAGCTATCTGTAATTATGCCGCAATTTCTCTTTCTCCCTCTCCCTCTCTTCTCCCTCCTTTCTCCCTCCAGCGATAGACTTATTATACGGTGGAATTTATTGTTTTGTGTGTCAAGACTACATATACGACAAAGACATGGAGCAGATTGCCAAAGAAGAACAGAGGAAAGCCTGGAAATTGCAAGGTATAGCATTTTGTTTTCTGTCAGAGAACTCGGTGCTGCTTCCTAAACAAGCCCGTCTTACTCACTGCTTTTGTTTCTTTGTATCCACAGGTGTAGGAGAAAAATACACAACATGGGAGCCTACCAAGCGGGAGCTAGAATTATTACGACACAATCCAAAGCGGAGGAAAATCACTACGAACTGTACCATAGGTGGGCAATTGAGTACTGTACTGTTCAGCTGTAATCAATGCAACATTCATTCTTGGGCGTGTGTTTGCAGGGATGGGTGACCAATTATCCCACTGGACATTCAGCATGTTTTTTTTTTGTTTATTTTGTTTCCATCTGGCTGCATGATATTGGCAAAATGTGCGCAATGTGATATGGATGTACAGCATTGTCATATTACAATATTTCTCGTTCACCTAAAGAAATACATTGAAGAAAAGTGTTCCTTAACAATGTTAAAATACTGAACTACTCCAATCAGTTGCACAATTCTGGCCAAAAACCTGCTGATGCTGCTCCCACAGACCTGCAGACACAGAGTCAAATATTTAGTCTTTTTTTTTCCCCACATATAACAATGTCTAAATGCCATGGATGTATTTCATAATAACAGAAGTGTCAGAGTACCACCATGGAAGAGCTTGAACTAAACATGATTCCTTTGCTTGCCTGGTTTAGTAAATACTGCAGATAAAAATAAAATCTGTAAACAGAAGTGTTCAGGCCTTGCCCAAAGTTGAAAATGTCTGAAAATATTCACATCATTCAACATTAATAACATGTAAACTTGCATTCAACCTGCAGCGGTAGCATTATTTCAGTGTTTTGGATAGAAAAACTAGCATGTGAGTGAGAGAGAAAACCACTGTGGTACCCCATGGAGTGGAAAACAGGAAGGTAATACAAATAAAATTAGATAAATTATTGCATGTCTTTGCAGTATGAATATTACACTCTCCATTATGCGATAACAATATTTTTGCAATATATTGTGCAGCCCTAATTTTCAGTTCCTTTAATTTGTTGTGATATAATCCTACCGTTTTGTAGTTGCTCCTCTGTTTCACCCACAGCATTGTCTAATTGTCACAATAGTCACAAATGGAAGCCTGTCAACACTGTCATTTATTTATTTTACTTAACAGTCAGCTGTAAATCGAAGCTAATTTGATACCAAGATTTTTTTTTGGGTTCCTGCAGGGTCTTAAAAGGTCATAAATCTTTAATGTAAAAATCTGCATCTAATACCTTTAAAAAAGTATTTAAAAGGTATTTCATTTAATATGGTAAGTCTTAAGTTATGTCGCCACAAACTCGTTTGCTGTATTGTGTTTTAATGTCCAAGCTGCAAAGAAACTAACCTCAGTTGACTGACTTCCATCTGTTCCAACCCGACAATTTATATTGAAATTAGGAACCAATTATGGCTAACTTTGCAGAAATGGTGACGTGACTTTTAGCCTGACACACGTGCAGCCGGTAATTGCCCGAGAAAGCCAGCTTTGGGAACTTTAAGGGATGGCTCACAGGTGAAAAGGAACCATGAGGAAATGCAATTTTAATTGGAGAAAAGCTCCCTCTCTACCCGTTTAGCACAAGTGGAGGGGAATGTGTTTTAAGTTCGCTGCAACATATGCAAGAAATCACTTCAACTCGGAATGATGGGAATCAAGGTGTTGAAGTAAATAAATACATTCTCCTAAATTCTAAGAGCGATGATTTTTGCTAGTGTGGCTTTTAAATTGGCATGAATTTCGATTCTAAGTAGTCACAAAAAATCTTAAATTTAACTTGTGGAAACCTGTAGGAACCCTGTTTTTACTTTTACTGTATAACGTATATCGCATCTGTTCTGAATAATAATTATTTGCGCTGAAAAAAAAAACACATATCAGAAAAAATCACTCAACTTCTGGTTTGCATGCTCTTGAGAATATTCTACGAGTTCTGTTTGTGTGTATGTTTGCCTCTGGTGAAAATGTACTTGATGTCACTCGGGCGTTTAAGTGTGGGACCCAAGGTTAACAGGACTGGATAGGCCCACAGGCACATCACTGGGAGAAGCAGAACACAGTGTTCCCTCTCCGATAGATACGCTCCACAGAGGGCCTGTATTTATCCGTGTTTTTCTTAAACCTCATGTCCTCTGTTCTATTTTCTCAATTGTGTGTTTCCTTTAGTCCCTTGCTGCTATCTCCATTGTATGTCTGATTTTGTACGTGTGTTTTCTCTCTCCTCCTGCCCGCGGTCTCCTGCTATCCTCCATCCTTTTATATCTTTAAAGAAGTCCAACAGTAACCCTTTTTGGGCTGTACTCTGTGACTCATGTGAGCTCACCAGATCCAGTCAGAAGTATTTAAGCCCTCGCTGAGAACTTTCTTTTAGACCCAAACCCTGTTCAATTGGATCAGACCCAAGACCTGGCTGTGTCTCACCTGCTCTACTGGCCATCACTAGAGGAATCTAGCCTCACTTTCTCACTCTAAACGAATCCATTCACAGCTCTGGGTTCTGCTCCAGGACACTCACGGCTTTGCTGGCAGACCTGACCTAACACCATATTGTTAATTGTCCAGCCATCTAAAAAAAAAAAACCCAAACATTTAAAACCAGAGGTATTCACAGTATAGTTTAGACCGGCAATTTCTAAGTATGGAAAGGGACACAGACACATAATACACAGCGGTAAATTATTAATAACAAAGTTTTTGTCTGGAGAAACTGATCAAACCACAGTGGTGTTTCAGGTTTCTGTCATTTGTCATCATGTCCATGCTGTTCTCACTCCTAGTTTCCTCTTGTTTTACAGGTTTACGAGGGTTAATAAATCTGGGCAACACATGTTTCATGAACTGTATCGTTCAGGCCCTCACACACACGCCGCTGCTTCGAGACTTCTTCCTCTCCGACAGACACAAGTGCGAGATGCAATCAAACTCCTGTCTGGTGTGTGAGATGTCGCAGCTCTTTCAGGAGGTACGATGCAAAGCTTGCGTGAGTTAAGTTGTCAAATAGCGTTCTGCACTCCCACAAAGAAAAAAAAAACCCAAAAACTGGTGATTTTGGCTGAACCTCATTGTTAATTTTAAGGTGTTTTTTTTTTTTTTTTTTTTAACAACATATGCATACATAAACATTCTCTTGTGGTGCAACCCACTGCGGAAGGCTGAGTCACTGTTGTCGTCTTTTGTCAAATAAAAGAAAGAGGCATAAAGGAAGAAAAAAATCCTGCTTGAAAGGAATGCACAGTCCCATGTGCGAGTGAATGGGCAGAATGTTCAGCAATTATGCTGTATAGCTGTTGATAACCCTTTAATCTCAGCTCTTTGATACAAAAGTCTGGTATATATAACAGACTCATTGGCTCTGAGTATTATGTAATATCTGCCCGGTCTGTTCCCACACTGCTTCACTTTTTCTTACACCCTCTCGCTTCTCAGTATGTATGGGTCCACAGATGACAAGTGGTGTTGTAATGAGTTGAGTCATCACGAACCCTCCCTTCCACAAAGCGCTATACAAAACAACATATATAACTCCTGTCCCTGTCTCAGCTGGCTTACCGTTCAGCCGTATCACACTTGAAGGAGGAAACCACTCACCTCTGTCAGCAGGGAGTCACTGATAGATTATTTGGCTGAAAACGTAAGGTCTGTCAAACACAGTCCTTTACACACAGTTCTGTCTTTCCCTATTCTTTCTACATCCATTTCTTGCCCGCCCCCCGATTTCCATTCTCTACCTTCTTTTTTTTTTTTTTTTTTTTTTTATAATCCATTCCCATATCGTCATGAAAAGCTCCAAATCCGCACAGTTTTGAAGTTATGAACGGGAGCGGCACAAACTGCTTTGATCCTCTTCCACTCTCCCCCGTTTTCCGCTCTTCTTGTAGTGTCTTTCGTTTGTCAGCCATCTTCAAACTGCTGAAAAGAAGCAGAACCTGTAAGGATTCAGAAAAGACGTCAGCTTGACATGTTTTCTCCCCCCCCTCACAGCTCAATCTGACTTCAGAGAGAACCGTGGAGAGTAAAGTGAGGTGTGTGCGGCTTGTGTGTGTTGAAAAAAACGAGAGCTCTCTCGTGCATTAATGAGATAGAGCTGTATCTTCATTGTAGTGTTTGTAACCTGCCAACTCTTGTGCTGTGCTCTGCTCTGTTACTTTCATACCCACAACTCCTGACCCTGAACTGGGCTGTCACTCACTTTAATTCCCATGGTAACGCAAAGACACTGCAGTGCTTTGCAGATGGATGTTCTTACTCCTACGCCCCCGTTTCTCAGTCCTCCAGCCACTTTGTCTTTGCTTTTTTTTTTTTTTTTTGCACCATATCCCTCCCTTCTCTACGGACGTGCTGTCATTGGAGCAGCGACGGGTCCTACCAGGTGACATGTCGTTCACATCTGAAGGAAAACGGTTAAAAGTCGCATCATGAATGACAGTTCTAGATTTGTGTTGTGGCTCAGCACTGAATAATGTATAACAGCCTGAACTGTGAGACTGGCAAAGACATGATGAAACGTAACGGCGCACACCTTGAAAAATAGGCTAACCACCACTCCCATTTTTCTTGCTTGCTCTTAGTTCTACTCGGGACACCGTTCCCCCCACATTCCCTTCCGGCTGTTGCACCTGGTGTGGACTCACGCACGTCACCTCGCAGGCTACGAGCAGCAGGATGCCCACGAGTTCCTCATCGCAGCATTGGATGTACTACACCGGCACTGCAAAGGGGACACCATCCGTAAGTTTGTTCTGAATCCTTCTGGCAAATCCCAGTAAAAATCGCTGCACAACTAATTAGTTTTTAGGATTACCAACGGGGTGCAAGACTCTGGAATTCTTGGCTGATATCAGTAGTGAGGTTTAAAACTACAAACATTTCTTTAATTTTGTTTTCGGTGTTATTCATCGCCCCTTTTGTGCCACACCAAGAAATCTTGAGTATGTTTAAAAAAAAAACAAAACAAAAAAAAAAAAACAATTATAATATTTGGTGATCATATTGCTGATAGGCTGCTGGCGGTCAATAAGTCCAATATTGGTCGATACAGTATATCATTACATCCATATCGACATGTGTAATCCAGGTATTTCTGCATGAAAACTGTTTTGTTGGACATAAACTGAAGTTGTATCTTATTTCCCTTTCCCACACCTCACTGTACTCTGACAGGTTTTACCATCACAGCCTGTAGTAGTAGGTAACTGTGCCAAGCCATGGTCCAGCTCATGAGTAGGGTAGAGCTGTGTGGTTACTGTCCTCCAGATTTGTCAGCTGACGAGAACAATGCTGCCATTTACAAGAGAGAAGAACGCCAAGCAATTAGTAACACATAAGCCTCACCAATTTCCTTGTTTGTTGTTATAAAGAACATAACGCATATATGCTGCACGAAAACCCCCCCAAAAGGTAGGCTCACAGGCCATGTAGGATTTGTTTAGAGGAGAACGCATCTTTTACATTATGCATTAGCGAAATATCCCCCATGTCACGAGGTGAGATGTGTCTGTGCTACCCCCGCCACCCGCACTGGAAAAGCTATTAGATCTACCCACGGCGTCTTACTTCATTGGAAACATACTGAAGGAGACTGACAATGGAGTGTACCAGGGGGATGGCAAGCAAGCAGTGTGAGGAATTTCAATAGGTCCTGCTGCAGTGCAATGACAGGCTGACTCACCCACACACCCTCCAGTAAGGCTCGCTCTGATTGGCTTCAGGGAATCAAGGGAGTTGTGAAGTGCCAAAGAGGCTCTGCTGCAGGGGAATGGTAAAGTGAGAAAGCGGGCCAGACCGAGTCCTTCAGAGGTGCTAAAGAGATGGTTGGTATTATCTGTGTGTCTGTATTTTATACCTTCTGCTTTCTGGTGTCCACAGGAGACGACAATGGGAAGAAGGCCAACAATCCAAACCACTGTAACTGCATCATTGACCAAATCTTCACTGGGGGCCTGCAATCAGATGTTACTTGTCAAGTTTGCCAGTAAGCATGTGTGCTTATGTGTGTTGTTATATTGGGTAGAAAGGAGAATCCACTGAAATAATATCCCTCTAGAGATGTCAGCTGTCATCTTTTAGCCGTGTATCACTAACACTCGACGTCTCCGTTTCATCTTATCCTACATTGACTTACTCATCCATCATCCACTTCTTCCTGTTGCCCCGTGAAGCTTTAGTCACCTTACACCACTCTGCTGATCGATGTGGACACCACCCATCCTCCCAGAGAGGGTGAACCACTCGTTCTGTCCTCTTCACTGCTCTTATTTAAAGGCCTGGTCCCTGCAGAGCTGCTGTAAGGGGGGTTGTCTAGACAGCAGCACAACCCAAGCGCTGCCTGCCCCCTAGAGCTGTCCTGTCACATTAACGCTAGCACGCTGCACTGAACTGCAAAGCACCTCGCCCAATCTAGCAGCTCGCCTCAGTAGGTTTTTACCTGCCTCTACTGTGAAACCAAAGACTACTGACGAACACTTAGCGATGATGTATTATCTATCAATCTGAACAGATCTCCAGGTGACCTATGGGTGAGGCCGTCCTTTCTCCAAAGCTTTTTGAACAGAAGTGGTACCATGTTGGTGCCCGACTCCGCAGAGCATATATTCTCATTCCTATAAATATGGAGTCTTTCGCTTTACTAGCCACCCTCTGGTACTGTCGGGCATTACAGCCTCATGACTCATCTAATCCCAGTGATGATGTGCGGCAGCCCATCCCCGACGCGTATATATTTGTGTAAACTGTATGCATTCTACTCTCCAAGACTCATCTCTGGGCTGCAGTCCATCACAGTCACTGGGCCATAATAATACAAATTCCTTATGTAAAGTCAATTTTCTCTGATGTAACACTTCATTGAATTGCAAATGGCCCTCAAAGAACAGTGTGAATATTATGCACACGCACACTCTCAATCTCTAGCAGGCTTTACCCAAAACATGATCAGAATCTATGCACGCTGTGTGAATTGAAACTCATGTGTTTTCTCCTGTTTAATCCTTCCATCATGACGTGCAAGTACAACAACATTAAAAATTATTATTGTTCTGAACAACATTCTCTGCACTGTTTGTTTGTTTTTTCTAGTGGGGTTTCTACAACGATAGATCCATTCTGGGATATCAGTCTGGACCTGCCAGGCTCATCTACACCTTTCTGGCCTCTTAGTCCTGGGGGAGATGGCAGCACAGTCAATGGAGAGAGCCACCTGTCAGGGTCCACCACGCTCACAGACTGCCTTCGCAGGTACAGCTTCACATACAGTAAAAGCCCAGTACCAGCGGTTTTGCACACTTCATCCTCGGCTTTGAAATGAATCATTCGGAAATGGAAGGAGGTGTTTATTTTGTCGCCATCATCTTTCAGTAAGCTTAGATGGGTAGGATTTGATCTGCTGCATCCCTGCCTCCTCCCCCTTTTTAAACCTTGAGTATCAAACTTCTCCACTTGAAGTCAAATCAATTCCGTCAATTCCACCACTTACACGAGGGGTCACATATGGTGTCCGCTCACAACAACCCTGTTATCAGTGTGTCATCTTCTACCATCATCAGGCTGGCAGAGCAGGTGTGACCTCTTATATCTCCTTTTACTGCCTCTTCATTATTGCAATTTCTTTTCCACCTCTCCTTATCTGTTTTTTCATTCCCTTCCCTCTCTACCTAATTCCTTTCCCCTCATGCCCTCACCCCCCACTTCTCCCATTCATCTCATCCTCCCCCTCTCTTCTTTCTCGCCTTCTTTGCTTCTGATTTTTTTTTTTTTTTTTTTTTTACTGCAGCTCCCCACACACGCCTAGTTGCTGCAGCAAGTCTCTTAAAGGTACAGAACTGGTTAGAGCTGTTGCCGTGGTGATAGAGGCGTTGGCATTTACCAGCAGGGCTCCAGGATTTTTTGGGGGGGGTTTGGTGTAGTGCCATACAGAGATGCACCAAAACTCCACAGGCAGATTTAGTGTAAAGCTCTTCAGATTTGTTAATATTTCTTATGACCGTAGGACTAGACATGTGGGGCAGATGGTATTAAAGAACTTGTGTTAAGGGAAAAAAAAAAAGTCTCACACAATAAACATAACTGTTCCCCTCTCATTCTCTGTTCACACTCTATTTCACACACATCTCTTGCTTACTCGTCCTTTATCTGCGCGTCCTTTCTATTCCATTCCCTCTCTCTGCAGGTTTACACGGCCTGAGCATCTAGGAAGCAGTGCCAAAATCAAGTGTGGCGGTTGCCATAGTTACCAGGAGTCCACCAAACAGCTGACAATGAAGAAGCTCCCCATCGTAGCATGTTTCCATCTCAAAGTGAGTCAGCCAGCGCCAACACGCTGCCAATTATCACTTGTTACATTATCTGTCACTGTCTGACAATTTGATTATTTAGGGCTACATTGAGCTACATCATCCACACGTCTAATTTTGTCCATCACGCTTTCAAAATAGCAAACACAGTGGCGTGTTGTAAATACAGCTGATGGATACTTTAGCGTCTGCAAGTTTCTGTTTCTTTGCAAATGTATGACTTGTGTCTGCTTTCCACATAAAGGAGGTGCACTTCAGACGGTACTTAGCTGTTTGGTACTATACGTGTGCGTAGGTGTGTTCATAATTCCATTGAATTGTTGTTGCGTTACCTCCTGCTGTGTTGCCCATCCATGCACCATCCCAGGACACCTATGATTTTAATGACTTGCTCAGTAATCCACCATCCATGTTTTATTTATCGTACAGTACTGAAAGCCTATAACGTATTTATGATATTCATAGGAACAGGCTGAGCCGAGATTGTCTCAGATCAATCCTCTTATTACGTTGTTGTGAATTCTAAATGTGATACAGAGGGTTAAAACGGAAACCTTCACTTTTCAGAATCTGTGTCATGTTTTGTATGTTGTAATCACGCTGCCGGTTATTTCTAAACATGTTCCCTCTCCCCTCCCCCTCCCCCACACTGTTTCTCTTGTTTTCCCTTTTTCCTCGCCTTCCCCCTTCCCCCCTCTCTTCTCACCCCCCCACCACCCCCCACTTCTCTGACCATCTCCAGCGGTTTGAGCACTCTGCAAAACTGCGAAGGAAGATCACTACGTACGTTTCCTTCCCGCTAGAGTTGGACATGACGCCCTTCATGGCGTCCAGGTAAGCAGCCTGCTTTAGTCCTACGAAACACACGCGAGCTTCTAGAATAAATGGGACAGTTTGACTACGAAATGTTATTTATAAACCTAGTAGTGTTTCAGTGTTTTTACAGGGCATGCATAAAACTTGCAGCGCTTGCTTAAACAGCTTCATCAGATGGTCCCTATAAATATATATTAGTGTCAGTAGAGCATGCAGCAGTGTTGCCCCACCCCTGGCTGTAGCATCCATTCAGCTTGGTTCATAGAGAGGATCCTTAGCGGCGCAGCCAGCGAAGGTTCATACATTAGATAATCCTGCCACCTAGTGGATTTCTGTAACACTGTAGCCTGTTTTCCACAGGAATGCAGCATTACAGATTGTAATTTGTTTTCTTCCTGTCTTTACACCCACAGTAAAGAGAGCAGAATGAACGGGCAGTATCAACAGACAGTTGATGTATTAAACAACGACAATAAGTAAGTACCTCATTAAACAATTAATTTATTAACACTTAAGTGGAGCGCTGACATCACAGTAGACATTTGTGTCAGAACACAAAAACATGTGCTAATGATCTGAAGCATCTGGCTGTGACTTCTCCAGATTAAATCAATTTGAAACTTATTAACAGCCACAGTAACTTTCATTTTCTGAGACATTTACTGTCTTCATGTAAGTGTCCGGTTACTGGCGTCATTATGTATGTAAAAACAACATAAAAGATGTTTAGTCTACATGTGAAGGCTAACTAAAGGATGACTTTTACCTGCAGGTATTCCTTGTTTGCGGTGGTCAACCACCAAGGCACATTAGAGAGTGGCCACTACACCAGCTTCATCCGCCAGCACAAAGACCAGTGGTTTAAATGTGATGATGCCATAATCACCAAGGCCAGCATTAAGGATGTACTTGATAGTGAAGGGTAAGAAAAGAAACCAGAGATGAGCAACGGTAAGAATAATAATAAGATACCATGAAACGTGACTGAAATGTGTCTGTTTGCTTTCAGATATCTCTTATTCTACCATAAACAGTTCCTTGAGTATGAGTAGTCTTTGCGGCCACTGGCTATGAAGAACCACTGCTTCTGAAAGAGTCAAGGGACCGGGGACAGGACAAAAACGCAAACACACAAACCTACCTGAATCTCTTTGACTACCAGTCTGCTCCTCTGGTCTGGGAGGATGAAAACAAAAGACGTGTGAAATCATGCAACCTTTCAAAAAAAAAAAAAAAAAAAAAAAAAAAAAAAAGCACTGAGCTACTTCTTGGCATCTACTTGACAAAACTGAATGAAGAGGAGAGGAGGAGGAGGAGGAGGAAGAGTTGGGCATCGTCAGTTCCAGACTTGGGCAGAGGGAAGAGGCCCTACCCCTCACTCTCTCTCCCTTCCCCTACCTGCTGCAGGGGCAGAGTCTGAGCATGACTTCACATCATGCTGATTGGGCACATCTGGATTTTTATCACAGTATTCTGACCCCCCCACCCCTCCACCCCCCCAGTTCACCCTTACACCCTCCATTTCTTTCCCATGGTGCTCTCGTTTCAACTGACCAAGCATTTAACTTAATCATGATGGAAGACCGTTTGTCATCATATGCATATGGGACTAAACGCAAAAAATGAAAAATAAAATCAACGTATTACGAACTTTGCAAGAACATTTTTAAAGGTATGGTTATGATTCTTATCATTTGTGAATTTAGTTATGAAATACTGTATGAATCTAGTATACATCTATTTTTTAAGAGCAAAGAAAACATGGGGGAGCTTAAAGATGCTGCCTTTGCCAGTTGCTGGGGAAGCGCTGCCATGGAAACTAAACAGATTTGGACCTGAGTGTGCTCATGTTCCATTATTTACTGTGTTGATTGTTTTATTTTTAAGTCTGGTTGAGGGCAGGGAATATCTATTTTTTTTTAGCGAAACTTTGAATTTTTTTTTTTTTTTTTTGTTTGTTTACTGGTCTTTTCAGTGTCCTTTTTTTATTTTCAGTACAAGTCATATGTCCCTCACTGTCCTGGTACTGGAAATGTTTTTGGACGTATTATACTTTCATTCTTGTGGAATTGTTGGTATAATGATGGTAATAATTAAATTGGCTCACCTTTGCTGTTTATGAATTGTATGTTGAATGTGAGCTTTGGGTTTCGTAAGGCATTCTGAAAGAGAAGACAATACATGAACTCCAGAGGAAGTTCTTCTTACAGAGTAGAGGAGAACGCTGTGGTCTGTCCTCATTGAACACCTTGAAATGCTCTGTGCAAAAAAAAAAAAAAAAAAAAAAGCCCATTTAACAGCAATGCATGTGACTGGGCCATCATGAGCTCTTAATATGTGAAAAATTACCTAAAGTAATGCCTCAAGGCCTGCTGCCCGTCATGATTTTTGTTCTGTATTGTGACGATGTAAAGGCGATCGTGTGCGGTATTAAAGGGTAAAGCACATCGCATGTTTAGGCGACCACAGCCTGGCTCAGAATCCATCAGTGTTAATTTTCTCCATGGCAACTGTGTGGTTGGTGTAGACCGGTGTGGTTCGTGGTGTGTCTTGCCTCTGCAGTGCAGTAAACCCAGTGCTCTATTCAATCAGTATGCTGTCAAGTCGGACTTTAGATAATGCACATACACATCGGGGTGTCGTGGTCTGTTTTGTTTGAATATCACTGATTGTGTATGTATTAAAAAAAAACAATTAAAAATAGTCACTCATGTATAAGATGAGGGCCCTAACCTGTCACAAAATAACGCCACATTACAAAAAAAAAAAAAAAAAACCCAAAAAAACCACTACCCCTGGTTGTTTAGCTGCTCTGTAATTAAAAACAAATGCATATCCTTTGGTCTGCTGCAAAACCTCAGCCGGAGAGCGACGCTGGGTTTTGACACAGTAATATCAAAGACTTGTGAAATGGTCGCACTATGGTTTTGACGTATCATGGAGCAGTTGAGGCCACCCAAGGACATTCAGGGACGCAGCTGAAACGAAAAGGAAGAGGAGAGCTTCATTATCCGTTTCAGTGATTAAACTCAGAACAAAACTGGAATGTCTATGTACTGTCTTTTGTCTCATTCTTGCCTTCACACTTACTGACCCAGACATTTCTGCCAGAGTGAAAGCACTGCGGCATGTCTGGAGCAACCAGACTTAACAGAATGACCTTATATTAAAGTCCCAACGCCCTGAAGCACACCTGCAGACGTACACACACGTTTTTATTTTAGTTCAGTGTTGCATTCCTGGCCTCAGAGTCGTTGTAATCATTTGTTTGACTGTGGCGCCACCCTGTGGCCAGACCAAGAAGCACAATGAAATCACAGCTGCACTCAAGGTTGAGCACTTACAGGTATGTACTGTAAATACACACACAGAAGGCATTTATACCCTCAAAGGAAACAGGTGTTGTACTGTTGTAACATTTTACATCTATGGTAAATGTCACTTTAATTTTACCTCCAGTGTTAAATGTGACGAACATGAAACTGTATAGTATTTGTAAAATAGGAATGGCCGACATATTGCAAATAATTGTGATGTGGAAAGTTCAAACTTTATTTTATTGTGAACATAACTGATCATTAATTAAAAGATTTTTTTATACATTTGATTGACTTCTATACTTCCTTTAAGCATCAGTGTTTTTCCCACAGACCAGCCCTGAGACTGAGCATTTCTCATGTATTCTTTATTTAGTATCAGAACAGCCATATACAGTATTTGTTTTCTGCTTTGACTAAAATCGCACGGAAACTGAGACGTTTATAGAAAGCATAACGGATAAATTAAAAAAAAAAAAAAAAATTATGAGAACACAAAACACTAATGCAACAAAAGGGAAATCTTCAGTAAAGTCTTAAAACAGCTACCAAAGCAGTTTAAAAACAAAGTGTCGCAAAGAACAACGGGATAAATAACAACAGACTGATAGTCTAATAAACCAGTGTGGCTTCTCTGTTATGTCTGTTACTATATAACAATACCTGCTACTGCATTACATAACATTTTGTACATCTACGACACATAATATACACTGGTTTTAGATCCGGTGGAAATGAGGTGTTTGGTTTTGCAGCTCAGTGGATGAAAGTCTTAATGCATTCTCTTTTTCATTTCATTTACCCCAGTGTACATTCATCATTCCTGTCCCGAGTCATCTTTGTGTTATTATGTTAATGATAGTTTCCATGGGAGTACCACTCGCGGTCACTGTTGCTATGGAAATATAAGACACTAGAGGTAAGTCATGCCTTTCAGTGGTCGTAAGACATTATAGTGTACATAACAAATTCAGAAATACTGCAGAGACAGATTTATTTGATTAGTCATGGCCTGGGGCTCACAATGTGTGTGTGTGTGTGTGTGTGTGGGTGCACGTGAGGGAAGTGTATAATCAACGTAACATGCTCAGTGAGGCTCCATGAAATATGTCAGATGGGTCGTATGAATAAATATATATAGATACATATGTGTGTGCGATGAATGATAAACTCTCGCTCCAGATTATTAGCACATCAGTCACATCTTGGCACTGGATTCGGTGTCTGTGGCCAGACCTGCACACGTAGGCCGAAGGGTTATTCAATTATAGACATTATATACACAGAGTATGGCATAAGGCAGCGTCACACACTGGCCAGGCCAAAAGCAGACACCCTGGGGTCCTGGAGCTACAAGGTGATGATGATGATGATGATGATGATGATAGAGGAACACCAGAGCCCCTTGAGGATAAGTGTTCTAGCCCTTCTCAAATTCACGTCCTGCTGACCTCCGGAGACAAATACCACACTCGAGTTGCTGCCCCAAATACTGAGGATTAAGGGGGAGGGATGGGGGAGAGGCAGCATGTGGAGTATGTGAAAGTACTGGCAGTGGGAAGCAACCAGGCAGTCCCATGGACAGTCTGAAAGTCAAGGTCAGTCAAACATTTTTAGACAAACGGTCAAATACAGAGGTGGAAAAAACGATTCGAGCATCAAACGTCATCAGAAACAATGGTTATGTAATCCAGTCCTAACTCCTGTGTGTGTCATGTGACTAAAACAGACAGAAAAGAAAACATGGAATGTCTAAAAGCGCTGTTTTTGTCGGTACAGTGCCATAGATATTGATGTAAGAACTTAACCCTATAACGCCAAATGTATCATATTTGATACATGCGTTTGAATCCCTCTACATGATCAGCATGATATTTTTTTTCTGGATTAACCTGATGTATACAATTAGATACATGCAATACACAGATAATCCACCAGGGGGAGGAATTTGTTCACCAGAGGCTTTTCCAGTCACACTACAAGAATAAGTGTGTTTCCACTATCGGAACTTCCGGGCGGTTTTTACAGGAACTTCACTGTATGTGCGTGTCTCCGCTGACTGAGCCATTTTCAGGAACCAACGGAGTACCTGCTCGAGGGTAGGTAGTGGAGAACAGCCCGGTAGAGTCGTTGGGTGGTACTAACTCACGCAGATTGGTTTTCGCAAATGACATCAGCAGATCGCTACAAACAACCTTCAACTTTAAAAGGGTAGTTGCTGGAGGAATTTCACAACACGACGCTCTCTGATACCATTACTGTGAACAGCAACAGCACAAACATAAAAAAAAACATCTCAGCTTTTTCCGTGCCCATGTCCAGTCTCGTTGTGATTTCCTCCTCTGCTGCTGCTTTGTTTTGGCGCTTTCTGTTAGTGACGTTACTACAGAAATGGACGAGATATGATGACGTCGTCGCAATGTTCTTACAGGGCCATTACTGTAGTGGAGACACGACGCCTGAGAGGACCAGGACAACTCGCGGCCCGGTCAAAATTACCTTCCCCCCCAAAAAGTCCTGGGACCAGTGCAGTGGAAACACGCCTATTGTCATGAATGAGGAAGGAGGCAGAACTTTGCCAATTTTGAAAAGGAATTATCAATTTGTTCAACATGTTTGTGTTATATTTTTTGTTTGTTTGAAAATAATAATATTTGAGCATCAAGACCCGATGTATCAAATATGATACAAAATAGAAATGTATACATTGAAAGTGATATTTGAAAAAAAAAAAATGTTTTGGTTGTTCAGAAGGACCAATAAAGGCTCCTGTTTCAAAGAACTGGAATTTTCTGTCAATGAATTAATGGTTCAGGCTTTACAGGGTTAAGTGATTTTGGTTATTATCAAGAAAATCATGGAAATGTGTAGATATCAGCTCTTAAATTCAACCCTTATGAGCTATTTTTGTTGTTATCATTATATAATGTACCTTTAGTTGTACCAGGCATTAAAATGAGCAAGACATTGAAGAAAACAAGGGTGGTCTAATATTTTTTTTTTCTGCGACTGTATCGGATTGTCTCTTCTATAATAATGCAGCTCAGTTTAAGGGAACAGAAACCAACTGAGCATATGGTTGTTCCTGCTGCTTGGATTAAAACAGTTTCCCAGCTGCAGTTGAGAGCAAACTGGAGTAAAATAATCATTCATCAAATATCAACCGTAATGTTTTGACACTGTTGTAATAGAAAATATGACGCTAGATTTCTACTATTTATACGTTTCTATTCATTAAGTGAGAATTTGGCAGTCAGTTTGATAACAGCTACTGTAACCACCTCAAACAATGCTAGTAAAATGATCACATCTTACATCATATACTGGATTTAGAACAAAATGCCTGACCTGTACAAACAGTGACAGTTCTCTATATAATACTATACAGCGTTATTTCTATACATGATAGCAGCACTTTGGTTAGAAACTGGCTCCTTATATTGACTAAACCAGTACAATATAAATAATGCATGTTTACAGTAATGATGCACGAAAAAGTAACAAATGACTGTACTTTGCTACCGAACACTGAAACTCTCATTTACAATTGATACGTAGTAAATTAGACCGCCATTTCACAGTACACCGGAATCAATATCTGTAATGGTCATTATGTTCCGTGCATGAATGTAAAATCATTACTTATTTACAATTTGTATTTACAGCCTCGAAGATAAGCGAAATAAATATTCTCTCAAATGGGAAAATCTATCTATAGCCAAATTACTCTCGAGGAAAAAAATAAGTTGAATAAGAGATAAGGAGTAAAATAAAAAAAAAGGTAATGATGTCAGTTCTATCCCGAGTATGTGACACTTAGAGCTGACAATACATGTAGTTATGTTATTATTTTACGCCGTACATAGGTAAAAAAACAAAAAAAACAAACTTGGAACAGACCCTGTAATCTTGGGTTTCTGTGGAAAATTCATGCAATCCAGGGGAATATTTGCGAATAGGTCTTCTTATCTGCTCTACTTCTCTCAGAGTCAATAAACCAGGGGCAAATAGAACAGATTTCATTTTCATTTGATTTACGTCACAGGGCAAACATTCGATTTGACTTCTGCTTGTGTTACAATGATTTGATTAACAGCCAGGGAAACTCAACAATGTGTGGACAAAAGAGGCAAACAGACGAACATGCAGTTCCGCAACAGTAAGATCCGTCTGTGCTTTGTCTTCTTCAGCAAATGCCATGTGTCTGAGTGAATCCGTTGTTTAATATTTGATCATCCTCCCTCTGAGGTGAGTGTGAGACTGATAAAACGGGACTGTTTTTAGTTTCAGTGAGACGCCTGTCGCTGCAGTCTCCGTCTGCTCAGATGCTGGTCTGCAGGTCCCCGTTCAGCAGAGTACTTTGAGTCTCTGTAGGGTCATTAATGATGCGAGATTTATCCTGCCGGCTGTCGCTGTGCTCGGCCTCATCCAGCCCTCCCACCTTCTTTAGGCAGAGAACATTTTGGAAACTCTTCTTGAAGTTCTCTGACAGGAAGGCGTAGAGTATGGGGTTGGCACAGCTGTTGGCGTACCCTAGAACCACCACGAAAGCAAAGGTGCTCCTCAGAATGGGCGTGGTGCTGATGGTGCCTGTCACCGAAGTCACGTTGAAGACGTAGAAAGGCAGCCAACAGAAGACAAACACCGCCACCACGATGGACACCATCCGAGTCACCTTCCTCTCGGAGCGCTTCCTCTTGGATGAGCCCACTCGGATACCTGACGACTTCACCTTGATGATGATGAACAAGTAGCACAGGCAGATGACCATGAGGGGTAGGAAGAAGCCCAGGATGAAGGTGTAGAACATGAAGGCGGTGTAGTAGGCCTCCTGAGGCTCGGGCCACACTATGGTGCAGAAGCTCCCATCATGCTTTGTGATGATACCGCTGTAGATAACAATGGGTAAGTTGACCATCAGCGAGACCCCCCACACCGCCATGTTGATCGTTTTAGCCATGCGTGGTTTGCGCCATTTTGTAGATTTGATTGGATGCACCACAGCCAGGTAACGGTCGATGCTCATGACCATCAGGCAAAAGATGGATGTGAACTGGTTCAGGGAGTCGACGGTCATCACGACCCTGCAGAGGACCGGACCGAACGGCCAGTGGACGAGCGCCAGCTGGATGGCGATGAAGGGAAGGCCTAACATAAAGAGCACGTCAGCCACTGCCAGGTTGAGGATGTAGATATTGGTGACGGTCTTCATCTTGGCGTAGCGTAGGATGACGTAGATGACGAGGGCATTTCCACAGAGCCCCACAGTGCACACCAGAAAGTACATGCAGGTGATGACCACCGTGCTGGTTCTGGTGAAAGTGAAGTCTGTGGTGTTCCCTTGGGGGTCCGTTTCATTGGCCTGCATGAAACTGTCATACATGAAGTGGTCCGTCAGGTTCGGAGGAGATGATGGGAAGATCAGGGAGGCCATGATACCTCAGTGTCTTTGTGTCTCACGCAGATAAAGGCATCCCATCTGCACACATAAAGACCAGTGTCAGTACCATTCATGAAAATCCTGACCTTTAGTTGACAGAGAATTCAATTCTTCCAACCTGATTGATTTTAACCCTTTCATGCATGAATTATGAGAGCCTTCATCAAAATTTTTCTCTTGAGTGTTTTCATTCCTCTTTAGGAGTGAGGAAAAAAAACATGCCTAAAGAAAATTTTGTTATGAATGTATTTTTAGTGGAGTTGCAAAAATGTCCACGTGTTTAATTTTTGAAGGCAAAAAAACATGTATTTACGGATATATTGTGTGAAAACATTTTTATGCTGCTAATCAGATTTTTTTTCTCACATTATAACATATTCTAATACTCACTTCATGAAGACAGGATGCAAAAAATACTTTTGTTTAAAACAAACCTAAAAAACTGTTAATTACAGTTGATTAAATAACAAAAACAAGCAACTGATTTATGCTCAAAGATGTTACAGCAGATCAGGTTTATCAAGAACAGCAACGTTAAAGCAATACTATGAATTACAGTGTATGGGGGGGGGGGGGGGGGGGGG
>JAQQZY010000028.1:22573204-22585954 GCA_030068375.1 Ostorhinchus rueppellii | reverse complement strand
TTATATTATATTTTTGAAAGAAATAAACAATAATTGTTAACTTATAACTGTAAACGTTACACATAGGGGCTTTAAAGTGTTTTACAAATAAAGTTGGATTGGATTGGATATTATTGTATGTTTGTCAATTTAAAAGATCATTTTACAATGTAAGACAACGACAGTAAAGTACCATCTAGTTTAGTGTGAAATGGCTCAGTGGACTGCATCTGTTCTTGAGTGATTTATCACCATTTATTCTGATAATGTGATCAGTACTTTGCAGTCTTGAGTGAAAATCAGGTATTTTTCTACATTTTATTTGCTGATCATGACTGATGTTGATAAAAGCTCAAATTAAAGTTGAGAGATATTATATCAAAAACACAGAAATTGGAGGAAAAAGTGACTTTTTCAGTCAAATATAAAACCGAACATAAACCCAGTGTGTCCATCCAATGTCATTGATCCAACGTCATGGGTTTTACTGGTGAATCAGTGTTGTAGAAAATGACAGTGTGTCATCAGTTTATCATCTTTTCATGGTCATCAGATATGACCCATTTGGATGTTCAGAGGCTCCGTAGTTGCCATGGAAAGACTGTCATCTTCTGACCCCTGGACCACAGGTGTCAAACATGCGGCCTGGGGGCCAAATTCGACTCGCCAAAGGATTCAATCTGGCCCCTGGGATGAATTTGTTAAATGGAAAAATGACACTGAAGATGTAAACAATCAAGGATGTTCAAATCATTCTAGGTCAGTTCAATAAATTTTAGGTCAATTCAATCTAAAGTGGATCAGACCAGTAAAATACTATCATATAACCTATAAATAATAAAAACTACAAAATTTTTCTCTGTTTTAGTGTGAAAAAGTTAAATTATACAGAAATGTTTACATTTACAGACTAACCTTTTACCGAAAAAAGAAGGGGAATAACCTGAAATCTCTTACCGTACGATAAGTATCTGGAATTTTAATGTTATTCAGCCTGTTATTTAATGTTTTGTGTTTTTGTAGATTTGTAATGCACCATCTAGTTTCGGATGAAACGGCTCAGTGGACTGCATCTCCTGTCACATTATGATTCATGTCTCCAGCACAAAAATGACTGTCATCTCCAGGATATTCTTCTAGAGCAGTGCTTCTCAAACTGTGGGGCGAGTCCCCTCGGGGAGGCACTAAGGCTTGTCGGGGGGGGACATGGGATCATTCCTGGGTGTTTTTTTTTTCAGGTTAGAATATGTAGCAGGTGGAACTACTGTTTTAGCGTTGGAGCACCCTGGACAAGTCTACTGCCATTGTGATCTGTCATTAGACAAAGAGTTTGGGTTTGGAGGATGGACACAAGGATTTGACTAAAAAAGAAAGTGCAATGTTGCTGTTTATGCACAGTTTGTACAGTTTGCATTTTAATGTTCTAAGATGTGCATTGTAAACAGGCTCATTGCAGCCACTGATATTGTTAAAATGTTCATCTTTGATAAAAAAAAAAAAAAGTACTTTTTCTGGTCATAGTTATTAGATAATTATGCATTTCCTATTTTTATTTGGAAAAATATTGCCTCAGGGAGCAGTCTTGTTGAGTTTACTTATTTTGTTCAAGCAAATATCTGTTATTTTTAATTTGCTCAACAAATTATTCAAGAAAAAACAAAAAGTATTGTTACAATATTGATGTTTCTCTCAATATGAGTTAGAATTGTACCACTTTTGGGATGTTGTTGGGGTTGAGGGGGGCTTGGAGATTTTTCATCTTCCAGAGAGGGGGGGCTGGCAGAAAAAGATCTAGAACCACTGTTCTAGAGGGAGGTCAAAAAGTATTAAAAGAGGAGAAAAGCACCACAGTTTAGTCATGTTGAAGCTGCAGAGACAGTTGTGTAGTCTTTCTGTTTACATATTTTCACAATTCAACCTTTTTACAACGGCCCGTGACTTTCATGACCGGCAAAATAAATTAAATTAAATTCAAAACATCATATGTAAATGATGGAATAATCCAGACAAAATTCTTGCCACTGAGTTGTGATAAATAATTTGAGGATTCTGCTTGTTATGTATTTTGGTTGAATTTTAGATACTATTATTTTTCAGAAATAATAAATAATTCCAACACATATACACGTAACAATGCCCTTAAACCCTGTAAAGCCTGAACCATAAAATCATTGACGGAAAATTCCAGTTCTTTGTAACTGAAGCCTTTATTGGTCCACCTGAACAACCAAAAAAATGTTGTTTTTTTTTTTTTTTCAAATATCCATTTCCATGTATGAGTTTAAATTTTGTATTGTATTTGATACACCAGGTCTCAACATTCAAATATCATTATTTTTGAATAAAAAACAACACCACAATAACCAGAGGTGGATAATCCCAGCTCCAAAGAGTAAACGTCCTGTCATGTATTGGTTCTACCTGTTCACTGAACACAGGTGATTCCACTAATTATCCCTTCATCTACCTGGATGAGGAGCTGTGCTCATCCAAATGGCTGATTAAGTGAATGGTTGGAACAAATATGACAGGACTTTTACTTTCTGGAGCTGGGATTGTCCACCTCTGAATAACATGTCTAACAAATTGGTGATTCCTTTTCAAAAGCGTCACAGTTCTGGCTCCTTCCTCATTAATGACAAACTTGTAGTGCCACTGGAAAGGCCTATGGTAAAGGAATTCCTCCCCCTGGTGGATTATCTGTGTATTGCATGTATCCAATTGTATACATCAGGCGTTTCAAGACAAGAAATATCTCACTGATCATGTAGAGCAGGGGTCACCAATCCTGGTCCTCAAGGGCCGGTATCCTGCATGTTTTAGATGTATCCCTCTTTCAACACACCTGATTCAAATGGTAACACAATTATCAAGCTCTGCAGAAGCCTGATTATGACGGTCAGGTGTGCTGGAAGAGGGAAATATCTAAAACATGCAGGAAATTGGTCCTTGAGGACCAGGATTGGAGACCACTGATGTAGAGGGCTTCAAAACTCGTGTATGAAATATGATACGTTTGGCGTTATGGGGTTAATCACTCACTCTAATCGATGTGATTTTAACGTCATCTCGCCACACTGTACGCTGGGAAATTGATTTGAAGGCACATATTCCTGTCCTTCAGCTTGTCGTATTTATGCAGGCCACTAAGCTTCAATGAACCTGGAATGAAGACGATTCTGAAGGCACCAACCAAACTGGGACAAAATAATTAGATAGCACGAGCTCAGAGAATGAAGACGAATCCCACATGTTCCTATAGCATAGCCATGACATCTCACAGACGAACGTGTTCAATCCAAATTATTTACATATTAATCTGCATGGTTGTGCTCGTACATCTACAATTGGATTATATGCATTTATAATTAGTTTAAGGAGTGATGTTGTCATGGAAATAAAACAGAAAAAGTGGATATTTATCTTTTTTCAACCCCGACAGTTGATGAACTTTTTACTTTTTATTAAATATGTTAGATTCTTGCTCAGATGTTATATTCTAGAACTGATTCGGTTTAATGGACAGTGCAGTGAGCGTGTGCCTCGTCCACGCAGCTGCTGTTTGATGTCATATCTGTCAGTCTGTCGGTCACTTCCACTGTAGTTTCTGAGGCTTGTCGCTGCATCTCATCTGGCATACAAAGCAGCTGCAGCTCACTTTTTTTTTCTCCATTGTTTACATGCAGAGGAGCTAAAAACCGTTCATTTCAAGGCCGTTAAATGTGATTGATTTGTTTGCCTTCCGTACTCCAGGGTAAAGGTCCAAAACTGTTTTTAATTCCCTCTTTGCCGGTGATGCATGTTAATGCATTCATTCTCAAAACAGGAAATATCACACACATTTCATGAGCCAAAAAAAAAAAAAAAGTGTTGCTCGTCATACTATCCTGGTTTTTGACTCCCATTGTGCCTTTTCTCATTAATTCAATTTTTCTTGCAATTAATTTTATTTTCCTTTTTGACTATGCGTACGTATATTAATTAAAATGTAAATTAATCCATAAAATATGCAATACTATTTACAGACTTGACAAAATCATTGCCATGTCGGAGCTTGGCAGCCACTTCACAACCTTGCCTGTCAGTATGTCGGCACACGTAGAGCACTGAATATTAGGCCACAGCCACATTTTCACTTGTACTTTTTTCTTCTTTTCTTTGGATATACAAGTCTTTAAATTGTTTTTCTCCACTTTTCATGCCAGGCTTGGTTTATTGACTTCTGAGTCACAGCTGTGATGTTGTCAGATACATTATTTTTCAAGGATCGATTGCTTGTTGGTTCTAAGACACTTCAAGACCATTTTTATATCTAGTAAAAAGAAAACCTTGACTTTTCCTGGTGCTTTGTTGCACATATACAGCGACCGTAGCGCACACAATCCCATGCATATGCAAACTACTAGAAATAGGATGTCTGAAGTTTTTTATTTTATTTTTTCCAGAAATTGAGATATATTTTCTATTTTGCATACTATAGTACAGGGGTCCACTCGCTTAACAACCTAAAGAGCCATTTTTATCTTGAAAGAGGAAAGAAATCTGACTGGAGCCATGAAAAAACATATTTAACGCCCTCTACATTCTACCATGAGGTGGTTGTTCTGCTTTAGGCTATTTATGATGAATTTGCTTTTAACTTTGTATGTTCATTAAAATAATGCAGTGGTTCACAACATTTTTTGGCTCATAACCCCAATGTAACGTCAGAAATTTCTGACGACCCCCATTTGTTTTTGACCATGTAATAGTTTGCTGTACTATGTTGCAAATAAACATTAATTTTAGATGATATTTAGTCTATATAATGTATATTATTATGCATGGAGGCAGAAAGGCCAGGTTCAGATTACTGCACAAAGTGAGAATTTTATTTCCTTGGTCAGGATATGTACAGTCAGTCCAGCTTGTATTTACAAGGATGATAATTAATACTGAACAAACAATAACTAAACTATGAATTATGAAAGAGCTGCAGCATCTGAAACTGACCACAATGAACATTTGACAGATAAACAGAACCACAGTCCTTCAGTTTCAGCTTCAGTTTGTCATGTCTTTTATGCATGTGATTGTCTCTCTCAACTCACCATAATATTTATATATATATTTTTTTCTGCATTTATTCTTATAGTTTACCACCACAAACAGGGTGGCAACTTTTTATGAGATTGATGCATTTATTCTTGCAGCCAGATGTTTTAATATTTAGTACATGACCATGGAATTTTTATTAGTATGTTTTTTTTTTTTCTTTCTAATCAATTACTAGAAATTCCAGGCGACCCCATGTGGGGTTCTAACCCCAAAGTTGAAAAACACTGCAATTATGTAATGTCTGGTGCATTTGTGAAATTATACTATTACAAGAAAGAAAACGTTCAAGATTTGTATAACTTTTTAAATGATAGATGTGTAAGAGTTCAACCGGTTGTATTTTTGGCGCGTGACTGAATGAACGTCCAGGTGGTTTTCCTTCTGTTTGGATATTTAAGAAGTTTTCTTCTTCCCACTCCTTTTCAAACTGTACTTGTTGAATGTGTTTTGTTGTTGATGATATACTTGACAAGGGTTTTTGTTATATTTTGCTTTGAAGAGGGAGAAAAAAAAAATATTTTTTTCCTTTTAATTTTTTAAATGTATTTTTTTGCTTGGATTTGTACGGTGCTTGTGTGTCTGCTTTGCCATTGGCTCTGTGTATTCATGAGATGTTTTGGTTCTTAACTTTTGTTTGAAACCAAACAAACAAACAATGTCAATCCCTATTATTGACATTTGCCCAGTCTATCAGTTCTTAATAGGCCACAATCATTGTAAAAATATGCTCTATAAAATAAATAAGATAGTTAAGTTACTGTAACATAAAAAATACTGAAAACATCTAACTTAAATTTACATCGTGGCTCTCACTCGCTGTCAGAAAATCAATTGGGCTGTTCACACACACACACACACATACACACACACACACACACACACACTAACCCCATCACATGGCTGGTATATATAACTTTGTGACACTGATGAATTACAGGTGTGGTCCAACAATTATTAAATTAAGGTCAAAACCAAAAATAGGGATAAAGGAACAAAAATATATTTTGGCTCCAACAGAGAAAAAACACAACTTTCATGCATAGTTGCTTGCTTGATGTTTTTATGTTTTAGTTAGTATTTATGTTTTATTGATTATGTTTCAGTTGTAATTGTGTGTTTTTACCTTGTCTCTTTTCCACTTTTGTAAAGCACTGTGAATTGCCCTGTGTATGAGCTGTGTTACAAATAAATTGAGTATCTTCTATTGAATTTGACTAGAAAATAACCCATTTTAGTTTTTATTCCATGTAAATCTAGCACGTTTTTGCAGATGGTCAAAGTTAGACTAGATTGAGGCTGATTACAATGCTAAAAAGCAATGACTTATTCAGTTCATTTCAAAATGTTCCATATGTTTTTTTGACCAGAGGAGTCAGAGAGACACTAAAGAGCCATATGTGGCCCCCAATTGGGATCCCAATGTTACACACACACAAAAAAAAACCCATCTTCAAATTTACAGTGAAAGTTCTTTCCGTCCTATAAATATCCCATAGTCATGTCTATCCAGTTACTTATTGTCAGTTCTTCTTGTCTGACACCTCTGATCTACTTAGACCTTCCCTCCTGGAAGCTATAAAAACTTTCTTGAGCTTCTGAGGAACCCTATAGGCCAAACACCCTGGGAGTAGGAAGAAGAACTGTTAAGTTGTAAAACTACAAACATTCATGTCTGTGAATGATTTTAAAAGTATCATGGAGAATGCAGTGAAGGAGGAATGTCACTGTTTTTCTTGATGCTATTATGGTTGAATAGGTGTTTTATTCATTGTGTATCGTGTATGTTTTACGTTGTTTGGACTTTGTATCACTGTTGCTTTTGCCTAGCAAAAGAGATTCCGTAAAGGGACTTCCTGGTTAAATAAAAGTCAAATAAATAAAGAAATAAACAGTTTTCCACTTCAGTTTTATGTTACAGACTGAAAATAAGTTAGATTCATACATTTCTGTTTGGGTTCTACTTCTACTCATGTCCCCTTCTTGTACCATGTGTTTCCAGTAAGCTAATCACTCCAACAGTAAGTGTGTGTGTGTTCTAAACTGCCATTTCTTGTTACCCCGTGGTTAAAGTACTTTATAATTAGTGTTTATGAAATGTGGTGAAAGACTTTATGAAGTATTACATTCTCCCAAGACCCAATAAAGTGAAAGTTCTTGCTTTTTTGCATTAATTAATTGCCTTGATTGGAAACGACATGCTGTTTCAGATCCAATTTTGTATTTATTTATTATTTTTTTTGCATTAAACAGCAATTTAAGTAAAGCTGTGAACTACTAGACTGGCAGGCCAAACTATACATGAGCTGTATAGTCTGGAATCGGACCATTCAGTGAGCTAAAGCCTGTGGGTGGATTCGACCGCTGTTGTTCAAATTGTTCCTGCACGCAATAGGCCAGTTCTATGACCAATCTGTAATTGTCAGAGAATGAACCCAAATGCAAGAATACTATCAGGATAAAAGTCACAAAGGTTTTTATTGTACTCAAGTACAAAAACACAGTTCAATAGGATATTAATCAGTCCAATAATTAGTCCAAGAGAACTCATCTTCAGTATAGTACTCCCTGTGCTATATCACAGGTCCAAAGCGTCCAGAGTCCAAAGGGTGAGGCAGGGTACTTGGTCCATAATGGTCTGAGGATCGAATACCATGAAGACAACACGAGGAGCAAGCTGAAATGTGGTCGGGGAATTGACGGGCGGGTTGGATCTCCGGGAATGCCACATAACTCACTGGTCAGCAGAAGCTGGTCGGTAACAGGCTGGGATAGACGGCAGACGTAGTCAGGCAGGTGAGGGTCAAATGAGGAGACTGCCAGGCAGGGGTCAGACGGAAACAGGTCAACACAGAGCTCAAGGAAACGCCGGTATAAGCACTGGAGAGTCAGAACAAACTGAACAATCTGGCGGAGAACAGACAGGAGAGAGCTGGTTAAATAGCCCACACCTGATGAGCCACACCTGAACCGTCAGGTGTGCAGAATTGGCTTGATTGGAGGCAGGACAGGGAATTAGGTGAGAGGTCAGAAGGAGGACAGATAGAGAACAGAGCAGAGATATGACAGTCAGAGCAACTGAGAGTGTGACAATGATCACCAGAGGGTTTTCAGTAAGCCCCATCCTTTCAGCTACAAGCGGAGTCAGCTGGTATATTAGACTTTTACCATAGGCAGTCGGCAAAACAGCAAATGCATCTTTCTTTAAAACGAATGAGTTGAGTGCTTCTTTCTGCTCAACTTTCAAAGAAAAGCCCAAGTCTAACTCTTTCAAAATCGATGACAAAGCCGATTCAAACGAGCGCAGTTCGTTAGCCACATCCATCTTCGTTGCTCTTTATGGTTGTCCTCACACAGCCCTGTCGTTATCGTGCAAACCCCGCCCCAATGACTCGCTACACAGGCAGAGTATTTTGATTGGTCCGACATACCCTGTGTCAGAGCCAGGATTGTCTCCTACCGTGTGATGCTAGACCACAAGCTAGGCAAGAGTATTTTCTGCCGCTATGTGGTCTAGATTTCAAGGCTAGTGGACTACTTGATCCCCACAGAAGACAAAAATCCATTGTTGTATATACATTACAGTAATATAGAAGGGTATTCACATGTTGTCCTGGCATAAATGTGCGTATTCTATGATGCCAATGTCCTGCAGACTACATATGAACAGCAAACAGACAAATGGTAATCCATCATCCCTTCAGCATGAGGCGCACCCCCTTTTATATCCTCACAAAAGCACCCACAGGTGTACTTGCCAGCTTTATCAGCACATGTGAGACTCATCTGATCATGGTTGGTGGCTTACAGACCACAATTCACTCTTCTTTTCAGAGTCTGGCGATGATAGATAATGTAGCTCACGGGGGGAGGCAGGCGTCGGCTCAGATTTCTCAGGTGGGCTCAGGCTGAATGAGCTGTCACAGGCACAGAGCAGCTTGCTTGGCTATCTCTGACTTATCGCACGGTGTCTGGCAACAATCCCCCGAGGACTTATACTCTTGGATCAACACTCATTGAGGATAAACAAAACTTTGTCTTTCATATTGCCTTTGTTTTTATTTCACTTGTCATTTCAGATCTCCAGCTCCACTGAGTCCGAGTATCATCCACTGTGCTGGGCAGAGTTTCTCTCATCGAGTGGAAAATTGCTGTTTCACCTTTTATGACTACAGGTAACGTCCCTTCACATTCACAACAGAATAAAGAACGTCCTCTTTCAGGGCAGCTTTAACACACTCTGAATACTTCCATTTCACATTTTGACAGAAATAAGTCCTTTCACCTCAAATACCTGCTGGGCTTCACCTTCACGACACGGGGAGTTTCTACTTCAATAAATCCAATGTATCATGCAGCATTAAAACAGTGCCTGTTGCGTGACAGAAAATGATTTATGATTCTGCGAAGATGTTTATGAATTGCCTAAGGATTGTAGGAAAAGTTATGGACTGAATAACCAACACTGCCTCAACTGCGCTGCTGCTGAGACGGATTAAAACTAATAAGACATAAATACTATTAAAGCTATGACTGATGATGAAATGACACATTGCGAACATCACATCCACAAAGTTTTGTTTTTTTTACACTAAATTCTTGATCTCATGCAACATGGATATACATTTAGAATACACACATATTAAATAAGAAATGTAATGTATTATATAATAAATGGCTCAATTACAGAAATAACTGTCATGTAGTTCCTAAATTCTAAGTATATACGCCGTAAAAAATGACCATAGAATTACACAAAAAAAGTTGTAGAATTGCAACATAAAAAACTCAAGTGAAAATACAATGCAAAGTTGTTTATTTGAGAAGATTTTCTCTTTTAATGATTAAATCATGGGAGACACAGTGGTGCAGTAGATAGCACATGTGCCTCACAGCAAGAAGGTCCTGGGTTCAATTCTAACACCAGTCGATGGTGGGACCCTTCACCCTGTTGTCTGCGTGGGTTCCCTCCAGGTACTCCGGCTTCCTCCCACTATCCAGAAGTCTGGACTTTTTTTTTTTTTTTAGGTGTGAATTAAACCATGGGAACCCTGATTAAAATCAAACAAGAGACCTCCTCTTCTAGGTGGTCTCAGTCTGCTTCCAAATGGACTGTGGACCGGTTCACTTCTGGTGTGAATATAATTGGCCTCGAGCTGAAACAAACAAGGAACCATGTGCTTTTTAGTGCTTGATGATCCACCATAACTGCTGGAAGTAGCTGAGGATCATGGGTAGTCGGAGCTAACAGCAGCAGCCGTGGACAGACATGGAGCAGTGAGGACATTGAATGTCTCGCTGACATTTGGTCACATGTCCATATTATGAAAGTGGCTGTGAATGAGCTGTTCTTGAGAGTTAACATTATTTTTTATAAATTTGTGTCTGTAAAAATAGGATACATATTCTGAAAACGATAACTGCACATAGGACCTCCATGTTTGTTTTCATCAACACCTGCCAGCTCTGATTCACCCGCCCCTGACTTTTCTGTCCAATGCCAGCGCAGTTCATCACATGTTTGCTGCTGTATACAAGTTTTGGTGCACTAGCAAAAAGTGAAATGAGAATGTGATCCATCCACAATAAAAAAAAAAAAAAGGTCTGCATTTCTCCATGAATCGCATAAATAGACCAAAGGACCAATGCTAACAAAACCAGATTTGTGTGTAGAAATTATGTTTTTCTATTATTTTGAGAAAATAAAGCTGTAAATTGAGAAGCAACGTGGTGCCGTTTAAAGACCATAATGTTGGAATAACGGCTTATTCTCATACTACTTTTAAATTAAAAACTAATGAAGTAAATTAAACATTTGAAACATGTAAATATCATCAAAATCTAATGTTAAATCTTCGTGTTTAAAATGTTAAATCCACATGTTACTCTGTAAATATGTTTATGGTTTGATGTGTTTTTTCCAGTATCGCTCTGGTAACCACAGCTGCCAGTTTTTTTTCTATAAAAGCAACAGTTTTTTTTTTTTGTTTTTTTTTTTTTTTTACAGTGTAGTACCGTATATGATAAAACAGTGACATACCAGTGATAGACGTTTGTGTCAAACACTTCCTCAGATGGCTTTGAGATGCTTGTAAAGATAGTAGAATTTTTCAAGACTTGATTTAATTTTGTGAATAGTTTGTATTGAGGCCATCTGTATTGGTGTGTGTGTGTTTGCGTGTGTTCAGAAGGCTTCATATATTAGTTTTTAGACCAGGGCAGGGGCGGCAAATCTGGCTGCAGAACTGTTCTCAAAGGAGAGGTGTAAACAGCATGCACAGCCATCTGCACAGCACAGACCTCTATTCTACCGACTACTACTGCAACACCTGCCACAGTAAAAGAAAATGATAGTATAACTGACTTCACAACAAGAACGTTAGAGAAGGTGAATTAATTTATCATGGAGGCTGGAATGTTGTAGATGCAGTGGCAGGAAAAAGTATGTGAACCCTGGTCTGATCTGCAGCCCAGTCTAAATGTTATTAATGTGTCACGATGCAAACAATTGTAATATTATGTGTCTTTACTGAACATGGCAACATTAAATATCTATGATGCTGCTGGAAAACTAAGTGACCCATTGGATTTAATAATAGGTTGGACTTCAAGTGAAAACTTCTGGAACGTACTGCACCATGTTTGTTAAACTGTGGAGCGGTGAGTCCCTAAAGTCTGTGAGATTTAGCGTAATATTTATCTACAAATTAAAAAAAATTGATTGAATGTCTTAGGAGATCTGTTTTATGAAGCTCATGTCAGCAGTTGTGTCTTGTGAACAGCAAATAAAAGAAGTTTGTAGTTTTTTTTTTTTTTTTTTTAAGTAAAGTAATTCCATACCTGCTCAAATCTCCTTTCGTTGATCAGACTAGAGGCTTTCTAACTCCTGACTTTAATTTGCTCTTTGTGGAATCATTAGCCTAAGGGTTCACTTACCTTTTCTAGCAATATTATAAATGTTTAATCTTGGTGTTCGGTCCCACTGTGTTTATCTGTATTCGTGACTGAGATGCAGATCAGATCACATTTTATGACCAATTCATGCAGACAACTATGAATCTTCAAACAGTTCACATAGATTTTCTTATCAGTGTATATGAATTTTGTCCAAGTGTCAGCAGATGCAAAAGGAAGAGACATTATAATAAGTTATTCAGATATACAAGTTGTCTGTCTGAACAGGCTGTCTCCTTCTCTTTCGTGTTGCTGATGAGTGAATGGAGAAGCTTTTCCACTAATACAACCTGTCTATTGGCAGCTACTGTACATCATGAAAAATGACCATATTATATTCCAGCACATCGTCCTTCAGCCATGCATCAGCAAACAGCCCAGCTTGGAAAACTGAGCCAGGTGTTAAAGCTGCCCAACTGTGCAACTTTGTTTTGTTCAAAATGGCAGAACTGGTTTACCAGAATAAGAGCACAGCACTTATGAGACTGATGTTATGTTTCAGCATTTTGCATCCCTCATTAAAACTTAATCAGCAAAAATAATGTTTCCACTGTATATTTTCAAATACATATGATCTCAGTTATTTGTCATTTGTCACTTTTCCATTGGACCCATGCGCTAAACTTTACCAATTCATTCATCCATTTTCTATACCCGCTTTATCCTCACTAGGGTCACGGGGGTTGCATGGAGCCTATCCCAGCTACTTAGGGCGAAGGCGGG
>JAQQZY010000028.1:22524711-22536096 GCA_030068375.1 Ostorhinchus rueppellii | reverse complement strand
AAAGGTGGACACACTAAATATGGACATTTATGGGGATTATTTGTCAACAAGGACTATTTTGTTATTCCAGTTGGTCACTTTCTTAATGAAACAAGTTTATGTATGTATTTATATACACTTTGAAGTTATTTTTGTTTTCTTGTTTTCATGATAGGTGGTCTAATACATTTGTTAAGCACCATATACAAGTCCAGTTCTTCAAAATGAACATCAGACTTTCATTTGTATTTATGTGGATAACATTTAATGAAGACCTGAATATTACTGTGGTTTATTTTCTGTGTTGCTTTAGCTAATAAATGACACAACACATTACATCATGTTAATAGGCTGTTTATGGGAAGTTAAATAAATGTGATAGAAGTGGTCAGAAATGTTCTGAGAGAAGTTTAAAGTGGACTTAATACAGCAAAAAAAAAAAAAAAAAAGCTGAAGCAGAGTGAATGACCAAGTCAGAATGATATACCTACACTAAAAATGGCTATATATATGTATTATGTTTATTTCTATGGCATAAGAAAGCTAAAAGAACAGACACTTGAAGGGAGCAACCCTGCAACCTCAGGGGCTAAAGCTCTCACCACATCTTGATCTGGGATTTGGTTGCTGTTGTTGTTGACCAGCCTGCGATGTCTGCACCTATTCATGGTAAAATGTTTGTTTTCCATCATTCCTGATTATTACTTAGTGATGCAGCGTGTGGGAGGGAGGTGGAGGAGGTGAAACCAAGATGAGTTTATTTTCTCTGATGTATTTGTGGCTGTTTATGTAATTAGTTGCAAACATACAGTAATCCAGTTACATCATATTAAAACAAATATTAATTATTTAGATATAATCAGTATTAATAAGAAGAGATGTGATTTCAGTTTTTGGGAGATGAAAATATTCATGGAAGCTGATTCTAAAGATACTATTTCAGATGAAGGTGAAAGTAAAAGATGCATTTCATTTAACACTATGATTGTCTTGCATATAATTACATCCAAACACACACTTATGATCCTTTCGTTTTCAGCATAAGTGATGAAAAAGTCCTCCCCTGTTGGAGACTATAACAGAGGCCGACTTAGCTGAATGAACTCTGAAACTATCTTGTTAATCATGCTCAGTTTGGCTTTGAGTCGCTCAGGCATAGTGTAGATAAATGAATGCCCTTTTGATACATTCCTCTGAGGTTTGGGCTTTTATGCTCCTTCAAATGATGTTTAATCTGGTGCATGTCTTCCATTATAGAAGACAAAAGAAAGACGGCGACTACTCATCTATGCTGTGTGTTCAGCTATGTGAAAGCTTCTCAGTTAGCTGCTTAGCTATAAACTCAAATGCCAGGGAAGAAAGGAGGCTGGATAAAAGCAGGTCATTGAAACAAAACACTGACCTGTTGCTCTTTATTCTTCCACTGAATTAAAAAAAAAACAAAAAGAAAAAGAAAATGTCACCATACATGCCATCCTTTCATTCTGAATACCTGCTCATTGTGTTTAGCACTGCTACAGTTGGAGGATCCTTATACATCCTCATTTACGCTTTAAATAACAGATAAAGGTGACACAAATTCAGAATTACATATATTATATGGTTCATTTTGTTGTGTTTGTTAATACTCTAGCAGCAAAACCACTGGTTGAATTCACATGAAATTTGGCTTTCAGTCATATATCCAGAATAAATCTCATTACATTTTGGGAACACGAGGTTAAAGTTTCCATTTTTTATGAATTTTGACCCCCGCCAAGAAGATTATGTTTTTGCCAAGGTTTGTAGGTTTGCTTGTTTGTTTGTAACATAACTCAAAAAGTTATGGATTTTGATGAAATTTTCAGGATATGTCCGCTCTGGGTCAAGGAAGAGATGATTAAATTTCAGAGGTGTTTTGAATCACCGTCTGGATCCAGGAATTTTTTTTAAGGATTCTTTATCATTGTGAAATGGGGCATGGTGGCACAGAGCTGCATATGAGGTCATTCAGCGCCATCTACTGGAGGAAAGCACAAACACTACCTTGGCGGAGGTCTGCGCTCTCCGAGTGCTTTTCTAGTTTAAACTTTTTTCCCCTTTTTTCTTATTATGGACAAATTTTCACATGTCTGTGGCAGCAAAACTATTGGTTGAATTCATACCAAATTGTGTTTATAGACTACCAGTAATCCAGAATAAATGTGAATATGTTTTGGGAAAAGTAGGTCAAAGTTCAAATTTTTTAAATCTTTTTTTTTCTCCCATTTACTTATAATGGGCAAAATTTCAAATGTCGATAAAAACATCAATTTTCTTTCAATTGACTTCAAACTTGGCACATATGTAGAGGTGATTGATACGCTGACATTAGCACATGCAGAGACATGATAACATCAGCTGGATCGATGCCAAAATAAGGCTAAAGTATGTGTGAGGGGCTGGGCTTGTTGTGCCTGACACCACTTGTTGCTGTTGGTAACATGTACTGTAAATATGCAACTTCATGCGGAAAGACCCCATGCAGCCAGATTTGCCCCTCTGTTGCTGAGTTTAAAGTCGATTTGTGGACGCATTACTCTTATTTTGTTCTGATCTTGGCATAAAACACAAATCCGGTTGGGATTTACATTAACACCTGCATTTTTTTCTCACTCCTTATTTTCAAAACAGCTCCATTTTGTTGCTATATTACAGACAAGCCAGTGAGTCGGGGACAAAATGTCGAAATATCACATGCAGTTAATAATCATTCCTTCACAAACTAACAGACACATAAAAATAAACGACTGAAATGCCAGTGTAACACATGAATAATTCCCTTTTCTTCTGTCAAAGTCTCCTCTTTGTTCAGGCCAATTTCTCTTGCTTTGCTCTCATAATGTCCTGTTTGTGCATGCTAATGGATAAAATTGTTTCCATGTCATTTTGCATTTTTGTGTGTTTTTGGATCCTGAGTCAAATTGCATCATGATCCGTAAGCTGTGGTGGAATGCACCTTATGTTTGGAGAATCGAAACAAGAAATGAACAAAGCGCCGTGTAGTGATTTGTCTGAACTCACAGGGAGAAAATAGAGATTACTCACTTTATTTTCTGGGCTTTGTTGTTAAAATCAATGACGTGAATAGAGAGCAGGAATTAAAAGGGGGTGAACAGATGGTAATTTTGGCCACCGGATACGTGCTTGGATCAATTCTTAGAGAATTGCTCGGGCTATTGTGGCGCAAGTTGTCGATTACTAAGTGTTGATGTGCTCTCCACCTGAAACGGTTTCTTTTCTTCCACATTTGTTTGAGTTCATAAAGGAACAATGCTAAAAAAAAAAACAAAAAAAACAAATAGTGCCCCCTGCAACCAACAGCACTGCATGTTTATATAGAGTGTGATGCAATTTGATAGATGAGGTTTCCCTGGAAATCTTTTGCTTTTAAGAGGCGTTCATCAGATTGCTTTCTTTTCCAGTGAATTGATAGTTGGTGTGAAGCGCTCTTTGATGATGTCAGAAATGACGGGTGTGATAAGTGCCCACACAAAAAAAACAACACTTACATCAAAATGCCACTATCTGCATTCAGCCGACCATCTTTCATCTGGTGCTCGGGCTGTGTTCACAGATAAACCTGCAAATAAATACTTGGGGCAGATCAAAAGCTCCCTGGATATCACCTCTATCAGCCCGAGTAAATCACGATAAGCGCAGTTATATCCCCATCATGTCGAGATATTGTCCTTGAGCAGACTGTTCTGAAAAGCCACACAGATCTATAAAGATTTGTCCAGTCTGGCAAGATTTACAAGATTATCATCAACTCCGTCTCCCCCTCAGATGTAAGCTCCTGTCCTGAATCAGCAATCAGACAAACCAGCATCTCTGATCTCCTGCTGATCTGCTGAGGCCCCCTGTCAAAAGTGTGGCTTTAACCCACACACATCTCAGTCGGCGGGAGATCTCCAAAAGGAGATTATTGTAGGTTGAATTATTTAGACGCTTCTCACATTCGTTCTGGAGTCGCATTCTGTCTGCGAACGGCAACTGAACAAATACGCAGTGAGAAACTTGCAGAGCAGTTTGGCAGCTTTGGGCTGGTGGTGGGGGGTGGTCAGCAAGTCTGCAGGAAGCCACAGATCGCCTCTGGCTATAGTAGTGCTGAATACCAGGTGTCGAGGCAGCCAGTGCGGAGGTGGAGTGTCAGTGCAGGATAAAGGAAGGTTAAAGGACTTGTATTTGAACATAAATGTAAAGTAAAAATCCATGCACTCTCCTGAGGATTATGTTCTTGTATGTGCATTTTAATGAAATGGCCTTATGTTTAGTTACAGGATGGCAGTATGAATAGTAAACAAGCATTGGTTTGGTCAGATAAATGTGGGTCATACAGTAGTATTCAGTGCAGTGTATTTATCACCTATCTGCAGTGTGCGCATGTGGTGTTCTGCACAGTTTGTCTCCGACCGCAGCTTCTGCCACCTCCAACAGAAGCAATTACCATGTCCTTTTAGAGCATCCAAAGTGTTGTGTTGTTATGAGGAATGGGCTGGGAGCTGTAATTGCTAATGAATGAAGCAGGATGCTGGCAGGGGGGCTTCAGCTCTCCACGGCCAGCAGTGATTTATCACAGTACAATCACACAGTGGCTCTGATGACACAGAACTGAAGAAATCATCCAAGCGCCGTCCAAAAGAGACTGATGGCTCTGAAGGGAGACGGAAGATGTGTGATGGAAGCAGCACAGATCAGCTCACCTGAGAGACTCAGTGCAGAGGAAATGACAGGAGGTAGTGTGTTTGGGAAAGGGGCCATTAGATGATTTTCTGCTGTTATGTAGCGGCTGACACGATGGATGACAGTGGCAGCGTTCTGGCGTAGTGATACAAATTACAAATGGTACTGTGGGTTTAATTTAGTTTAATTCCTGTACACACAACCTAATGCTGACGTCTTACTGTACTCTACTGTTGTTAATAGGTTCTTTAGAGACAGTTCTGTGTAATGCTTCAAAAAACACAGCTTTCTCTCAAGACACACTATTTGTATATGAACACTCAATCCATATGTGTGTATGTGTGTGTCTAATTGTGTTTGGCATGTAAACAAGTAGTGTGTGGTGTGGTGATGCCACCTTCTGGACAAACCTTGATTGTACAGAATGAAATTGCGTAGTGGATCTTCCAGTTCAGACAGATTTCTTCATCTCTAGTGTGTAAACAACATAAATAGTCACAGACCACAACAGCATACTGTAACAGTACAAACAGTACAGAGAGATACTCAGTCTGATTACAGCTTTGACATGTTCATTTGTTTTTTTAAATTTTATTTATTTATTTATTTTTTTTATATTTGTTCATTTTCAGTTAGTGTTATGGATTTATTTATGTTTTGTTTTAATGTGGGTTTAATTTTTCAGGTATCGAGTTTCACTGGATTGGTCACACTTTACAAAACCATTATTTATTAAAAATCCTACATTTTCTATATTCTATTTTATGTTTTATTCTTGGCCAGTGTGAGCCAACATTGCCTGAAAATGATCTAATTTTACCTGCCTGTTTATTTCATTCTAATTTGTGTTTATGCAAGACCAGCCGATCCGATCCGATCTGTCTTTTAAGGAAGAATACCAATTTTATCATCTCTTACAAAATAAAAGTGAGTTACTGTCAAATTTTCTCTTAATTTTCCTCTAGTATGCAGAGGCTTCATCTATGTTCTCGATGTTATCCTACTAAAAGCTTTGCATTTTGTGTAATTTATTCACGCCAGTGCAATATCACATTTATGCAATATAACCTCAGGTTTGATCAATTAAATCACATGCTCAGGGACTGGTGTGAAGGTTGTGCATATGTCATTGTGTTCTTTTTATTCCCATATTTATACATTTTTTATACCTTTTATATTTTCTATCTGTTTGTGTGAAGATGGGTATATCTATGCAGATGTACACGTATATGGGTCAAAACACAGTATTTGAAATCCCTGGACATTTTAAAGACAGCTTGACAGATTAGTGATGCTAAATGACCCACATTTTTACTGTTAAATTAATTTTTTGCCTTAGTTGGACCAGAAAGGATTATCCAAAACAAAAAGCTACTTTATATTGAAATAAATGTTGGAATAGCAATCAATTAAAGTTTGCACTCTTATCCAGACTGTGGTGGTTTAGTTCCTTCTGCTGCAGAGTTATAATGAATTGAAACAGTTTTCACACAAACTCTTAATCATCTGTGTCAATCAGAATCACCCCGTGGTAGCGTTAGGAAGCTGGACCTGCAGCTGACGGACTCATAATAATTGCCCATCATTATTCTTCAGCAGCGGCAAAACAACACTTTGCACAAACAACAGTATAAGTATAAATGGACCCATCAGGAGCAGCAACCTGTGCTAATCACATTAATACTAAAAACCAAAAAGTTAGTGCAATGATAACTGAAAAACACTGCAATTCCACAAACACATTTTAGCTGTGTAGAAAAGTTTTCACAGTGTCATTATTTATTTTTATATAAGGTTTGCATGATCACTTAAAAGTAGGTTATATGACAAATTATAAATGATCATGATCTGACTACTGCTCTTTACATTTACAATTTTTAAGATTTAATCAATGTTTTTTCATTGATAATTATATATTTTTTGGTTATGTTTATAATAACAACCTACAATGTCACCATTACTGGGTCAAAAGTCCTTCTGAGTCATTACTCTGAGCTGTAACCCTTAGACATCAGTAGTTCCTTATTAGATAGACTCCTGTCTGCCTAGTAAAACACTAATGGATGATCTTCCAAATGTACGAGAGTTGAAACACAGTAATGTCCCGTCAGAGAGTGAACTTTAATTGACTGTCATTCCAACATTTATTTCAATATAAAGTAGCTCCTTGTTTTGGATCATCCTTTATGGTCCAACTAAATGAATTTAAACGTAAAAACGTGGCTCATTTAGCAACACTAACCTGTCAAATTGTCTCTAAAATGTCCCGTCAGAGAGATTTTGAATACCGTGTTTTGACCCAGAAACTTTTCAGTGTTTAGTTTTATTTCAACAGTGATTTGACATGTGTCTGGGCCAGGGTCAGACTATTATGTTATTGATCCTGTATTGATTATTTGCAGTGATGCTGCAGACCATGGCATAAAAGAGGAAACTCTGATCTGGAAAACACAAGGAACTTTCTCACTAATATTAAAGGATTCAAGTTTCAGTGGAAGGATCTTTTTCCAGTTTCCTCTTATCAGCGGGGTTATAAAATGTGAAACGAGGCACGTATCACGGCTCTTAACTCATGCATGTTGTAGCTGTTATAGCCTCTGAGGTCTGCAGAGTGTATTTGCTCAAGATGGGCTGTCTCCTACACTGGACAAAGCATTCCTTTGTTGGAGTGATTTATGGCACTTTCCCTTCTGTTGCTGCCTCTCTGGACATAATATGGCTGATAAAGACACAATAACCTACAGATTTCCAGTCACGCACACCCGGTCCAGACTTTTATTTACATGAGCTCTAAGCAACCAGGCATGTGTCTGTCTTTAGTGTATGCACAATGGCCTAAATATGACTTAAGTATGAACTTTCTTACATTTTGACTCTCACCGTGATGAGGAGTATCAGTCTCAAAACTGTACACCTGTCTGTGACTCAAATTCCTAATGAATCCCACCCGGTGTAGTTCGCCAGCGTCTGTGTCCATTCTTGGCTATTCCATGTTTTTTAAGAAGGAAAACCAAACACAGGGGGAACAAAGAGTGCACTGTGTCTGCTGGAGATATTCGTCACCTGTGGTAACACTATGATGTAGTGGAGCTGGGATTACATGGGTTTAGGAATGTGAAGGGTGACAGTTTGGACAAGATGACTATTGTTGAGAATAACACCTGAACTGGTAATGGAGGTGAAAACTGATCAAGAGAAGATGAGAAATGCCTCATCTTCGTCCAAGAAACAATTCTGGCAGTGGTCCATAACCATGTGATCTCATTGTCCTGAATGGATGGCAAAAGAGAAATGTCCAGGAAATTAAGCATGAAGTCAATAATCCTGTGGTTTATGGCAGGTTATGATGATTTCTAAGACGTCTGGAAATGAGTCCTGCAGCAGTAAACCCAGAGCAGAAGGTCTGTGGATAAAGGAGAGTTCTCATCAGAGCCTGGACTTTTAACATGTTTCGATCTGACAGTCTGCTGTTTGTAAGATCACCGGATAGTCTGATTTTCATAAAGGAAACTCAGTCTACAACTCGTGAGTGCCTGCAGGCTCCCACAGCTGTTCCACTTGAATCGGCTGTAACAGATCCAGGTAGGAACTTTACGAACGGTGAACAGTATGACTTTATTCCCAGTCCAGATGGGAAACATTAGGGATTAGGTTTGGTCCACTTTACAGAACCGTTTTAGCCTCCATATAACAGCTGCTGAAATGCATGAAAAACATAAAAAAAAAAAAAAAAAAAACACAACGGGATTTTGTTTTTCACCCATATGTAAGGTGCATATCATGCAAGGCAGTGAGGTGGACATGAACAGAGAGATTGAGAGGCATTGGACCCCGTGGAATGCACCGGAAAACCACTATCCAGATGTGGAAAGGGCGGAGGATAAGGCTGGTGATGTGGGGAGGGAGACTTTAAGTGTTGGTGTAACACTTTTGGAAGATGAGTAGTTTATTTTATGTGCATTTTAGAGTTAGAGCGGTGGGAGCCAAGAAACAGAACCAGAATTTAAATATACAGACACCCCCCCCTTTATAGCACCAGCCATATTTTTTAAGCTGCCAAGTCCTCAGGAGAGTTATGGGGGTGGTGGAACCTATCCAGGCACCAAGAGGGGAAGGGGGGGTCCATGCGGGAGATGTGTGATGTATATACTCAGTCAATAGAAACTCTGAGCTACTAATGTATGCATATTTCTAATTGTACTGGGGTTGTAATTATTTGTTGTGGATTTATTGATGACTTAGTGCTCAGATAGTTGAGAAAATGATGAGTTGTCATGTTGTTATGATTCATTGCACTCGGGATGGGCTCTTTGCAAAAGTGGACCACATACACCAGAGGTGGCCAACACTGGTCCTCAAGAGCTACGACCCTGCATGTTTTAGATGTTTCCCTCTTCCAGCACACCTGACAGTCGTTATCAGGCTTCTACAGAGCTTGATGATAGGCTGATCATTTGAATCAGGTGTGTTGGAAGAAGGAAACATCTAAAACATGCTGGATTGTGGCTCTTGAGGTCCAGGGTTGGCCCACCCCTGAAATACACAATGAGCAATACTCACTGAGTATCTGCACAGTTTGAGGAATGGTTTTGAAGGCCTATATAAAGGCCCAAAAAAGGCTGCTACTGTTTGCCCAGTGAATGCCATCATGCCACGTCTATCATGTATAGGGTTACCCACCGTCCCTTGAAAAACGGAATCGTCCCTTATTTACAAACAAAAGTACGCGTCCCGTATTGAGCCTACAAGGGACTAGGGTTGCCAGCTCCCTAAATATATATAAGGGACACCTCATTGCCAAAGCTGGCTGGCCCGATATACTTGTAAGCTCAATACGAGATGTGTACTTTTGTTTCTAAATACGGGACGATTCCGTTTTTCAAGGGACAGTTGGCACCCCTAATCACGTGAATGACATCTCCAGGCACTGGGTATGGCGAAGGCTGGTTTGAGCTACAGTGATATAGCAAGGCGTACGGGCTTTTCCCAACCCACAGTTGCTACCCTGGTCTGCCGGATATGAATCCGATCGAACACTTGTGGGGGTATCTCGGTCGTCAGGTGGCCAATCGGGTTCCTCAGCTGGCAAACAGGCAGCAGCTGATCCAGGCACTTCAGCAAGACTGGACAAAGATTCCACAGGACAGCATCTGATCCCTGGTCTCCAGCATGTGCAGACAGATCACCACCTGCATCGAAGCAAACAGAGGCCAGACCCGGTACTGACTGGTGTGCGCTTGTGCCATTTTCCTTTAAGTTTTTTGTTTTGAAATTATTCTTGAAACGTTACATTTTTGATTCTGTTCGCCAATATCCTAAAAAAATGATTCATATGAAAAAATCCAGTTTAGGGTTTCAAAATAAAAATTATGTTGAAAAATATGGTCTCAAAGTTTTCATCGACTGTGAGCGTACAGACAACCATTCACATCACATTCACTTCTAATGGGCGACTTAGACTGATCAGTGAACCTGTTGAGGTGCATGTGTTTGGATGGTGAGAGCGAGCTGGAGAGAACCCGAGCTGAAATGGGGAGAATATGCAAACGCACAAGCGACAATATGAACTACTGCTCCACCGTATGTCCAACACAACAAACAGAATATAAAGACAGACGAGTCAGTTTCATGTGACTATGGAAATTTGAAGCCCATATGTGAGAGTTAGGAGAGATGGTGTGTTTTATTCTGGTGATTAAAACATACTTAATACGTGCAATTTTTGCCCAGTGATGCTAAAAACTGTAGTGCGCTGAAGTTGTGTAACATATACATGTCAATTTTTTTTGTTTGTATTCTTATTTCATGTTTTTTTCCAAGGTCAAATCAGCACAGAACAGACAGTGAAAGTACTTATCAATCATCATGGCAGTAGGGACTCATTGAAATAACAATATTTAGTAATTACATAGTGGGAAAGGCTTGTATCTCTGCCTCCAAGCCGTTAGCTTAGCATCATCTTTGCATCCACAAACAGCCTCTACTCGAAGATGGTACTATTGATTCTATTGATTAATTTTTGTGGGGTTTTTTTTGTGTGTAATGTACTATAACATTGAATTAACACTTGTGATCACATTAGGGTCATTTTCACAGGTTTGAGCAAACGTACTTGAATCGACTCAATGCGTACCCAAATCTGATGTGACATTGCACAGCATGGTTAAGAAAAAAACATGGATGAGTGAAAATACGTCTGTAAAGTATCATTTGGAATCATTTGGAACAGTACCCTGCCCTACTGTGGCTGAAATTAAATGAGTATAGCCTACATAGCATGACATGAAATTCACACTTTGAATGAAATATTAGGAATTCCTTCTGTAAGAATGTACATTTGTACATTTTTGTTTTAAAATAATAAACACAATTGATTAAAAAACTAGAAAAGCACTCGGAGAGCACAGACCTCTGCCAAGATAGTGTTTGTATTTTTTTTAAGGTAGTGTGTGTATTTTTTTTTAAGGTAGTGTTAGTACTTTCCTCCACTAGCTGGCGGTGAATGACCTCATGCAGCTCTGTGCCACCATGCCCTATTTCACAATGATAAAGAATCCTTTAAAAGTTCCTGGAACCAGACGGTGATTCAAAACACCATCATCTCTTCCTTGACCCAGAGTAGACGTACCCTGAAAATTTCATCAAAATCCGTCCATAACTTTTTGAGTTATATTACTAACAAACAAAGTCGGATGGTAACAA
>JAQQZY010000028.1:22445853-22460272 GCA_030068375.1 Ostorhinchus rueppellii | reverse complement strand
GTGTGTGTGTGTGTGTGTGTGTGTGTGTGTGTGTGTGTGTGTGTGTGTGTGTGTGTGTGTGTGTGTGCGTGCGTGTGTACTTCTCAGGCTGCTGCAAGTATAAGATACTCCCCATAAGAAAGAGTTAATCCTATACTGTATGTCCTTGTGCGTTTTGTTACTCAGTGGACATTAAGCCACCTTGAGGAGCTCTGCTGCTTGTGCACACACACGCACACACACACAGCCTTGCGTATAACCTGTGTAATATTTCACACAGTCAGTGCAGTTCCTCCGGATGCCTCTTATCTTTTTTTTCTGGCTGAAGCTAACGTGAAATTTCAAACTCCACGCTTATCTGCTCATACTATTTGCTTCTCTTCTCCGTTTCTCTTCTCATATATTTCGTTTCTGTTTGTTCTCAGTGAAAGTGCGAGCATGCGCCGCCAACAGTTTGCTTTCAGGTCTTCGAAAGCCTGTTTGACACCAGCGCTTGTGTCAAATCTCACTTCATTTCGGAGCGTTTACAGCGCCCGCAACACAAGTGAACGGCTGCAACACTCTTCCCCTGCTGCTTATCTCTACCATCACTTCTAAGCTTTTACGAAGTTACTCATCTCTTCATAATAATTGATCATCTAAATCCTTCAGCAGCTTTTGATAACAGCTACCGCAGGCTAGCTGAGCTCAAAACCTGATCAGACTCGTCCAAAGTAGGCAGGCAGGTATTGTAGCAGCTCATTTGCCTTTAAGGAAGAGATCCATGTTTTTCCCAAGCTGTTGTTTGCTGCTGACGGTACATTGAGGCATGGCAGAGTGGGCTGAATGAGCAAGTTAAGGTGCAGCCTTGATACGAAGGAGGAAGTCTGAGCCTGTATCTGTCTAGTCGATGGCTCAGAAAACCCTCGGTCTACTGTTGGAGTTAATCATTGACACTACAGTTTGCCGTTCCTCTGTATTTTACACCCAGGCAGGTCAGGGTTTTTTGGAAAACGTCTCTTCATTAGCGGCATTTTTCACATTTTAACCCTCACCATGCATATTAGGTTTATGAATTAACCACATTCTGCAGCTGCACTATAAAACACTACATGGTGAGCTTTTATCTTGCTATTTCTTCTCGTTCTGTGTCTTTGCTCCCTGTGGTTGACGTTAATAGGGTGTTGTTAGTGGCAGCAGCTCCTTTACAGCCTTGCTTAACATATCACCCCCCCACACCTCCTTCCATTCTACACTTTTTCACCCCTGAAGTGGGTAGCTTGCAATCCAACACCGGGCCTCTGCGGGTAACATTGGCACTGCCCCAATTAAAAACCAGGGGAAACCCTAGCGCAATGAAAATGAATAACTATGCCCCTTATGCTGCTACCCCCGATCGGCGCTCAATCAGCAGCGGTCTAATGGAGTGCACGTGTGGAGGGGCGAACAGCTGTAGAGGTTCTGCAGCACGGCGTAGATACACATGCGTGCACATACACCGTCAGGGAGGACATTAGCAGCAGCGCGCGACTGTTGTAAGCTTGGGTTTCAGTGCGGTGTAAGTAAGGGAGGTGGGTACGTATGTTTATGTGTGTTCCTGCGTTGGTTTACAAAGCCTGCACTCCTCCGCTGTAAACTCTGCCAACCTAGCCTCTTCCAGACATCTGTCTCTGCCTCTCACAGACACACAAACACGCTCGCATATACGCCTGCGCCACCTTCGCAGCTAATCCCCAGCTCCGTACAAGCCGCAACTTGAAATCCAAATCCCGTCCCAAAACCTCTGCATATGAAGGAGTAATCCGCCCTCCAATAGAATTACAACAGTGACATTTCTAAAATCAAGATCCACTCTATTAATTGCGGTGATGCGTTTCAGGTATTTGGAAGTATTCCCGTCAAAGTAGCCAGTTTCACATGTTTATTGTTGACGGTGGCCCTCGAGGACACGGCAAAGGTCGCGCAGGTGAGGCCGGACTTTTCCACCGCTGCCCAGAACTGTGGCGCCACGCATCAGACCAGCTGGCGGTCAGACAGAGGGCCGGGTCTGACTCGAACCAGAGAGGAGAGAGCAGATTGAGTCAAGGTTTTGGAAAATGTGAGTGCAGTGGTCAGGGACCTGGTGGTTACGGATGGCAAAGTTCCCTCCTGCCGGCTGCCAGCTTATCGGCTTTAACGATGCGAGTGAGCGATGGCCAGTCCCTCTGCCTCCTGGGTCCTCGCGTCCTTCATGCCCGCCAAAGTACCAAGAATGGCAGCGGCACACCAATAAAGCCCCACATGGTTCTGATTGCGAAGTATTAAAGTTCCCTTTACCCCGCTCATGTTCACCCATTCACTGAATCATGAAGATCAAAGAAATTGGAACGGCGTAGCACGTTTGCTAATCTTCAGGCCTCAAATGTCTTGCTTACTCAAATTGCCACGGTATAGATTTCTTTAATCATTTAAAGAACAGTTCAGAGCCAGGTTTGTTCAAATAATATAAACACTATCCCTAGGGCTGCACTGCTTTTCCGATAAACACTTTTTTTTTTTTTTTTTAGCCTTGTTTTGTTGGTGAATTCTTTGCCGCGGGACACTTGAGGGTGAAATCGTTTGCCAGTCCCCTTCCTACTGTAATTTTCAACCAACCTTCCCTATCACCTCCTCCACTTCACTCTTTGAATGAGCTGTTTTGGAACGAGCTCCAGGGGCAGCATTCATTTAAGAGGCAGATATAAACAGGCATTAAAAGGTAGCGTGGTCTTAATTAGCTGAAGCTGCTCATATGTTTGGTGTGATTGTGTAATGTTTATACTGCAGTGTGTGTGTGTGTGTGTGTGTGTGTAGGAGTATATACATGCTGTGTCAGGCCACTGTGCTAATGACCTAGCTGGAGTTTTACTGCCTTATGCAATGTTGCAATGATACTGAAATGAACATGAAGATACCAAAATACTTTTTCTGTACTTTTTTCTCTGTTTTTTTTTTTTTTTTGTAACTTTTTCCACAATGTGCTTCACTAAATACAACCAAAGAAAAATAAGTGACACTGATAAAAACAAATGTCAGATTTGCTGAGGCCTCCCTCCGTAAAGGCTTAGTTGAAATGTGTAACTTGGTTTTCATATTGGATGGCTGTTTTGTTCTGGTTTCTGTGAAAGGCAACAGAAAACACATGAGCTGGCAGCGTGTGAGCGTGAAGCAGTGCGTTTTAATCCGTGGAGTGCAATCTGCATGTGTGTGTGTGCTCCTTACGTCTATGTCAAGGACCCTGCGATGATTATGAAAGCAAAATAAATGTCTGCAGTGCTAGATATTCCCATGCGGTACAGTTATGCTATGACATTTGGCCCAGTCATAAACCCATAAAAACAACTTACGATGTCTGGGTCTGTGATGCCGGCTAGCTATTAAGCTGTAAAGCACTATTGTGAAAATCTAGATTGAGCAGATATAGTCTGGGATAGTGCTGCAAAGATGAAAAGGGTTGTGCTTAGCCATACTTAATAAACCTAGAGTGGGCTTGGTTTTTACCGGTAAGCACACGGGAAAATTCTTTGAATTCCCCGGCCTCACACAATCACTCTACTTTTGCCGCCTTGCAGCCAAAACCCTCTTGCTTCATGGACATGTTTGTGGTGCATTTAATGTCACAGGGAATTTAATTAGTTCCTCAAAGAAGCAACTACACTTTTCCCCTCATCAGATTTTTCTCTTTAACCATTTGTTTCATACAGTAGAAATACTCTGAAATTCAACATGTCAACCATAGTCTGTTATTGGAGGACTTAACAAGACTTTATAAGGTTTTTTTTTTTTATTGTCATGTAGAAAACCAAGGCCAGTGAAGTTACCATATTTAGTTCCTTTCCCATTATGTAACAAAAAACAAAACATCAAGTGTATGTATATAAGAAATACAAGAAAAACATATGTAATGTGAATGGAACATGTATTTTAGAACATTAGAACATCACTTTTTAGAATATTACAACAACATAAGTACTGATCCAGACACCTGTCAACACACAGGATTGGAAAAAATTATTAGACCACCCTTGTTTTCTTCAATTTCTTGTTCATTTTAATGCCTGGTACAACTAAAGGTACATTTGTTTGGACAAATAAAATGAAAACAACTAAAATAGCTCATAGTAGTTTAATTTCAGAGCTGATATCTATCCATTTTCCATGTTTTCTTGATTAAAAGCCTAAATCACTTCAGTTCTTACATTAATATCTATGGCATTGTATTGACAAAAACAGTGCTTTTCTATTTTCTATGATTCTGTGTTTTCTTTTCTGTCTGTTTTAGTCACATGATACACACTGGAGTTAATATTTGATTGCATAACCATTGTTTTTGATGACTTCAGATGGTCTCATAATTTTTTCCGTGACTGTACACATTATGTTTGGACATCATTCCTTACATTAGTAGCATTACTTCCTGGTACCGAATGAAGCAGGTCCACTCACTGTTCATGCACAGGTGGACCTTACAGACCCTGGAGACCACATTGGACCTGACTTTTTTGTGTCGCTCTAAGTGTCTTGTAATGTGAATGTGTGCGGAAATGACCAAAAATAGTCACTTGCCCGGTAAAGGGTTAAAGTTTGCACATTGGTCTGACTCTAAACTCATTTTCAGACTGTAATCCACACATTTACCGTCACGTTTAGCCCCGTAGGTGGGCCAGATCACACAATGGCCTCACCATACTGGATGTCCTCCACATGTGTAAGTTTGGACACGCCGCCCTCCTGCCTTTTTCCTTTGTCTTTCACCTCCTCTATCTATCTTTCTATAATTGTGTCCCAGACCCAGACATGTCCATAAATAAACGGGGTCTCCCTCTCCTCAACCAGACCCAAGCCATGTTTATGTTCAGGCTTGTGTTGGGGGGGCCATCTGGACCACTCCGGCCGCCTCGCTGTTTCTCTCTGGGCTCAGGTGGAATCAAGATGTGCCACCAAACACCAGCATCTGCCTGACGGAGGCTTACAGGTTTAAAACAGAATCACTGGGTCATTTACGACATAGCACAGACAGTCCTTAACCCAAGTCCTGAATGTTTGGTCATAGAAATGTTCAGTGTTGGTACAACTTAGCAAAAAAAAAAAAATCACGTTTCTTTTATTATTAGATGTTTCCGTTTGCATTTATTGGACCTTTTTGTTGATTTAATTACAGCAGAATGCAGAGTCTGCTTTACAGCCAGGACAGTTTACTCCTCCACTTCCTTCTACTTCTCCTCACTAGAGAGAAAGTGAAAGAGCATTTTTCAAGATGGACAGTGGAGGAGAGTTTTAGTTTATTTACTCAGGGCTGAATGTGGTCCTCTGGTCTTCATTTCATTTAGTCCAGGAGCCAGGCTATTAAAACTAATGAACACTTATTACCCCAGGTTGGATCCTGAGCTCCTTGCTAAACATCCCTTCTGTAGCTGTTTGTTTTACTTGTACCTGATTGTTCAAACAGAGCAGTAAAGCATGTGGTTGAGCCTTTGCCTCTGGTCTTTACAGGTTGTCTCATAAACAGGCTGATCTATGATATGTGATTGGACACGAGAGCCACGGTTTTTATATGAGCAAACATGGGTGGTCTTCGCTAATCATCCTGGATTTTTTTTTTTTTTTTTTAATACCATTACTGTACAATCTGATTTCTATGCATAAGCAACAAATACAGTTAAGAACACAGACTAAGCCTCATTATTAGAAAACAAAACTGTTTCTTTTCTCAACAGGCTGTTTTTGTTAACCGAACTGTGTGCAATTTTACGTCCCTCGTCTCGTTGGGGAATGACAGCTTTTTTTTTTTTTTCCCAGTATCAACACATCTGCTTTGCAAATGTGAGGGCACAGAGAGACATGAATTCCTCTACGCTCAGCTGAAAGTTTGATGCATTGTGATGTTTAACGCTGATGACATTAATGACGGCATGTGTTTGTTTTTGAACATTTCATGGTTTGCAAAGACAGATGTAAAAATCTGCATATCCACACCTCCGCTGGATGAGGTTTACCTTGGTCTGTCGCAGCAGTTTTTGTGCTAAAATGAAAAATAAGCTTCTATATATATATATCTTTGTTTGATTACATTTAGATGGTCGACAGTCAATCCAGCGTCCAAATTATTTTGGAAGCTTGTTCTTTTAAAGGACATGCTGTGCCTCTTATTTACAGTCCAATAATGGATTTTCATGTTTGTTTCAATGCCACTAGGGTTTGCTGCTAGTTTGATGGCTTTATAATTGTTTGCTGATCACCAGGTGTCAGATTGAACATTATACATAGTAGTAACTGACTGATACCCCAGTGACTCTATTGTGTCTACACTGTGTTTGCATTTGCGTCCCCACGTGTTAACCTTTGTGTATTTGCAGATACCGCAGCGTCCATGTGTCACCGCAGATCCTCAGTGGCAGTATAGCAGAGTTACTGAGTGACACATAAAAGTGTGTATTTCTCTCTCTGCAGACCTTTGTGTTGAATAAATCAGCCCGAAACAGCTCAGGTATTGTTGAGGGACGGCAGGAGCCCTTTCTTCTGACTCCTCTCCCGACACTTGTGGTTTTAAATATGATACGTGCATACGGAAAGCATGGTCAAATAAACAGCGTGTTAAGTTTCCCCCGTCTGTACCAATCTGTCAAAAAGAGATGGAGCTCAACTTTCACCCCCCCTTCTCTCGTGCTTTCTCCCCCTTTTAGCTTCACCCCAACCCAACCCTTCCTGCTACCCCACCGCCCCTGTCATCCCAACGTGGAATTTCCCTGGAATCAGAGTTGGACATATCTACTTGTTTTAACCTAATTAAATATTGTCAGAAGGCATGCCAGTTAATAGGACCTTTGTTTGCCGAACACAAGATAAAAGATACGTGCAATGCAGAGAGAGAGAGAGGGAGGGCTAGACAGAATGGAGTGATAAGCCAGAAAATGAGAGGCAGATTGAGGGAGGAACACACTGAAAGGAGAAAAAATGTTCCTGTGTGCTTTTCTGCCAGTGAGATTACCTCTGCACCCTGAGGAGGAAGCGTATCAGCCTGAAATCCTATATGGTGAAATTAAAAGGTAGGGCTTCACGGGCTGCCATGTCTAGGTCAAAGCAATGGTTCGAACACTCTTGTATTACATTTCACTTAGCATGCTATCATTGTAAAAATCTGTAATTAGATATAGAACACAAGGCACCACACCTATAAATCTAGTACAATTATAAAGGCCTGTGTTGGCTTGATACTAGGACTCCACCTACGTCAGTGGCACAGCTGGCACTTTGCGACTGTACTCACAGGTTATGGACTATATCAGTCCCCGTTGTACTTAGTCATTCTACAGCTTCGCTCTAAAAAGTTTGGAGATCTCACAGCACCACGAAAACCTCCTTTTACAAGCCCGTTCCCTTGTTTGCACTGAAAATCATAGGAGTACACTGGCAGCTCGGCAAACAATGGAAAGAACGGATTAGAACATTACAGCATGACGTGATGACACAATATTTAGTGCACGAATGGGCCCTGGGCAACTGTGTAAAGTAACATAAAGAAGTACAGAGCAGCGGAGATGTGGGCCAAGCATTGTGAGTCCTGCTGCAGAGAACATGAAGACAGGCCTGTGGAAAGAGTTTCACATCCTCCGAGCACTTTTACTGCAGCTACTTATGGAAGAAACTCTGAATCGTCACTGCAGGGGCCCTCCTCTGTTCTCTCCCAGGGAGAGAGGGTGCCTGATAGCGCAAGTTTTTCTTGGATGCCCCACAAAGTCTTCCCTCCTACCCTCCATACTTCTGAAGATGTATTTTTATCACGCAGCAGATGACAGGGGTAATCCTTTGGTGTCTTGCCGCCCCCCAGCTGACCGTCTACTTCCTCTTTTTGCTCTACTTTCCCCCTTTTCTTTCACCCCACTTATCAGCTAATCCTTCTCTGTATAGAACGGTCAATTAAGGAGCCCAGTTGATAGAAAACGAGACCATTTTAGATGCAAGGAATGTGTGAAAATGCGCTGAATAGGGGGGTTGTGACTGGTCCTCCAACCAAAGAAAGGAGTGAAATGCAACCTTGTGGTCGGTCCGATTTACCCGAGGAGAGTCTGCGTTGGCTTTAAAAGGTTAGACTGTTTAAAAGTGGCACAAAAATGGGGCTGAAATGTTTAACTAGTTACGTTTCACAAATTGTTTTCGGGTTGTCACAATCAGACACTTTTGTTTTGTAACTGTGGCATGGCGGACCTCAGCATTCCTGACCTTTTATCTTGGATGCAGGAGAAAAAGAAAAAAACGGCACAGCAAACACACATATTTGTACACACTTAGTTTCGGATCTGCTTAATACGATTAGACAGAAATGACCAGGTTTATGACGTGGCCAAAAAAAAAAGAAGTGTGATCAGGATCCTCAGATTTTTAAAGGTTTTGTCTTACTCAGAAAAACACAACTTTTGCAACCGTTTTCATTCAACCCTTCAAAATACACCTTTACTCCAGTTTTTTTCAGCTGTAGACATTTTTTTTACACTTTAAAGACCTTGATTTTCTTTCTGTGGTGACTTCCAAGTGAAGTTTTGCTCTACATTTAATCTATACTAAATGGCGATTTCTCGAGTATCTCAAGCATTTTGCATTTTGTGAATATAAAGTATTTTACTATATTTAATTTACTGATTATGTTCGTCAAAGCTCAGAGTAAATTAAAAAAATTTTTATATAAAAACAGGATATGTATTTTTTTTTACTGAAACAGTGTTGCAGAAGGTGACAGTATCTCCGTGTTCACTATGGGGCCTCTAAATGTCCAAATGGGTTGGATTTGATGACCAAGAAAAGCTAACAAACCCCTTTTTACCTCAATTATTTAGCTGTTTCGATAGTATGGATGGTTGAAAAGTTGTCAGACATTTTAAATCAGGTGATGCTTTTCGTCACTAGTAGCTGTTCAGGTTTTAAAATAGGGTTCCTAACGTCTACTGCAATCATACAACTGGTAATAAGAAATAATCTGTTATTTTTCCACCCTGCTCAGACTTAGGAATTCATACCCGGCCTCCACTTTTTCAGCGGTACTTGTACATCTAATCCACCTAAAGTCCGATGAGTGGCAGTCCATTACTGCTGTGAAGTCTGAGCTTCAGCTGGGGGTGAAAGAAATGCTTTCTGTGTACAAAACATAAACGAGATGTGCTTTGGAACAGGCTCCATGCTGTGTTGCTGGGAGAAGAGAGAAGAGGTGAGGAGAAGAGGGAGGAGGAAGGAGTGGGGAGTGGGGGGGGGGGGTAATTGCCACATTAAGGGGAAGGAATTCAAAATAAATTTAATCTCCCAATCCCTTTTCAACCCCCCAAGAGGTTTACAGTGAGCATGCTCTGTCTTGTTATGAGACACAAGGAGAGTACAGAGAGAGAGTGAAATGGAGACGGGAAGAAAGAGGGCGAGGTTCTGATCGAGGTAACCGACTGGCTCCCAACCAGAAGGAACTTGTGTGGGAAGGTTCACACAAAAGTGGAAACTTTGTATGCAAAAGCGCCTGTAAGTTTGTTGGGCTGTGTTTGTATATGTGCGAAGAAGCACTGACAACCTCTGCTGCCAAAGGCACATTAGCATTTACTCTTCTGTGCCAGTACATTTCCCACAGTGCTTCACTGTAGCTGAATAGTGTCATCAAGGCCCAAGAGCATGTTTTTACCCTAACCAAACACACCACGCCAGTTAATTGCACCGCCTGGCACATCTTCAACCAAAGAAAAGGATTAAGAAGTGGACCGAGTGTGCAGGTCATTAAAATGTGTTGCTAGTGCGCTTAGTTGGACTGAAAACTTGTGAATTCTGGGGTCAGACCCGAGGATGATCAAGTAGCCAACCCAAAGTTTGTGAAAAGTTTTTTTTACTGTGATGGCTGTGTTATAGTTTTCCATCACGTAAGGAGTTGCTGATTAAGCATTTACCGTCTTCACGTGATCTTTGCTTTTCATCCTGGTGAGCGACTCTACCCAAAGCAGCAGCAGAGTGGGGTTAAAGGCCTCCTGGATTCTACTGTGTGTCATTGTGCGGTTTGGGCTCTCACTAGGACATATGGTCTGGTGTATTTTTATAATGTAATCATTCCTCCTCCTGCAACAACAACCGTTAAAACCTTCTACATGCTGGGGCAAGAATTCAGTCAAGAGCGCTGCTGACCCAAACACAGCAGAGCATAAACAATGAAGCTAAGGCCTGGCAACACACACGGCGCACATGGACGCTTCCACATCCACGCATACACAACCTCACACGTGTTATTGCTCAGTGGAATCTATATCTCTAGCGAATCTTCTTTACTGTCCCTCGTATTCTTAGACAGAAATAATAATAATTAGCTCAGGCTGTTGTTGCTGTCCGTTGCGCAGATACTTGGATGCTTTCGACTGGTTTTATTAGCGCGCAGTGTTTACTTGACCAAATGTAACCTGTGGCCTACTGAGGTGAGTCATCTTCCGCTGTCGAGGTGGGACGGCGAGGTCAGCTGGAGTTCCTGTCTTCAAGAAGCAGTTTGACTGACACTGATTCTTCTCTCAGGTAGTAAAGGTAATTAAGATGGTTGCACAAGCCTGTAATTATGGCTTCTTTCCATGCGTCACTGATGTGCGGCCTTATGTTGCCACATTAGCGGTAAATATCTTTCCCGGTGCATGTTATTGAAACCAGGCCAACGCAGAGCAATACATGTTTTAATTTTTATTGCTTGCAAACCACTACAACGCATTGCAAAGACTGAGAAGCACTCATATTGTGCGTGTAATTCAATTATCAGCCCCACTGATAAAAAAAAAAAAAAATACTTCCTGCAGAAATGAAGAAATGTCACCCAACCCGACGCTCTGGCACAGGAGGCTTGACGGCAGGATTGAACAGGACTGTGTTTGCCGTGTCCCCTCAGCTCATTAGGGGAAACTCCAGCCTTGGTTTCAGGGTGCTGACAGGCTGATTCGGTGTGATGTGGTGCCCTGTGCATGAACATGCTATCCCCTTGGCTGCCGGGCGAACACTGCGCTCAGTGTTGATGGGGACGACGGGTGCGAGGATCACGTTTCCAGCAGAAGCAGGAAGTGAGAATTGGAGGGTTCCTGCTACCAGGCCCCTCTTTCCTCCCGGTCCTACATGAAGCCAAACTCAAACCATGTGTGTTCTCACCCTGTGGACCTCCACATATTGCCTGCCTGGCTGCCTGGTTGGCAAGTGTTCTAGTCTTTTTAACAACATTTGATCTCAGGAAACATTCAGTCCCTCCCTCCTGCCATTGTTATTTGAATCCCCCCTCTTTGTAAGTCTATTGGGGTCTGCTGGGGAAAGTGGTAAGTGATTCCTCTCTCTGTCCGGTCTCCATAGACACACCCCTCCCTCTTGGAGCCTTCGTTCAAAGTTAGGCACACGATAGATGTGATTGGGGAAGTACAGTAGCCTGTCCCCAGGGCCAAAGGTCATTTCCTGATACTCAAGCTGCCACAGGTTAACTAAGAGCAGATTAAGAAAAAAGATGAAATTCACTGTGACAATGAAGGGGCTAAACAGCTTACAGTTCTGTTGTTTAACAGTAATTGCAGAAACTTTAACACTTACGTGATTGATATTTTTTTCCTATAACTTGCTTTGGAAAGGTTGGGTTTGGAACAGCCAGGTTCAACTTTCCAAACACTAGGGTTCTGTCTGAGCTAACAGTTAGAACACCAGATTTTTTTTTTAAGGCCGTTAAATGATATCTGTTAAATTTATTCTTTCTTAAACAAACTGTCAAACTAGGGCTTGAAAGAGATTGAAATGTCAGGTTCTCCTCAATCACAATATGAAATCTGATTGTGACCACTAAAATAAGTTACATCAGTGGGGTCAGGCAAAAGGCCAAAATTCAAGGTCTTTGATCTTTGACAGTTAAGCAGTCTACTAAAATTTAGCTTTATTTGTATGATTTATCATTTCTCTTAGTCCTTCATTTCTCTTTGGTGTTAGAAAAGCTGGTAAAACGCCCTACCTTCCCTTTCAAACACTTTCTAAAGACTACAGATTTCATTCCCTGTCCACACTAATGTGGATATTGTGTAAAATTGATATTTTTCTCTATGTTTGGGCATGTCCTTTACATGTACACAGTGTTTTAGGTCACAAAAATGGAGATTTTCTTTAAAAAAAAAAAACAAAACAACAACAACAACTCTAAAGTGAAGATTCTTTTGAAACTCTGGAAGTTTGAGGTCAGCATGGACACCTGTGGGAGACGAAGCAGATCGGTGTTATTCCAAAATCCATACCATAAAAAACACACATTATGGCTGATCACCTCTGTCTCTGTCCAACAGAAGCAGTGTGTGTGTGTGTACTAGTTTGTGTGTACTAGTTTGTAGTCATTTTAGTGTTGTCACATGAACAACACAGACAAATACAGAATTTTTGCAAAAAAGGAAGGAAAAGCATATATCTTTGCTGGCTTTGACAGGGCATTGAACACCTCATACACTCACAGGTTCAACAAAAACAGGGTCCGTCTTTGGCAGAGGGTTTAACACGTCTCCACCGTTAAGATGGAAAGTTCAAGTATCCTCCGGTTGTGTACAGTGTTATTAAAGTCACAATATTTTTGGTAGTAGTGGCATGTTCTGGCAAGGGAATCTCCCTAAGATGAGGTATTTAGCCTTTGAAAATATGTTGATGGAAAGAGAGGGAGTATGAGGCTGATTAGGTGGAATACCTGTCTTTGCTTTCAATCCTTCCACTTCGAAATGACTGTTTACAGAAAACAGTGACTGATGAAGGGATAATCTGTCCAAAAATATATGCACCACTTCTTTTTCTCCCTCTTTCCCCCCCCATCTCATTTCTTTTTTCTTTCTTTTTTTCTCTCCTTGCTTCTTTTTGTATAGTTTGTGTGTTGTTCTGGCCTTAGCACTGCTCCATAATCGTCTTCTGTCTTATGTGGAAGTCACCACCATCGAGACACATTGTATGGACACCTGTGGTCTGCCATTTCCACTGAGAAGGAGTTTTTTTTTTTGTAAGGATGGGGGGGCCTGACAACATTGGCAGCTTTTAATCGAGACGCGTTGACTAATCGCCCAAGGATTAGGTTCTTAGACAAGGCCTCTTTCATTCTGACGCTGCATATACTGCAAAGACTCAGCATTAGAGGTAGAGAGGGCAGGGAATAGAGGTTTTTTTTTGGACAGAGGGGAGTACAAATGGCATACTGTACCTGGATGTGCTTTGTTTGATCATGTCTGAGCCGTCCACATACACACACATATATAACCCGAGGCTGAATCTTTCCCCAGTTTTCTCATCGAAGGCAGTTCTTCATTTTTCTCACACCAATCACACACACAACTCCACCAGGAGAGGTGTGAAGGGATACATTTACCACACCGGTCTGCTCTTGCGCTCACTGGTACCATTACAAAACACATAAAAAGATAAAAGTGACTACTTAATTGATTTGGAACAGTAAAAGCATTGTACCATCCCCCTCTTTTTGCCTCCAAAACATCCTGCTCACCAAATGGATCGGAGATGACATGTTCTTTGGGAAACTTTCCCTCTCTTGTCCTTACTTCGAAACAAACTCACACACAGTAACGCTCGTGCAGAGACGTGTTCTGACTGAGATTGAGTTTAGCATGCCGTGAATGGTCTGTGTATGTGTGTTTGGGAGTGGGCTGTGGACCTGTATATTGTTGTATGTAAATGAAGCGGGGAGATACTGTCGGGGCTCTGTGGAGTTGCATGGACCTGATGTTGCCCAGACCCCTTCGCTGTGTATTCTGGTGTTTGATGAGGTCATTTGTAACACACAGCATATCACTCACATGACATGCAACATAAGGTAGCAAAAGCTTTGCTTAATGTAAAAGCTGATATCTGCCTACACGGGCTTGCTACACTCTGCATTTAATTAAAAAAAAAAAAAAAGATTAAATTCTACGGATTCATTGGCTTTTGAGATGTTTTTAACCCCTGTGTAGAAAGGAAGGAATGTAGAAGCGGTTTGATTCCAGAGAGAAAGACAAAATGTCCATGCCTTCACAGAAAATTGTTTTTTTCTGCTGCTCCCATGACTCTTACCATGCTCACCCAAGTACAAGACACGGTACTATTAAATGTTGAAAAAGTCTAATGTTTGGTGTTTTTGTTAAAGGAAAAGTGTTCATATTCAGTGCTGTGATTGAAGTTCATAATGTATGAACCAGGTCTGGGCACATGGAACAGATTAACTTGATTAATCAAGGTTTTGCTCCTTGAAGATCATGAAAAATGCAAAAAGTGTTCGATTGCAATTATCCTCTGAAAAGTTTTCGAGCTCAAATAAAAAGGAAAAAGGCCAGTTTGTGATGCGTTAGTTGTGAATGTGTCTTATATACAAAGATGTATAAAGTACTGCAGTAGAAGTACAAGTGCTATATCAAAAAACTGACTTGAGTAAAAGTTGAAGTGTTCTTTAAACATCATACTT
>JAQQZY010000028.1:22420992-22437525 GCA_030068375.1 Ostorhinchus rueppellii | reverse complement strand
TCGATTATATGAATTTTGAGATCGTCTGGAGCCAAAATCGTAATCACGATTAAAATTCGATTAATTGAGCAGCCCTAATAGGAAGATTATTGTGTTAGTAGTCTGTAGTTGTTTGTGTTATTCCAGTAGTTGTCACTTTCTGTGTAGCAGAGAATAGTGCGTCTGCATCAAGTAACTTCCCATCCATCCAGGAGTGACTGTAGTCTACAACAGAACCCTTATCTTAAATGTCTCAAACTGTGTTACTAATGAGCACTGATAACTGAGGTATTTAGGGCATTTGACTGCCGTGTCATGAGCAATTAGAGGTGATATTACTTGGTAGGTCAGACAGCTGACAAAATATGCCAAGTGGGGAAAACCCATCAGTTTAGAACCCATCAGCATCAGTGGACATGTAGTCGATTCCACACACTGTTTAGCCACATGGTGACTGAACAAGACACTAGACGTTTTTATAACGACTAATATCCCTCATTTCCAGTAACTACGATAAGGATTTCTGTATGTTCTAGCACATATAGGCACAATTTTATGGAATCATTGAATTATTTGTATGGTTCTGTGCTGTATTATTAGTCTTTAACCCTTTAGCCCCTGACGTGTCTGTGGCGAGTGTTCTGAATGTATGATTTATTTTAAATATTCATAGAAATTCAACTATTTGCTCAATTAGAACATTTTCAAAACATGCAGATAGAATAGACTTCATTCTTTCCATCAACATCTGAGCATGCTCAGTGCATCAGCGGTAAAACACAGAGCAGTGAATGAGTCTGATTCACTATAAAAAATAAAAAAAATAGACAGTTTGTTTTTTTGTTTTTTTTTTTTACCATTTTGCTTGTTTTTTTGTGTTGTTTTTACTGTTGTTCCCTTTTAGCTAAATATTAATACATGATGTTTTACATATCTCTTTTATTGTGTTACCCCATTTTAGTATATTTATTTACTTCCCAGTTTTTAAAGGTGCTATATTATTATTGTTGTTGTTATTTTATTTATTTATTTTATTTCTTTTGACCATGGAATTTCTTTATGGAGTTCAACCAGGTGCCATAAAGCATCTTGGATGAATTTAAAAAAAAAAAAAAAAAAAAAAAAAAAAGGAAAAGAGAGCCCCCAAACAAAAACTACTGGGCCAAAACTTGAAACACTTGTTGTTCAGTGTGTTCAAGTTCATGGTTCATGTTCAACATCTTCCATCGCTTATTTCATTTTCTTGATTTACATTCGCGGTCCTTATTTAGTTAAAACTTGTAAAACTTCAATTCCTCTGTTTCTCTTTTCCTGTTATTCCACTTGTTTTGGCCCTAAAACACACACTAAAGCAAAACCACTGAATAAAAAGAACACAAACACATCCTCACAGCAGCTTTTATGACACTTTTACAGACACAAATTCACAGCAACACAGTTACCTGAAATAATGTCTCAGGGGTTAAAGGGTTAATTGATGAAGACGTACCTACTCAACAGGAAACACTCGTACCCAGAAATATTCCTCATTTACCTCCCATGTAAAGCATCTGTTGCTGTGTAGTCACGTAGAGACTAAACCATAATTGCTTTTTCCACCCCTTTCTAAAAAGCGGAGCACAATCACAGATATTAAATAATTATGTCATTAATTAAGTGCTGTGAATACTTTACAAAAATAATTCATTATGCCTCACTTGCACCTGCTTATTACGTGGGATGCTGTAAATGCAGTGGATTAGTTTTGTCAGTAAGAGCAAGAAAAGATATTGTAAACGACACAAAAATAGACAGATGTATCATGCGAAGGAGTCGGACTCTGCAGAGGTTAGCAGAGAGCAGGCGTAGGTGGCATCTGAGAATAGCACCTGAGTCGTGAAAGTAAAACAAACACAAAATGTTCGTCCTGACAAGTGAGATGTCAGTGAGACGTATTGTAACTGGAAGTGATGGCTGAGCAGAGCGTAGTGGAACCGGACGGAGCTTGTTCAGGGACGCTCTTGCTCACAGCGAGTGGTTTTGTTTGGCACTGTCCCTTTGTTGACACTGTCAGGTTCCCATGCCTATTAGGTTGCTGTCGACGAATGGGCACCGCGATGACATGCTCTGCACAAAGCCAATGGTTGGTAGGTTATCACCTGCCTGTTTTAGTCTGTGTTGGTGTAGGAGGATGTACAGGCTGTTTTTTTTTTGTTTTTTTTTTACATTACACAGTTACTATGTCAATAGATGACGCATGTTTACACTTTTCAGCTTCAGTTAATCACTTCAGACTGTCAGTTTGTGGTGTATGTATTTTTTTATCTGCAGAGACCATGCCCTCTGCCTCTACTTTATATATCCTTCTTCTACTGCTGTTTGCTTTAAACATGTAATTTTACACAAGTGGAACAATGTAATGTTGCTGTAACTGATGCTCGTTCCACTCTTTTTTTTTTTTTAGAATAACCCCAGTGGAGAAAACTCAAAAACTAATGCTTCATTTTTCTATTTCCCGCCACTTCTTTTCTTGTGATGTTTACCGCATTTCAATGATGTAAAGGTCAGATAAATGCGACCTGGTTGTTCAAATGGAAGAGGAGTTGGAAAATAACAGATACGTATCAGATTTAGGACCACATATTAGAGCTGCACGATATTGGCAAAACTCGCGATCAGGATGTACAGGGTTATGATAACAATAATAATGCAATATTTCTCGTTCACCTAAAGAAATACCAATTTCACTTAAGAAAAGTGTTCCTTTAACAATGTTAAAATGAAGCTATTGTTTGTATGTTGACACAATTATTTAGAATTTAAGACAAAATACTACCATCAGTTCCATAATTCTGTCCAAAAACCTGCTGATGCTGCTACCACAGAGGCTATGGCTATGGCTCAGGTGGCAGAGCGGGTCGTCCAGTATCCGGAAGGTTGGCGGTTCGAATCCTACTCTCTCCAAGTCAGTCCGTTGTGTCCTTGGGCAAGACACTTCACCCTCCTTGCCTCCAGTGCCACTTACACTGAATGTGTGTGCAGGACTCTCTTGAAAAAGAGATGATTAATCTCAATGAGACTTTCCTGGTTAAATAAAGGTTAAAAAAAAAACAAAAAACAGATCGGATACAGGTCACATATGAGCCAAAAATTCAGATTTGGGCCACATTTGCCTTCAGACTAAACCTAACTGTAGTTGGTAGGAGCATGATACAGCACAAAATGTGTTGAGATGGACAAACCTGTATGTGCTGTGTTGGTATGAGCTACAGGAACGATGAGTCCCTCTAACAGAGCTCAACATGTGAAAGATGAAATAATCCAGAAGAGTTTACTTCAATATAACTCCACCCTTGTGTAACATTAATAAATACATGCCCCTGATGCATATATGCGGACCTACACCCTTTCCGATGATGAAGTTCTGCATATCTTTTTGATGGCTCATCCCTGTGTGGGCACTCGGACCCTATTGAAACCAAATTCCCCAGGCAGTAATGAAGAGTGTTCCAGGCTTTAACCGCGGGCTTATGGTGTGAGGCAGCGTGGGAAGTTTGGTGAACTTCCTGACCCCACGCACCACCGCAGAACATTGACCCTTATCACGTGACAAAGGAATGTTCCGCATCTTTTGTTTTAACATCCACAGCACTCACAGAGTTGAGAGCAATTTTGCATACTATAGAATGATCACTAGCTTGGCATTTTGCCTCCCCATTCTCCTCCAGTGTTACTCCCAAACAGGATTTGCAGGCAGCTCTCTCCTGCATCTTTTAAATCACTTCAAGCGCTACTGAAGCCTTTTTCACCCAAAGCGGGCACCAATCTAATGGCATAATTTGAGCCTGCACACATCGAGAGAATCAACCCCTTTTTTCTATGCTTAAGGTTTTGTGAACCGGGGAAAACAAAAGGCCGGCCTAGTGAAGCGCATCTCGGCTGGCGGGCTGAATAGAGGGGCCCCTTTCATGGCTGTTTATGAGCACCCCTCTTCAAAAACACACATACAAATCACATCCAGTTCTTCCAATGGTTCCTCTGATACAAGGATGATGGGGAGGGAAAGAGGAGGGGACTCGGATCATGTGGTGCCTCTCTCCCTTTTCATGTGTTCCAGTTGATGGATTTCCACACAATGTCACCCGAACTTTACTATCAGACTCATCAGTTTGTTGTCAGGGGATGAATCAGATGTTACATAAGAACAAGTAGGGCATCTCTGCTGAAAACATCATTATAATGTTTCATATAACAGATGCTGGACAGAAGGCAAAAATAAAGGCATCGCTGTTAAACTGTCAGCTGCCTTTAAAATACAAGATGCAATTTATGGAGTGAATTATCTATGATGACAGACTGGTAGTGTGACCATAAAGGCAGCACTAGAGCATTTATTACACCATATAAACTGCAGCACAGGAAAAGGCTATGGGTATAGTAGGGCTGCACAATCGGTTTGAAATCGAAATCGGATTATTTAATTAGGACGAGGTTTCAAAAAAAGAGGAATCATCACATCAAATTTCATCTCTCGTGTCTCTGGACTACCATAGGCTCCTCCTTCTAACTGTGAAAGTAGTTTCCACTGTCTTTGGTCTCCACACACCAGTACAAAAATGCCGATTGCTAAGGAGAGTAAGAAGTTGGTGGCTAAAAATAGCAAGAGCATAAAGTGTGGAAGTCTTTCTTAACTTTTTTTTGACAATCCTACGATGCATGTACAAGGCCCCTGACGAGTTGGGATGCATGTGTCTATGCAGTGCTCTCATATGTAATCTTATTTGTATCGACAGTGTCATGTTGTGAGCTTGTGGATCTGGGGGATAGCAAGGGGTTTGGGAGGGTTTTGTTTGTTTGTTTGTTTGGGTTTTTTTTTTTTAAATGTGTGAATACCCGTGTGCAATATGTGTTTTGAACTTCAATAAATATATATAAACACATAAGAATAGCAAGAGCTATACTTAAATGGAAAGACAGAACCCCTCCGACCTTCAAGACCTTCTGAAGTATCTGACATTAGAGAAAATAAGACACACAACAAGAGGCAATGCAGCCAAATTCTATGCAATATGGCAGCCTGTCTTATATATTAAAAAGATGGACATAAATAATTTCTCATTATAACTTAGGATATACATAAGTGTATGTGCGTATGCATATGTGTACATATATGTATGTATGTGCATGTGGATATATATGTTTTTTAATTCTATTTTCATAAATGTATTTTATTCTATGTATTCATTTTGTATGTGTATGTTTTTTGTTTGAATAGGGGGTGCATTGTGGTTGGGACTCTGTTGGAGGAGGGATACGTAAATCTGTTGCTGAATTTTATATACATTCAATTGTACTGCACTGTAAAAAATGCAATAATAAAAAAAAAACTTTGGAAAAAAAAATAGCAAGAGCAAGTCGCCTGTGTGGAATTGGTATGACAACAAAATTTCCAATAAAGACCAAACTATTCCTTGCTGCAAACTCATGAAGCCACTATCTGACATTTCAGCACCTGAAACATCATCGCATGCAAGAGTGGGAGCAGGGCAATGCATTGTGGGTTGCACACGAAAATGGCATGCCGGTTAAAATGCCACCACCGGGCTAAATCAAAAATCAAGCTTTTTTTTTTTTTTTTTGTTTAGTTTTATTAGATTGTCTTTTTACAGTAGAATACAATGCACACATTTAAGTACAGTTCAGTTAGTTTCTTTTCCCCCCTTACAGCAGCAGCTGTATTCTCACTAACCTCCACAAGCAGCACAGGATGGAAATTACAGAAAATAATAACAATTATAGCAAATAGACAATGTCCACTTCTAAAAATAAGGCTGTAGATATAAGCTTTCATTAGAGGCAGAATGACAACACCTGGAATTTTGCATCACCAATAAATATTATGCAGCCACAAAGGTCACATGGGTTCCCATCTTTTTGTGAAAATGTTTTTTCTGAAGCCTGAGCAAGTATGTGATCTGCTACATGTGGTAAATATCACAAACATTCTGAATCCATGTATGATGTGAGGGAGGTTCTGGTTTCATCCAACTGATGGTTCTAGACTTTCAGGCAGCGGTGAATAATATATTCAAAATTGAGTTTTGAGAGGAAAAAAATCCAAACCATGCAGCCCTAGGGTATAGACGGTGTACATTAATACAGAACAGCTACTGTATCTGTGTATGCACAGACTTGACACACGCCTATTTTCTTGGGTTAGACATGAAGGTCAGAGAGCTGTCAACTTTTAACAAATTGCAAGTCATCCCTCCATAAAGTAGATCTTCTCGTAACTACCTTTTTCCGCTCGGTGTCATATCTTGTTTAACAGGTAGGGTTTGATGGACAGGAGGAATGCAGGTGGAGGGATTTGTTTTGTAATAGCAGTCCATTCTTTTGGTGTTCTTAAGCAAACAGAGTGGCGCTATGTCCTGTTTTTACTGGTTTCACACGTCACTGTTCAAACTCTCAAACAGGCAGGTCTGTCGAAGTGAGCAAACAGCGCTCTAATACTTCACCACTCTGACCTTCTGCTAACTTGATACACATAGACAAACACACACCTTTTACTCATGTAGGCAGTCCATGCTTGGTAGAAGGATGTGTGAAATGTTCATTGCAATCATGGATATTTGTTTTATTTGTTGTGCAACCAATTAAAATGACGTAGACAGACATACAGTAGAACATGTTCTTATTTTGTGTGTGTAGGGAGGTGTAAAATACCAAAGCTGCTTTTGTCCATAGTTTTAACCCATAAAGACCCAAGGCTACTTGTGTGACTGTTCTCAAACACTTTTTTTTTTTTCTCTTTTTCACCTTTCTAAAGTGATGTATCACCATTTATTATAATATTATTGTTTGTATTTTTTTTCCAGTGAAAATCATGTATTTTCCTATATTTAATTCACTGATTATGTAGATGTTCATTAAAACTCAGTGTAAGTTCAAAGGCTATTATATCAGAAACAGAGAAAACTCAAGAAAAAGTGACTTTTTCAATAAAATCCGTCGTTAACTGAACATAAACCAAGTGTCTCCATCCACCGTCATTAACCCAAACCCATGGGTTTTACTGATGAATCAATGTTGTAGAAGATGACTGTGTTTCGAACATCCAAATGAGTCATATCTGATGACCATGAAAAGATTTTACACTAATTATTTACACATTGATGAGATGATTGATGAGATTAGTGGTTCAACAGGTAGTAAACATCTTAGGTCAGTAGATGATTTTGGTGGCCGGTGGCTGTTTGGGTCATAAAGGGGTTAAAAAATTAATTAATTAATTCCAAAAAAGCAATCTTTGAGTCATTTCTGCAAATAAGGGGCTTCAAAATGTGACCCACTCTCCATTTTGCTACCACACATGGATTTGGAAATTTGGAATAAAATATTTTTTTACCTCTTCTCATGAAAAATTGCCACAATGTGATTTATTCTTGATATAAAGTGTAACTGGTGTGCAGTATGTAATCATGAAACGGGTAATTACTCATGTGTAGAAATGGGAACAGATGAACAGGAACACATAAACAGATGAATGTCATAAAAGCAAAATTATTCAAACTTTATGGGCAACAGATTTTTGTTTTTATTATATTTGTTATTTCTCAATGTCGAGCAACAGACAATCCTTAAAATTAAAATGAATGAAAAATCCGATCATGTCAGACATCATTGCAATACGGCAGAACAAACAACTTTCATACATTACAAATGAATAAATGCAACATTTATATTATTAAAGCTTGAAAATGATTCTATGATATATCCCTTCTAGGTGAAATTCCCGCCTTGTGGTTTTTCTCATATATGAAGAAAACTGGAGTGTCGTTTTATACTATCTATATGACAGTAAATGCATCCTTTTGAGCCCAACACAGGTCTCATAAATGTAGCAGCTATTTGTCAGTGTGTAAGTACCATAGTGAGCGTCCCACTTCAGGCTGTGAGTGGCCTTTTTTAATGTATGTGTGTTGAATTCAGGGAAAAACAGTAGGTATTCTGTGGGAAAGTTGGAACGCTCATAAAAAGATGGATTTTCAAGTGCTCCCCAAATTCCAACAAAACGCATTAAAACAATACAATGTCTATTTTTATTAATGGCATGAAAAAAAGAGAAAAAAACTAGAGGAAATGTGTAGTGCTCCCCGGTCGGTGCACAGGACTGTATGTCTTAGGCTGATTTAGTTTATGTAAGCATGTGAGCAGTTGGGTGTGCATGTGTTTGGACTTGTGTGTGTGTGTGTGTGTGTGTGTGTGTGTGTCACTGCAGCGAGCCTTTACAGCGCTGCCAAGCTCCCTGCCATGTTGTTCTTTTATACAATTATAAAGGAACAAAACAACACCCACTGCTTCTATGGATGGGTTTGTGATCCTCTCTTTACTGTTCTCTTCTTTTTCCGCTTGTTTTAAATCTGTCTCCGATATACGAGGCATTCCTTTGTGGTTGTGTAACATGATTTGAGGCAAACAGAGACACAGAGGGCAAAAGAGACAGAAAAGGAGAGAGAGAGAGAGAGAGGGAGAGGTTTGTCATGCTGGGTTTCGTGTCCTACTGTGCGCTCATATTTCTCAGCCCACCTAGCAGTTGCGGGTTGCTGGCTTATCGTCGGCCTCTTCAGCTCTTTCCGTCATGCATGGCCTACCTTAATCTCTCTTGTGTACTGTAAACCGCCCCTAATAACCCTGCACACGATTAAAGCAAACATCTTAATAACAGCCTGCCTCATTATCAACCCGCACTGAGAAAACAAGTAAGGTTCGACCTCACCTCGGTCGATCGTGCACATACGGAGCAGAAGTAAATGCAACCTGCTTAAAAGGATAAATCTAAGCCCGTGGTCTTATTCTTTTCCCTTTTTTTTTTTTTTTGTCATTTTTAAAAAAGTGCAGGATTTTAATCCGGGTGAATAACTCGCCATGTGAGTGGAGTTTGGTCCACTTTATGCTGACAGGCTGCAACAATGGGAGCGAGCTGAGGCTTCAGTGTAGGGTGTTGCTCTAGAGGGTGCTGTTTACTGAGGAAATGTGCTCGCTTCCCTCCTTGATCCCCGCTGCTTCCACTAAACCTTATCCTCAGTGCATTCTTACAAACTTCAAGTAAAAGCAAATCCTCAAACCAGACATAATTTAGCGTTTTGGTGCACCGTTTTGACTTTTTACAAGACCTTTCTCACTGTTGCGATCACAATAACCAAACCGTCTGAGTAAATATGTGGAAAAATGATGATAAATACGGTGATTTCTTGATGGAAATGGGTGTCTCTCGAAGAATGTGTGGTATTGTGCTTCGAGGCTTTTTTTGACATTACATTAGTCTATTGTAATCCCCCTATTTGTGTTCGTGTGTGTGTGTGTCCTTCTCACCTGTGGCTGCTGCTCCACACACAGGCATACAACCGCCTGTAGATGTTTACACAAGTTTCACGCAGCCAACAAAGGTAGATGATGAGCTGTCAGTCAGACCTCCTCCGGCGCAGCGGTCGACGGGGAAGAATGCGTCCATGGCGGTGGCTACACCTGCGCTGTCTGTGGTTTCCTGCGGCGGTATTGCAGGGTGTAATCCCTAACATCGCCTGTGTTTACGCTTGTGTTTTAGTTACAGGCCTGATACTGGCATGCTTTAGAGCTTAGATGGGACTTGTGCTCCAGTGACTGCTCAGCCTGGCCCAGGGGCATCCTCCCTGTCCCGCCACCCATCCTCAGCCGATCCCCGTCCGGACAGATACAGTAAACAGACAGTAGCTTCACTCATGTGTCACGCATACTAGAACAGCTCTGAGTAAACACGGATCACAACCTGAGCTGGGGTGTTGCCTGTTTTCGATCAATTTCTAAAATATCACAGTAGCTCAGTGTTCTGTTAGGGCTGTTACGTAAAAGCGAATATATGCCTAAACTCAAATCTAAATTTAGAAAGTGCAAAAACATTTTTTTTTCACTCTCTTCATTTGGACTTGGATATTCATAACAGGATCATTTACGGGGAACATTAAATTGTGGTTGTTTCCTTATGTACTCAGAGTATTTGAGGAGGTCTTTTTTTGTTTTATATGGTTAGTATTTCGTCATGAGTGACGCCGGCTGCACCACTGAGGTCATGAATAAGGAGGAGAAAGTTCCAGTGCCAGTGACTGAACTCACTTTTTATTTTAGTTTAGATGCTATTTTTAGACATCAGCTTGGGCCAAATGCTCGTCCCAAACTCCCCGAATGACACACCTTTCGAGAAGTGACTCCTAACATCTGCTATTTTTATCATCATCTTACTTTTTCCCCTTGTTTTTGTTCCCTCTCCTCTCTCTCTTTTTCTGACAGACACACTATAAATGATGCAGTCCTGTTTTTCATTTATAAGATTTGTTGGGTGGATTATTACAGAGAGGATCTTAATTCCCACTAAAGGAAGGATATGCTTCAGCAGTGTTTATGAAAACACTGTGCTCTGACGTGAGTAGCAGTGGAGAACCAGTAACAGGTCCTGTCTGCTAACACACCCTCCTCACAGCGCTGCCCAGTAAAAGGTCTGTTGTAATGCTGGGACTCCAACCCTTCAAAGTTCGATGGCCAATTGGATAATGGGCTTTGGTTTGCCATTTTGTGGAGAAAACCAAGCTGTGACAGTGCATAAAGTTGCATATGACTTGTGCTGACAGAGTCAAAACCTTACACTACGTAAAGTCTAGTCTAATATAAGCGCAGTATTGAAATGTTGTGGTTCCTCCCCTTCTGTATGATGTGACATTGATGAGATCCACCCGTCGCTCGACTGTTATTTCTGTCTCTGACCCATTATTGTCAAGCGACGCTCCGCTCTACAGTAAAGTGGTCAGTGTTTTGGAACTTGGTCCTGCGGGTTGAGGCTTTCAACCATTTTTCCATTTCTACCTCATATTACATGTTCTTACACTGTTTTACCTAAATGAACCCAGCTGGACAAATGGAGAGTGAAGAGTTAAGCAAATAAAGGCCAGAAATGAAGCCCTTACCAACTGATGTGTGAAGTGACGTTGGGTTTCTTTCTTTCTTTTTTTTTTTCCACAGTGAAGGAATCCAAATGTCTGGACCAAGATATCAACGTTTAAAGGCGTACCAAGGGATACTGTGGTGAGTATACTGTATGTGTCTGAAGGCACCCATCTGTGCTTTAACCATGTGGCCTCCTTATCCTCGCCTCGCTGTCATAAGTTGATGTAATACCCTTAACTCAGAACTTTGTCAGGGTAAAGTAAAGTTAGTGTTTAGTTTGAACCTCATGTGGTTTTCAGCTGCAATGTACCCATACATGAGTTACAGAAAATACATAAATAAATAAATAAAAATGTATAGTGCTGTCAAATTATTACAGTTTTTAATCAGATTAATCGCAGGGTTGCTGTGGACGAATTTCAATTCATCATGTTTAAATATCCTTCACTTTTAATTTTCATGTTTCAGTTTGTATGAGCAAATATACATGCACTTAACGTGTTTATTAAACACCTTCAACAGTTTCAACAAAACAACTGGAAACAGAACATCTTGAAACAACTGTTCCATCTTGTTTTGGTTTTTTTACTCATATTTCCATCCAGAGGGCCAACGTACTGTTTACTGTCTTCCATTATTATGGGTTGGTTCTGTTGTCTGTCACTACCGGATCAACTGCCCATTTGTACATGTGTGACGTTAACTCGACTTTGACAAACTGCCCCAAAATGTGTTGGCAGAGACGCTCAGAGTCCTCCTGTGCTGCAGATGATTAAAACTTTTAATCAGATTCATCATGACAATGGAGATATATATATATATATATATATATATATATACACACACATACATACATACATACATACATACAGCCGGTGCATCTTTAAAACAGTAATGTTGAATTTCTGTCACTTCTAAGATTGCGCTCCTCTTGACACTGACATTTCAGGCCAAACCTTTAAACGTCCCTGCTTTCAGAAGCCACAGTCATCAGTAGTGTTTTGTGACTGCAGTGTAAACTCTCTACAGTACTCGATGTACTCAGCCACTCTCTCACATCCCAGCAGCCCCCCTCCCTGCTCATTGGTTCCCCCTATCCCTTACTCCCTCTTTGAGCTGGTGCACCCTCTACCAACCAGTGTGTGTCTGTCAGCGTGTCACCCCAGGGTGATGCCCCTCTCTCAGCCCCTCGGGGCCCTTTTGACTCTGCAGCACTCCGTGTTTGCCCAATCATTTGGGAGCCGGATGCAAGGATGAATTGTTAACTACAGCAGGTCAGCCTGTGCCCCACAACCCCCAGCCTCCTCTGCTCTCCCCCGACCTGCTGTTGACTCATCTCCATGGCGATGGGGCAGGAATTTGTTTTCTCTCATGTGTCCGCTGCCAGCCCGCTACTCGCCACCCTCCACCCTCCGCCACCATTACCCCCTCTTCTCTCCATCTTCTCCGCTTCCAAGTAACCAATCAAAAGGAAGCTGAAGACAGTCACATGGTCAGGAAGTGTTGAGCGTGCATCCCACTGAGCAGAGAAGCGCTGTCACTGCTGGGAAAGTAGGCCTTAGAGGAAAATATGTGTGATTTGTTTTGTAGGAAAGTGGAGTCATCAATGATTTCCTGACATTTTTAAACACTTACACAGGGTCACAGATGCACATGCATGTGTACCGCACACGTTTACAAAGGGTTTGGACAATCCGGTTGTTTGGAGTTTGTTTCAGCCAGACCTACATGTGATATAATGTGCAAGTTATTATAAAATGTATCCTGCCTAAGCTTCTTAAATCCACCTCCTGCAGCCATGGTGATGGTCATGGTTAAAATCATTTGACTTGTTTATTTTTGCGATGCAATGATTCGGCGAAACCCTAAACAAAAGATAGCTTAGTCTATATGTACAGCTTTTACCACACTTAACATAGCATGGTGATACAGTGGAAAAGACGCACGTTTCGTTTGTACGGTTATTTTTTAATAAAACAAAGGATGTCTTCTGTGAGCTGAGATTTATCGTTTTCTACTGAACAGATTTGGTCTCGTATTTTTTTGGTTTTGTTCAGAATAATTCCTATCATTTTCCCCAATGTATCAACTCCTGTAAGTGTGTCCATGTATATGTGTGTGTGTTTGCCTCCACACACATTATTAGCTTAGGGCAGGTGAGTGTTTGCCTACCTGTCTCCCTTTATGAGGTGAGTGTTTGCCCAAGGAATGCACTGTCCGATTTGTCATTGACTCTTATTGTTCATCTCATCCAACTGGTGCCTTGAGGTTGAGTTCTGCTGTGCCCTGGCAAGTGAGAAATATGTGCTTTTCTTCCCTTTTTCCTCTTTTGCTCAGTGCCTTTGCACATGTTCTTGGATGAAAATGTGACTTGGTGGAAAAGTATAAAAGATGGTAAATGCATTGTGAATGAAAATGAGTCCAGATCTGCATTAAAAAAACAAAAAACAAAGGGAATTATTAAACATCCTGATCAAGTTTAATGTCACCCATTTTAGTGAATATACAACATTTTTTTGATGAAATCCAGAGTCTGGCTTCTGCCTCACATTCGTAACTACATGGAAGGGTCTTGTTTTGGACTTGGGTCAGTTGAGATAGAAAATTACACAAGTCGTCAGTCTTCAATTATGCCTTATACAAACTGAGAGTGAGAAAAAAAAATACTATGACGTGATTCAATGAGAGCAAAATTACACTTCTAACCAGGCACATCCTGTGGATCCAAATGAACTCTGATGAGCAAAGTTGGCTTTCTCGCTTTGTGGTAATGAGGAAGCCATAGCGTATTAATTCCTTCCACAGCACTTGAGTGGTTAAAACAGCCAATACAAATGGTATGTGCATCTTTTCATACTTCGTTCTTTTCATATTTACTCTACCAAAATAGCACTGTGTAAAAATATTTAGTTTTACTGCTGGAGAAACTGTATTTATGCATCTGTTTAAAAGCATATATATATATATATATATATATATATATATATATATGCAAGTGACGTGTAAATTTGTAAGTATATTTGACTTTGCGTGCATGTGTGTCTGTTAGCGTTTGTGTGGCTGTCGTTGTGTGCCACCATCTGGGTGGTCCTCACGGCTGGTTTGATGGTAATCCCCCTGTCCCATAAATCAGTGTCCGGGCTCAGGCCGGGAGCTGATCCTGTGTGACCACTGGAGCGAGGGGCTTGAGGCACTAAGCCGAAACCCCAGCCGCTGCCCTGCCCTGGCCTGGCCACACGTCAGCTCTCCACACTACCTTTAAAATAACTCGTCATGCATGGTTGACTTTGGGAAACAGCTTCAACTCCAAGTGCATACAGGCCACCAGCAATATAAGCCACAGTAGAAATGGAAGGCGCTCAGAAACTGGACCGGTGTTTTAGCATGACTCCAAATCCTTCCTGTTAAATTTCAGGTTTTTGGGGTTTCAACTTTTTTTTATCGTGAATAATTTACAATTTGAAATACGACATAGAACTGCATTTGCTAATAACCCTTTTGTTTGTTCTCGCTAAAACTAAAGTGACTTCTGCTAGCCTTGTAGAGAGCTGCTCTCAGTCTGACTGAAAGTGCCAAGATTAAAGCCCTATCACGGTCTTTGTAGGCCGTACTGTATAGCGCTCTGTGAGAATAAGGAGGGAGGATGAAGGCCCAGTCCGAGCTGTCTGGCTTGCATACAGCTCTCCGCTGAGCTTTTATCTAGGGAGATTGGTTGCAGGTCTGTCCAGACCCGGCTCCCAGGGAGTGCACAGTCCCGAGACCTGTGGCATTAATAAAGATAATGCTGTTTGGAATAATAACAGTCAATTCCACCCAATAGAATAGACAGACAACAGACACAAGTGTAGCGGAATACAAAAGAAGCCAAGATGAAAGGCTGAAAGGTAGGCCTGTGCACCTCTCCATCTCCCTTGTGGGAATTGATGGAACCTATATCAACATACTCGCACACAAACAGAACTGAAAGGGACCCTATGTCAATTTTGACCCTCGGGCGCCATGACGCAGAAATGCAATTTGTTCTTTTGTCTGCCAAGATCACAGAGGGAGAGCAGTGACTTGTCTGTCTTTTTATTCTTACACTTTTTTTTTTCGTGCTCCCCTCCTTTTCATTCAGCCTATTCCCCCAACGCCTTCAGTGAGTGCAATTTAGTTTGATGAGCAGGTGGTCTTTTTTGAAACTCGCAGTGTTTTTGGCTCCCACCTCTGGCGTGTGGGGCCTTGACTTGGATTCAGTCATGTAGGCCAGGATTAGAAGGGAGGAGGAGGAGGTCCGGTAAGAGTCTCGGTATTGGCGACCTCAACAGCCTCCAGTCAGAACCATGCCGAGCGCAGATTGAAAGAGTTATTTTGTTGCTGAAGCTCTCAGCCGCACCCCTGATGGCTTTTGTCCTGGCCGGGGACATGCTTTAGGGACAGGGTTAAAGCAACAGAGTCCTTCAAGCTTGGTGACTCTCTGTGCTCAGCAGGTAAAGCGCTGCAGGACGGACGGAACCAGAAGGCAAAATGTGGCCGTGTCGGCACTTTTCCACCCTGAATCTGACCAGTCGACCGGAACAAAATAGCTGGAAAGGACCAACTTTTTAATCTCTGCATAGTTAAATTCATGCTTATTCGTGTTTAATTTTAGCATTCATCTGTTGTCAAACAAACAAACATCTCGCAGAAAACATGGAAGCAGATGTTTATGTGTCGGCGTGTTTATTGGAAGTCCTTTATCTTCTTCGGGACTGTTTCCTCGTGGTAAATTACAGCCTACTTTCACTGCTTTACCTTTGGTCGCAGTTTTATCAAGCGTTGCAAACTAACCAACCCTGTTACTACTTAAGAGGAATTTATGGCTCATTACTTTATCTGTACTGCATTCCTCGGACATAATCTCCATGGTGACAACTAGACAAGCAATCAATATTTTGTAAACTATGCTAAACTTATACAGCAGCTATACTCATCCTCAGCGTACAAGATGTACAAGGATAAAGAATATGCGATCTGTGATAAGCATGTCATTTATTTTACCCACAAAGACCTAAAGCTGTTATTGTTGTGACTTCCAGATGGGGTTTGTGCTACATTTAACACTTCCTAATTAATCAATCACCATTTATTATCGTATTATTGTCTTAGTTTTGCATTTTTTCAGTGGGAATGAGGTATTTTTCCATAAATATGTCACTGATCATGTAGTTTTCTAAGCTTTCTCAGTATAAATATGTCATTAACACAAAAAACTAGCATCTACAGCCGCTGTCATTTATTAAACTACTTGGGTTTTACTGGTGTATCCATGTTACAGTAGATGACAGTATTTTCATGTTCACTATGAAACCTCTGAATGTCCAAATGACTCAAATGACAGTAAAAATGACTTGAATTATTAAAAAGTTTTGATCAGCTTAGTGTTTCAAAAGGTATTAAATATGTTAGATCAGTAGAAACTATTGGTTGCTGGTCGCTATGGTTAATACAAATCAAATAAAATTAAATACATGAAATCAAATTTTAAAAATAAAAATAAAAAACAATTTTAAAAATAATAATGAAAATGAATAAATAAAAAATTTAAAAATGTAAAACATTTAAAAATAAATAAATAAA
>JAQQZY010000028.1:22378972-22393811 GCA_030068375.1 Ostorhinchus rueppellii | reverse complement strand
AATATAGAAAGATACTGAAACTTGTGACTGCTTTCTTTTAGTTACACAGTACTTTAAATGTTACTTTTACTTTCAGTGTTTGAGTAGTAATTTTTTTTTTTACATACTTCTACTTGTAATACTTAAGTACAAAAAATGTGAATACTTTAGTACTTTCGCTTAAGTATGATGTTTAATGAACACTTCAACTTTTACTTGTCAGTTTTTTGATATAGCACTATCCAGTCCTTTACACATCTCTGTCTTGGACCCAAAAAACAGTGTGTTTGAGGAGCTTTTAAAAAAAAAAAAAAAGGGATTCATAAAGTAGATAACAAACAGGAAGGAAACTGTCTCTCAGCATTAAAATTCCTTTATTCTCACTAATATAACAATATTTTAATGCTTAAAGACACTTTTCTTCCTGCCCAAGCAATCAGCCGATTTATTACAAAATTATTACAAACAGTTAAGTTCAACAAATCATTTCCAATCATCTATAATACCGTGTCCTACTGGATTATTGTGAGTGAGATAAACATATGACAATCAACTATTTGCTTAAATGCAACTTTAATGATAGATATATTTTCATCATACTCCCCAAAAGCCTCTCTCCATAAAGATAATGTGATTTATGGAATTATTTAGGAAAACTTCCCCTAAAGTGTAGCTGTAGTGGATGTAGCACATAAGAGGTATTATCAATTATCTGAAGATGTAGAAAAAAATATTAATTAATGAATCAATCCATGAGGTAATTTTAGTTTTGTATTTTGTGGAAATTATTGCTAAACTAAAGCTTCTTTTCACTAAAGCTTATTTATTGTTAAAAGATGAAAATGCACCAACATAATGAATTAATACTTTTAAGCTCATACTGTTTGTTGTGTTTTAGCCTCTCTGTAGATCCCACATATCTTATCAGTTCCTCTTCTGTTTCTATCTGTCCTTTATGTCCCATCTGCCCCTGCTCCGGTTCGATTCCACCTTAAATCCCTGTCCTCCAAATAAATCTATGGCTGCTGACGAGTCTCAACATTAGGAAAAACACACGTGTCACAGATCCTCCCTGGGATGAGGTGGTAATATCTGCTGACGTTGTGCCACGGGTGATTTTCTCGGCTCCTTCTGAGACTTTTAGGGACGATTACAGTGTGTATTAGGATCCGATTATTTTTTACCTTGACAGATCTGACAGCGTGCTGGCTCTCACACTGAAGGAATCCTCTTGCGAAGGGAAAGCGCTGACCCCCTGACCCACGCACACAAAGTTCCTTTTTACATGCAGCACTTGAATTTCGTTTCCTAATGTGTAGAGTTGGCAGAGAGGTGAGGAACAACAAGAACTCGCACAGCTATCTGTCTCAATGAAAGAATCTACGAGATGTTGCTTGTGTGTCACTCAAGTAATGACATTGTTTGCAACGTGGGCGGTGCTGTTACGAAGACTGAGCCAGTATCGTATCGAGATTTGAAGGGTTAGGGTCCACACGTACATACCAGCTACACACACACATGCATCTCAGTCCCACTTCCAGATAAAAACCTGCTATTCCAGGGTTTGGGTTGGTCGATAGCCATCAGCTCTGAGTGTAGTCGGGCCCTGTTTCCATAGACGACGAGGCCCACAGCACCCACAGCCTGCACACTCAGCTCCGTCAACCCTACTGCACATGTACCTGGATGACACACTAACACACAAGGGCAAAATGGACACAAAATTATTCTTTTACAACTTCTGTCAGTCACTAAGATACACCTTTGATTTAACCCCTGACGCCTATTGTCACAAATTTGCACCAAACCCCCCTCCCTGCTCCAAAATGCAACCAAAATCCTAGCTAATTGAAAGAAAAAATACAAGTGAATTTTTTTTTCCATCATTGGAAATAAATTCAGGTGTTAAGAGGTTAATTGTATATTTTTTTTAAAAAAAACCGACAACAATAATAGTAATTTGCATTTACAAAGAAAGTGGCTGATAAAAATAATGATGCCAAACAGGGTAAAGGTTAAATCCAGCGTGCATCCTGTAGTCAGAAATCTGAGGAATCCAAGACTAAATTAGGATGGCTTTTATCTTGAAACAGAGAATGATCAAAATACTGCAGACTCAGGATTTTTCTTCACTTGCGTTTATATTTCAAAGACAGCTTTGTCTTCTTCATCCTGCTTGAAACGTAGCCCAGAAAAGTTGACGTTGTGTGATCTTATCACAGGGGCCCAGAATGTTCTTGTCCCTGCCAGTAACTCAAAACGCTTCCTATGTCTTTGAAAGCTCTGGGTTTTCACTGATTTTATTATTTCTTTCACATTTTGAGTCACCTGAGTGAGATAAAGAAGATGTTTCATTATATCGTTAAAAGAAGGTGAAATGTTGTTTATTTCAAAGGCATTTTTTTTCTTTTCGTATTTTGTCTGATATTAAAAAATGTGAATACAGTTAGTGACATGAAACATGAAAACGTGCTGGTACTGAGGACACCATCACCCTCAAAAAATAGAATTGTGAACATGACAAGAATCCCCGCTAGAAGAATATTAGTACAGAAAGTTTAACAAATAAACTTAGTTTACTTCTGAGCTACAGCACAAGACACACACGTCATTAAATGAGAAAACAACACAGACGGATTAGAAAGTGCAATTAATCTGTGTAACTCACATTTTTAACCTTGCCACTTATTTATCACATATTTATGATTTTTCTGGGGTGTTTGTATATTTGGGTGTATGTAGGTATGGATGTGTAAGATGACTGTTTTTAAGTATGTTGTAAGAGTAACATCACATTATTTTTATATATATTTTTTTATTTCTACAGTGACACTCAAAGCAATCTTCAGTCTTCCATGTTTCAAGATATTATTTGACCCCTCTGACCTCACTCTGGTGATCAGTTTCTCTAATGGTGAGACTTTTTAGTGATTATGTCCATTTTATAGCCCGTCTATCATGAATCACTTTATGAATATTCTCATAACATCTGCACAGAATGTTTGAAATTTCAGCCCTGTGCCTTTTAGCATGGCAAAAGTGTCTGGATACGACTCAGCAAGTCCATTTGCTAAAACAACACGCTAATTGAGCTCAGCTACTCCCTAGAGTTAACTTCCAGTGTGTTCAGAAACAAACATGAATTCCCTCATTTACGGGAATTTTATTTGGATGGATAAATGCACTGCGCTGGACTCAGTCCAGTCACTGAGGTTTCTGGACTAAAGTGTAGCAGTAGCATCTGTCAGTGGTACCGTACAACATATAATACAAGCTGATCAGGCAAAGTGCTGTTTAAACAAACCCCAAAACGCCTGAATATGGATGTTTTTTTGACACACTATGCTGCTGCACGGTTTTATTTCCTGGGATCTGTCTGTATGAACACACATCAATCGCTCACAGTTTGCTGCGTTTTAGGGTGGGTGCCTCATGTGACTGAGTCAAGACTGTGCAAACTTTTCCAGCACTTGGCTCCATGTGTCCTTTCTCTGGGGATGTGTTTATATGAGAGTGCAGGAACAGGGGCAGAGTGCCTCTGAACCTGGTTGCAAGCTTTTGTGCCAAAACGCTGCTTTCACTGACTTCTCATGCTGTTTATTGTTTTCCTGTTGAAAAGATGCAGATGCACTTTGAAACTCTACATTCACTGACGGAGTCGAGTGCTTCTGTTTGGTGTGTTTTTATCAAGGAAAGGTCTACATGGGAGAATTCAGCTCTTTCAGTGGATATAAAAACACTCATTGTGCTCACTTGTGGGCAGAAATCACTCCCATGCTGAATCCTCCTGAGAATAACCCTTGGCCTGAGGTCCCATCTCTACCTGAGGAAGTTTAAAGCACATTGTCTTCTTAACAGGTGGGTGTCATCTGTCACCTGCTGGGAACAGCTCCTGTTTCTCATGGGACCTATTGCAAATGTCTTCTGGTCTAATTGAAATCCACAATTACAATATAAAGGGCAATATTACCTTCTTTTGTGCAGCAGATTAAATCAGACACTAGTCCCTCACAATTGTACAGCTCTTATTCATCTCTTAAAGACAACAAGAGACATAATCTGACCTTTGCTTAGTTAAACAATGGCTCATACCTGAAAAGAACTAGTTTCATGTCATGTTCTCTGATGAGGACAGAAGGTGAAAGTGTGTTTGGAATGGCCACAATTGGAGGGAAAAAAAACTGTCTATCATTCCAGTCAGAAGTCACAGTAACTACCATCAAGAATTTAAAAATAGATGAACTAAACTGTTTTAAAGTTCATTCCTGTTCAGTTTTCATGAAGTTCGTATCAATGTTTTACTTTCAGTTTCCGTTAAAAAAAACAGACCCATTTTCCCACTTCCCACTTCTCAGCAAAATGATTTAATATGACCAAAAAAATCATTAAATGTTTTTACTCAGGTCAAGACATCACTCCATGTTTTGATAACATCATCTCCTGTTTCAGTATTATGCTATAAAATACCTGGGAACTTCCCTGCGATAGGGAAATCAAGACCGAGTTATTTGCACCAACCTCAAGAGGGAACTAACAGGGACTTTGTGGTGTAGACTAGGGAAATAGTCAGCTCAGCTATCTGAAGAATTCCTTCAGTAAAGCAATGTGCTCGACTTTTGTTTATGTGTTTACAAGCCGTGCATGTTGGAGTCAGTGGAGCTGATGGACATGGGTGTGAGGCTGCGGCTTCACAGCTGGAGCCAGGCTGGAGATATGTGCATATCACATGGTTAGGACTCTTGTGATGACTGTAATGACAGCAGTAGTGGTGGGGTTACAGAGAGGTTAAAGCTGGTTGAGGAAGAGCCACACTTTATTGCCACTGAAGGGGGGGAGGAGGAGGGGGGGGGGGGTTGATTAACCATGACACCACAAAATTTTTTTTTACCCAGTCTCACATCACAAGATCGTTCAAAAATTAGTGTCACATAAAGACGTTTGAATGAATTATTTATCACTCTTTAAAAATTTCAGTCTGAAATATTTAAGACCTTATAAGTATGTAGGGAATGTCTTTAAATGAGCGCAGAAGGTTCTCAGTATGATTGATAACGAACACAGACTGTGGGCTGCATGGACGGCAGTGAATGGTGTCTTGGGACCGGAGCACATCCTGTCAGCTGAGCTCCCTCCCTCTTCCCATCTTTTCCTCCTCTTAACAGCTGGCTCTCCCAGTTGCGTGCAGGGCGATGTGTGGGTTGAAAGGGTCTTTCCTTAGAGTCTCCAGCTGAATCTGGGCTCGTCCTGGAACGGTGCTTTTGGGGTTACCTGACCTTTCAACCTTTGGGTTAACCTCTCAACTTCATACCTCCCCAGGGCCAAACGCACGACCATTAACCTACCGACGCATTAACCTACTGACCCCTGTGTCCTGCTCATTGATACATGGGACACTCCATCCTCGTTCACTAGTAGCAATAGCTATTAGGAAACATCTCAAGATACTCATTTAGATTCCTGACTCTAAAAATGTAACATGATGGAGTGTTTTAAGAAACTGGATAATCTGCATTTGTGGACAGGGGCAGCTGAGGACACAGTCACGCCAACAGCAAGCTCAAAGCCTACTGAGCCAGACTTAGGCAGAAGTGTTCAGCAGTCCTTGAGTGAAACTGAAGGTTGAGTCTGCGGGCCTGCAGGGCTGCCAGGCTGGTCAGGTGGAAGGCTCGGGGCTGGGTGACTGCCACGAGGTAGCACCACTCCTCCTTCAGTCCCTGATCTGCCCAGCGTGCATTGGACTTAGGGCAAAAGCTGGGGATTATCTCCACTGCACTTCCACCCCTACCACCCACTGCCTGCCCACTCGCAATGCAATGCACTACTCCCTCTGATCCTGCACCTGCATTACAATGACCATTATAACCCACATCCACTTTCCTCCCACCATATGCAGCGGTTTTCATTCATTTATTTTGCTACATTTAACCTCCTGACATCAGTTCATCTCACTGCGGCATGTCAGCCACATTTTTCCAAACCTGCCTGAACCGAAGTGCATTGTTCTTTTTTCACGGTGTCTGGTAGGTGACAATACTTGTTTGTCATCTTCTTTCACAGCCACTCATCAATCTTTAATCAACTCAGATGACATTTGCAATGACACATATCAAGGAAGACTGGCATGTCAAAATAAAAGTCTCATTAGTCAGACTAAATACGTGAGAATTCCAGTACCATGATATAAACATATCCCTGTTCTCAGTTTGTGGCAACTTTTGCATGTGATTTCTTTATCTGTCTTTATCTCAAACAAGTTTAGTACATACCTGCTTGTAGAAACATCCTGTTAGTGTTGGCATTAACTGAACATCACTCTACATTGAGCCTTTTAATTTGGTTTGCATGATTAGATTGAATTGATCTGTGAAGCTAGATCTTTGTTGCGGGGATAAAAAGAAGAACCCTACTATGAACAGGGCGTTATAGACCAGCATATATTTCAATATGTTGTTGCTCATTGGTCTTCTGTGCATTCCTTTTGCTGATTTATTCTCTCTCTCTTCTTTTTTCTCTTTCGTACAAACAGCATGGACATACCTCGTCAACAACTCTCACCCTAACAAGCTGTCTCTCACACATGATGTCATGTATCTGTGCTGACAAGAATCTTGTCTCTCTGTGTGGGTTGAAAAACAAACAGTAGCTGAATAAGATGGCTACTGATAGAGACACTATGAAAATCAGCCTTCAGGATCAGATGACATCAGCTAGCCTGTGGGTGACCCCGCAACGCCGCTACAAGACAGACACAAAAACCTACATGATTCGGAAAAAACATTTAAGATCAAGTGATAAGAGAAAGGCATAAAGAAGGTAAAGGGAATTACCTCATTATGTTGCAATAGAGATCTTCGGCCGTCTTTTAGGGGGGTTCGGGGTACATCTGTGCACCACCACTGTGTTTCTGTGGAAAGGCCTGAAGAGCACTGCAGCTGTGGGGTGGGATCCTCTTGGAACAGCAACTCAGTTTTTGTGTTATAGCTCTTTAGCAATGTATACCATTTCATGTGAGTTTCTTTGCATGGTGTCGCTGATGTAATGTTTATATCTAAAAGATCACTGTCACACTGGAAGACAAATGCAGTGCAGCCTTGGACTGTCTCCTCTGTTCAGGCTTAGACAAGCTCAAGCAGCTGAAACGGTCTCCAGAAAAGTGGATATGAGGGGACATGTTTTCACAGCGCTGCCTGCTGCATTTTTTTGGCTCCGGCTCTAGGGTAGAGGTGGCAGCATATGTGTGTTTGTGTATTTTAAAGGGGGACGGAGGAGTGGCAGGGTACAGAGGCAGCAAATCACAGACCTGATACCAGGTGAGATAATGACAATGGCTCAAAAGGATTTGTGGGCTGGAAGGTGTTCAGGGAAGTTGGAGGTGAGATGGAGGGGAGTTTACGTGAGTGCATGCACACAGGAATGACTATGACAGATGTGATATGAAGGGGATTACGTGTTATTTAGCGTGTTCCTGGTATGCACTTATGCATAATGCATGCAGCATATCTATATACAGAGCATGGTGGCAGTACTGAGGGGGAGGAGCTTCATTTTTGTGCATTCTCCTTCTTTGTCTTTGTCTTATGGCTAGTGCTCTTCAGTTTGCAGCCCATTTTAATTGACTTTAGCACTGTTACCCGTAAAGTTGGAAAAACAGTATGTTTATCTCTTCTCATGGAATGACTGTTCTGGTCAAAATGTGATTACTGATGTGTGTAAATAGGAATAAAAAAGAGGAATGGATCTCAAAACAATATTATTCCAACTTTATGGCCAATGGTCTATTATGCAGCAGTAAATGTTCATTCATTTTAAGGGAGACATTGATACCTGAAAAATATTGTGTTAGTTCTGCCTCTAGAATTTGATCAACCGCTCACATAGAGTATGTCTGAACCAGAAACAGGAAGTGTTTCGGAGAGTAAAGGAAGTTTTGCATCATGTTCTGCTTCATTCCGAATAAGATTAAAAGAAGACAACAAATCTACCCAGTGTGAAAGTTAGCTTTGCTGTTAGATCATCAGGTCAGTCATGTATTTAATACCCCATTACTGGTCGGGATTGTTTGTTCACAGCTTATACAGGATGTCAGAAGAGCAAACAGCTTCAGTCCAGAATCATTCAGAAATGTGATTGAGAGACGTTGTGCATAATGGAAATGTGGATAGATTTAGAATGCATGACAGAACATGCTTGCACAAGAACTAGTCTGACTGAGCCGCAACACTTTTATGGTATAGTTTGGATCTTTGTGAGAGGGCTGCCTGTGGTTTGAGGTGAAACCCAAGGCCTCACAGTCTAGGTGGGCCTACTGTGCTAGCCTAGCTCTGACGGCACCTGGGACTGGTTAGCATCCTGGCTAGTGCTCAGCTAGATACAGCTGCTGGACAAGGTTCAGCTCTGTGGGAGAGGAATAAAAGTTACAAAGAGAGAAAGCACTTTCTAATGTAAGCATGACATGAAAGCTGCCACACTTCCCACCAAACATTCTCAGGCCTGCAGATTAAGTCACATGCATAACCTGATTATTCTTTTGTATGCATCATTTACAGTGGGCGGTTTGAAGCTTCATCACAAATGTTTTCTTAAAACCACACCTTAGTATAAACAGGCAGTTCAACTGAATAAAGTTGTGCAGAGGGTGCAGCTACAGTGCAGCAAATGAGATGCACCGTGTCTGCTCATTTATCAGCTTGCTGACATGCTCACACCTGCATGACAACTGTATCAGTTATAAGCGAATGACAGCTACCAGTGTCTATTTTTAAAACCCTTTCAGAAACACATTTGTACAGATTAGAGCATAATTATTATTATTATTTTTTATCAGGTCTAAATAAATGCTGCCATAGAATCGGTTTTATCTCTTTATTTTTAGCAGTTGTTTTATTGCTCACACTGTCCTTCTTATTACTTTGTTTTATTTTATATGACTCCCTGGTTGTCGCTTACATTAAGCTAAAGGCGGAAAATATTTTGGACAATATAAAACAGAACTGCTTCCAGTACCATCGGGACTGTCTGAAGGACTAGGCAGTTCAGAAAATACTGAATGAATGAATGTAAAACAGTTTAAAATGGTACTTATGATTGAGGTTTAAGAAGTGACTAGTTTTTATTAGCGTAAAAATTATGTGTCCAAAAATACTCAACATGTGTAACGCAGTTCTTTCCCTCTCCGATGGCTCCTAAGGATGGTTTATGTACTTAACATATTGACTGTGGTTTGTGCAGGAATGCACACACCCATGGAGGATTTGAAGCACCTTTCTTCCTCCAAACACACATCCGAGTCATTCCTCAGACATTTATCCCTCATCACTTTCTTTTTTCCATTTGTATCTTAGCAGGATGCATTCAATCATCACTTCAGTTTATCCACTATGGGTAATATCCCCTAATCCCAAAATAGTCCTGCTCCTTGTTTTCTCATGAAGCTTGCCTCTTCCCAGTACTGCAGGGTTAGAGTGGTGCTTCTGCCTCCAGAGCCACATGGCTGTGATCTTTATTCTGGCTCCAGCTCCTGCACCCGTGCTGCCGTGGCTACAGCTCCATCCAGAGGGGTAGCACAGCCCGGGTTAACAGGGGTTTCTCTCTTGTGATGCAGTCATTGCAGAGGCCAGTGTAAGCTCGCTTTGCTGGATGGATGGGGCGATGTTCTGCTCTGACCAGGACTGACCTGACTAGACGACCACAAGCACTTGGCAGGCTCAGATCATTTTTGGGCTGCTAGCCCACCTCCATGTTTTGTGCTCCATTTGGGCTTTCTTGATCCGTCCCAAACAAAACCACAAAAGTGGAGGGGCTGATGCAGTGAAGTTGCCGAGCAGCTCTACCCAGCCGCAGAGCAGTGAGGTCATAGACTGTATGCCCCAGTCTAATACTTGGCATGATGCATGGGAACTGTCTTTGAATCTCTCTCAGCACCCGTTCCTACTTTCCCCTCATCTTTTTCTTCTTTATCCCTATCCTTTCCTCTCCTCTATCACCTAGATTTTTGAGTGTCGAGGATCTGACATCCTAGCACCTCATCATCCTTCAACCTACTTGTGCAGAGGCAGGAGAACATATGGTATCTATATTATCCCCATATATTACTCATCTTTGAATCTCTCAAGATCCCATCCATGCATGCTGCATGAGCTTTCCCACAAAGCACAAATCATTAGCGTCTCTGCATCTTGGCACCAAAAAATAGCGCTATGACGTGATATGTTAGCATAACAGCAGAACTGCCAAACAGGGCTATATTGCAAAGCAGACAGTCTTTTATATTCAGATACTGTTACACGTCACAGACAGATATCAACTCTCGAGCCAAAGATATTGCTCTCTCGGAGAAAACCAGATCCCGTATGTTTCTTAATTGCTGTCTTGTTATATTGGACTTTTGTCAGGGGACAAGAGGAAGCTGAAATGTCAGCTGGGTTACATAGAAAAGCTGGGTTTGGAAGCCAGATTTCATGCTTGTGCGGGTCAGTTTCTGCCTGATAATACTGACCTCTGCAACAATATATTTCAAGCAATTTAGATGAGAAAGGAGACAATTTTAGAGTTGTTTCTATATGAGCTCTACTGTGTTTGCATGTACGTCCATTATCCACAGCTTGGATACTGCCTGGGCAAGCTCCAAAGGCAATTTTGTTGTACCATACAGTGTTGAATGGTAATATCCCTCTGTTGTACAAACTGTGCTGCAGTTTTATACATGATGAGACACGCTCTGCTCTGGAACATATTGCTTGTCAGTCACACATTACCTTGTTCTAACACCTTCACAGACACAAAGGTGCCAGTATTGTTTCTATAATGCTCCCTCTTCCCAGGCTTTAATTCTTTATTTTACAGTGGGAGAAAAAAAAAATCACTTCCTGCATCACAACGTGTCATGTTTCTGTCTCGCACAACAGCCCCTTGTCTCTGAGTGCAATTTACCTGTCCCATAGCCATGAGGGCTGTTGTTCCCCTCCACTTCATTAGGGCACAGAGCACAGTTCACTGGGAGGACAGGCTTATATAGATGCTGTCTAGGTGATACACAGCCACTTGAAAATGAAACACGATTCAAATTATGGGATGTCACGTATAGCTATTGTCAGTGAGAGGGAACAGCGTGGTGTGATAAAACAGTCCTCTGGTGAAGTATGCAACTATACACTGACTGTCTAGAGTTTCACAAAGCTTTTTAAGGGTTTGAAATTGAGGTATTTTTTGTCATGAAGCATGAAGCAAATGAACCATCACCTCCACATGTACGCAAAATCCCACAGAGCACTTCAAATAATCTGAATTGACTTATTTGTGTTAAATCCAAAGGAGTGTAACCATGACTATTGTGCTGCATTACCAGGTCTGGTGCCAGAGTAATAGGTGCACTCGCCCCATCCTGCTGCCTACTGTGTCTAAGGCCTCAGGCCAGGTGTAATGAAAAGTTCATGAATATACGCTGCTCAGACTTGTTTGGCCTGTCATTGTAGCTAGAGAGTATCAGTCCTAAGGAACTGTCAGCAGCTCGATATCTGATTGCAGTGCTCATAGTGTGTGTGTGTGTGTTTGCAAAGTTGCATGTATTGGCATGTGTGTGCGCTAGGTGAGAGAGCAAAGGTGAATGAGTAAGAGACTGAATGCGTGTTTGTGTGTTGACCTACATTCACAACAAACACTGACCCACGTACTTTTACTGCTGAGGATCCTGAACCGATCGGATCCAACTTCATTCACCTCCTAAAATGTAACAGTTTCATTGTGCGTCACTTCAAAAGCCTCTTCCTAAATTCTCCATCAATCTGTCATCATATTGTTCCTGTTCCAATTTTTACCAGCTACTTTACTACCACGCGCCTTAAAAATTAAGAGGAAAATTGGGGGAAGAGAAAATGAGATGAAAGAAAATGGGTGGGGGTGCCAAACTTTTATGATATTCTCCTGCTATAAAAATACACTGGTGATGATTTCACATTGGTGGAAAATAATTCATAAATCATGTTACTGCGCTGTGACAAATCTCTCAGAGGCTCCATGCATGACCATGACTCGCAGTGACTGCAACAACCCAGAGTAATGATTCAGCCTCAAACTCTGGACTGAGTGTAAAATACATCTTGATCATAAAAAATGTGATGGTTCCTAAGCGGCAGAGGCTCTTTGCTGATAACTAGGTCTCGTCTCACTTACGTAAGACTCAGAAGTTGGACAAGGTTTCTGCTCAGAAGGGGTGGAGACTTGTCATGTTTCCGTGTGGTGACATTTCAACACATCTACAGGTGTAATACATGGAGGTTTTCCCCTGCATGTCAGTAACTACAACAGATACTGAACGAAGGGTCGGGATGGGAATCGGAAAGAATTTAAGGATTCTGATTCCATTATTGATTCTGCTTATCGATCCGATTCCTCATTGATTGATTCTCATTGGGTGAGGGATTAAAAGAGTAAAAACAGGTATGGTTGCATGACCGGTCTTTTATATTTACATCTCTACGGAAAAAATATAACATATACAGTTTGTACAAATAAGAAGAACAGATGACGCCGGGCCCAGTTTTTGGGAGGGGGTGTGAAAGTAAACACGCTTTACTAATTCCTCTATTGCCACATTTCTACTACACAAGCCAGTTCCACTCATTCTCCCGCTGTTGTGCACCTCATTTCCTTTCCCCTGCCTTAGGAAACGACATTGGTTGCCCGCACCGGAACCGCAACTGGCCCCGGATCACGTCCTGCCGCTAGGTAAGCCGCTAAGTGCTAAGTAGTCAATCAAACGTATGAATCACATGCTACGTGGACAAATGTTTGAGCAAACTGGAGCGATTCCACCCTTTAGAAGAAATGGAAGCTCTGACAGTGATCCAAGTGGACCTGGTGTCATCTGTTTAGACCGGTTCTGTCTCAACGCCATGTTGGCTACGTTCTGGCCAAAACAATGCAGCGTACGCGTGACGTCATCGCGTATCAATAAGCAGAATCGTTAAGCAGCCAGGCAAACGGTTCCAAGGAATCGAGCTACTGGGAACCAGTTCTTAAAAAGAACCAGTTCTCGATTCCCATCCCTAATGAAGGGAATCAAACTTGAACTGGTTCGGAGGATGTTGTTATTTATCCAATGTCATGTTCAAAAATCAATGCAAACTGTACGCTTCATGTTAGCACTTTAAATATTTATTTAGTACCTCCCACAGTAACTCACTTGCATTTACGATCATTCTTGTGAGACAGGTGATTGTCTTGAAATGGAAGTCACCACACCCCCCTTCCTTTGTTCAGGGACTGAAAGATGTCCTTTATTTCCTCAAATGTGAATGACTCCTCAGGCCTTTGCTGATAAATCTCTGAAATCCTTTGTTTCATCTAGTCAAAAAAACACATGTCCCCTTGTTTGATTGACCTTTTTTCTGTCTGCTCCTCTTCTCTTCCTTTGTGTAACACGTAATGCATCATTATTCTATATGTGAACCTTTCAAGGTGTTTTTCATGTTAACGGGGAAGGTTGGTTTAGTTGTTCTAGGGATTGTTTGTTTTGTTTTGGCACGTATGGTACAATGTTTGTATTGCGCAATTTCTGCAAAACTCCAAATAATCAAAGTTTGGAGAGAAAAAAAAAGAAGTAAACATTCATAAAAGTACAAATTACTTCCCACTATTGGACAGATCAAATATAAAATCCACCTTAGAGTAAAATAAAGCTCAGTCCTGCTTCTAAATTTCGTGAACGTATGAATGATTTCTTTCTGACGTGACAGTTTTTCAGACTTAATACACACATTAATCAGGTTCATTTTGCATTCAGAAGTCAAACCGCCGTAGGGTACTTATCAATGACCGCTGTTTGAACCTTCAATTTCAATAAATTATTCTTTCCTTCAGAGCGTCCCATTAGTTATTCTTCATCTCCATTTGTTTCTAGTTGTTCTGTATCTATGCAAACAGGCCACTAATCAGAAAATCTGAGTCATGCAGAACACATAAGCAGACAGCTTGTACCCAGAAATCTGTGCAGGGTGGGTGAGACACAGGAACTGGTATGTGCTTCTTCATGCCAGCGTCACACCAGTATGTTTAGCTACTGGTATTTGTCTACTTACTTACAGTGACTGACAGTGCAAATACTGGGGTATTCTATCACCGCTTTATGTTTGTGCTGTAAGAAGGTAATGTGTGCACTCTGCTGTGACAAATGCTTGTTCAACTCTGTGAATGTTATCTTTTTACGCAGTCCTTCTTTTCTTTCTGACCACTTACATTGTGAAAAACAAACACTCAGATAAGTGCTTTAGAATATCTGTATTTGTGTATTTAACCCATAAAATCCCAGTGTTACTTTTGTTGCAGTTCTCTACAGTTCACCTTTCTTAAATGATGGATCCCCATTTATTATTTATTAATTTATTTATATTTTGTGTCCTTTTTTTATTTGAATATGGAACAAAACTAAAGTAATCCTATTTTGGTGCTTAGATATAAAACGACCTCCAAAAAAACTTCAAAAACATATACATATATATGAAAAGTAAATATGACTTTGTTCACATATTCAACTAGAAAAGCACTTGGAGAGCACAGACCTCCGCCAAGGTAGTATTTGTACTTTTTTTTTTTTTTAAGGTAGTGTTTGTACTTTTTTTTTAAGGTAGTGTTTGTACTTTTTTTTTTAAGGGAGTGTTTGTACTTTTTTTTTCAAGGTAGTATTTGTACTTTTTTTTAAGGTAGTGTTTGTACTTTTTTTTTTAAGGGAGAGTTTGTACTTTTTTTTTCAAGGTAGTATTTGTACTTTTTTTTTAAGGTAGTGTTTATACTTTTTTTAAGGTAGTGTTTGTACTTTTTTTAAGGTAGTGTTTGTACTTTTTTTAAGGTAGTGTTTGTACTTTTT
>JAQQZY010000028.1:22349920-22362148 GCA_030068375.1 Ostorhinchus rueppellii | reverse complement strand
AAATCCACCCCCTTCTCCCCCCCCCCCCCCCCCCCAATGCTTTAATTAAAGAAATAATCAGGATTTGCATCACAAAGGCACCCAGGGCTCTTACCATTAGTGGCCCGTTTGCCATCAGAAGTCTAATGAAAATGTAACATCACCTAAGCCCTCCTTCACAGATTCTCAGATTAGCCATAGCGGACTAGAAGAGAAAGCTCGGACCTTGAGTTGGTTTAATTCTTTTGTATGATAAGCATCGGCTGCCTAAATCCGGCCTGGCCAAATCCTCTTGAGAGGGGCCAAGTGGCAGAGCTGAGTGAGGAGAGAAGTGGAAAGAGTGGAAGAGGAGAGGACAGTGAAGCAGAGAGGAGAGATGATAGGAGAGGAGAGGAGAGGAGAGGAGGGGAGGGGAGGTAACCGAGGCAGCCATACCAGGCACAGGCCGAGCCAGACCCCTCCTTCCTCGCCTGCCTCCGCCCAATTGCCCTCCCCCCTCAGCTGTCCCGGGCCACAATAGGTTGAGCATCTTTTGTGGCATTAACGGTTTGTAGGAGCAGGAAAACAATGTATGAGAAGTGAGGAGCGCGGGGTTCCCACACACAGGGCCGACATGTCCTCACACCCCCACTGCAACCTGCACACAGCTGATTGCAGCCCCCCCTCTGTGCCCCCCTTTCACACAAAACACACTTTTCTACACATGCATGTACAAACACTCACACACACTCTTACAATGCAAACACTCACATCCACATAAATATACATTGCTGGTCTGGCACAGATATTTGCTCATGTTTAATGCATGAATTGAAATTTATGACTTGGGATGCAGTTGTTGATATAGGTGCATATAAGCATGCACCCATGAACAAAAACATGCACATACACTTGCACATGTAGTTTAATTGCCTGCTGAGGCCATAGAGGGCCAAGGAAAATCCTTTTGTTGCATGAATGGTGAGGGTTTGTCTGGGACCTTGATTAATTTGTACTGTCATATGTGGGAGGGGTCTTTCACTGGGGAGTGTAGGGTGGGAATGTCACTTACCCAAGTCCAGATTCCTCCCTGTCAAATAGACTGACAGTGAACTGGGGACTTTCTGAGTGACTTCCAACTATCTTTAAATAATTTTTTTGGGCTAAAGCCTCAGATAATCAGTGCTGGTTCAGGATTGCACTTGCTTTATCCAAAGCCAAAAATCAGAAAATATAGATTTGACTAAAATGTTACATCAAGTCACGGTGCATTCGTTCATTTATTCATCAAGACATCACAGTTTGACTGCAGGCCAGGACTTATTTAAGGCAACCCTCTGCTATAAAAGTCTGATTAAAATGCTTTCCTTGTGTCACATGCTGTTTATTCTGTGTGGACTATAGGCCTTTGCTTGTTTCCTGCACTAAATTGTTTTCTCACGTTTTGGAAAAAAAATGCAATTACTCCACTTACAGTTGTTTATTAATAATAATCATGTAAATATCAAAACTGCATAAACATTCCATTTCCTTGTACATTTATTAAATGTAACAATATGCTTTACGGTGATGAAACAGTTTGGTCAAAAGTTTATAGTGGACTTGCCAAAGCATTGTTCCAAGGCATGACAGAGGTGATTGATGAAAAGGCCTGTATAAGCTTTAATTATCATATTTTATTCCGTGTTTTTTTGGCAAGATTTACTTTGGTTGCTTTACTAACTCGTGTGTTTTGTTTCCTTTTCTCATTTAGCTCTACCTCCCTGGTCCTGCATGAATGGCTGATCACAGTCACAGTGGCCTTGGTGCCAAACTCTTAAGTGCATGACTAAGCCTTGGATGAAATTAGTTTGCAATTGTAGATTAAAGAAAAATATTCCACAAGTGTATGTGTACATGCATGCATGAGCCTCACTTGTTTGCTCTGAACTATTTGGCCTCCTAATAGTTGAACGTGCCACTGTCAGCAACTGCAGTAATAAAAAAGCACAGTAACTCCCTCGGGACTGTAGCATAATCAAAGAAACGTGCAAAAATATGAATTATGAACAAGTGTTGTGCTGCCATCTGTTAAACTGTCTTTCCTATTTGTCCTGTTGTGTGTGCATGCGTTTGGAACGTGTCCTTGTCACCCTGTCAAAATGTCATGGTGATAATGCAGAATAACGTGTCCATGCCCCTCCCTCTCTTCCCTGCTCTGCCTTTGCTCTCTTACTCTCCATCATCCAATTTAGCTGTGTGTGGCACTCAGTGGATTCCCACACTCCACTGCTCTTATGCTGTCAGGCCCAATCAGAGGCCGGATCTGTATTGATTTTCAGCCACCTGTGCCAGGCGCCTTGCTGCTGCGAGGGCTCCCCACTTGCTTCCTTCTCTGCTCGTCTCCCCTGCCCCGAGTCCGCCACCGTCTCCCTGGGCAACTGACACACAGTGTGCAGTGCAGTCCATTTGTCACCAATTGTCAGCGTTTAGCGGGGCAATGATGTGTGGCAGGATGGGGGAGGAAGTGAGTGGAGGAAGGGAAATGGCAGCTTGGGGTGTGGGGGCAGGTGAAGGGGTGGAAAGAGCTCCCTCCAATGGGATGAGAAGCACATCTCATGGTTAAACACCCCGCAATGGGGACAACTCACTGTAGTGTGTGTGCATGTGTGTGTGTGCTTCATGAGAACTTGAGCGTGTGTGTCTTATCAGATATGAGGCATTTGACTTTTTTCCCTTCACAGAATAAATGCTGAGGTACGCTCACTGTACATTCCAAATCATCATAACTTGATATGATTATTAGCAAGGGACTATTGAGTTGCACCAGCAATCCACTGGATTGCCTGGGGATGGTATTTGTTAGCACAAAGAGTGAGTGAGTCTGATGTCCTTGTTTGTTTTCCTTAATAACCAGAGACTTTTTAAGAATGTCAAGGGCTGGATGTCATTAGCGGGGTGCGGCTGGTCCCTAGTGAGACGAGGCCTGAGTTCAGCTTACTCACTTCCAGCTCTGAGTCAACAGAGAAGGGGCAGTTTTCTGCCATCACAGCGCCCATCGCTAAGCCCAGACCCTGAACTCAGTCAGAAGAGACCGGCAGAAGTGCCCCAGTCGGAGAGATACCACTGTCCTATAATGGATCTGTTTTCATTCCAGGGGAAGTGGTTATTTAAGTAGACTATGGGGAGAGCCCCCTTCTCCAAACATCCACCGAGGGGTTTATACTCTGAGGATGAAGTGATGTTTTGAATTGAGGAAAACCAATTAGGGAGGCTGAGGAGAGGACTACAGTGGCCGCAAATTGAAAGATTTTTATCTGCATAAACATGTGGCATGACAATATTTGAAACTACATTTTAAGTGAAAGTGAACTTAATCAAAATAGTCAAACTATCTGTTATAGCACTTGGTCGTCTTCTTGTAGTTTCCATCATAATGAATCTTAACATTTTTAAGTACAGTAAGTGCAGAGACCATACACTCCTAAATGTTGAACATTTCATATTTTCTCCGGGGTTGTATGGTTACACACACTGACACCAGTCAAAAGTCAAGCTGCCAGGATTTAGTTTGGCAGTCACAGTCAAAGAGACTTCAGACTTCCACCTCATTAAAATTATTTGACACCTTTTTTGGTCCAAGGTTGACAAAGAAGCTCAGATTCTGCGAGGATGCCATCTGAATGTGACACCCAGATATTTTCTTCAATTTGGTGAAGCAAACACAGATGAAAAACTTTTGATATACATTTCACACAAATGGACCTTTTCATAGGCTGCCAGGCAAAATGTGTTGACTTGGCCTTGACTTCAGGTGCCTCCAACAATTATGAAAATATGATGGGTGTAATCTCTAACAGTAAGTGGTGTGTGTTTAAGTGTATGAGTATATGTGCATGTGGAACTAGGAGTGTTTTTGGCAGGTTGCTGCTCTGCTTGGTGCCACTGTGCAGTCTGCATTAATGGATCTTCAGCAGGGGGTACCATGATTGCCCAAGCGCCTTTCGTCTTCTCACCTCTTAGGCTCGAGGCTTGGGACACGTTTTAGGGATCAGTTCATGTAAACACAGACTGACCATTTCTGAGTCCATATGGAAGAAATCATGGAGCAGAGAGCGGCGTGATGCCTGTCATAGTGGGGCCATGGGATCACATATATCCCCACCCATTCCCCTAAACATCTCCCCCATCCTCTTTCCCTGAAGAGCCCCCTCACAGAAAATACATTCAAAACTGTCAACGGGGTATGCAAACTGGCATGTACCACTGGAGCTCCAAATCACTGACTGAACCTCTGGCCTCCCTTGATACGGTAGTGGATGCCCTGAGGATTACATCTAAAGCCACCAGTAACAAACACTTTCTCTGTTATCAAAGCTAACATGTGTTTGGTTTAAAATATGCGAAAGATCCCCTACATCTTACATGCTGCACTCTGCAATGTCCTGAAACTTAATGAGCAGGGGTGTAATTACTGTGCTGAAGACTTGCTTCTTCTCATCATGGATGACTGGTTTGGGATTAACTCATTACCCCCTGTCCTAACCATGCAATTAGGCCTTGCACCACAATTAAGCCTCCATCTCATGCCTCACTAGTCACTAGACACAGTGCTCACTGCCAGCGCTCCATCACTGCTACCTCTTATCTCCACTCTGCGAATGATCACTGAGCTCCGGCTCCTAATTGTAATGACAGCTATTGTTTCTGCAAATTGTATCTTGTGTATGGTATTGATTAAGTTGGGTGTGTGCTACAACTCTTGAAGCACGATGACAGACAGCACAGATGTAGGAGTCGTGGGTTGACTGTGGATGCTGTCAGTAACATTTTAGGTCTTGCAGGGTCCTCCAGACTTCCAGACTTTAGCAGGGGTGGCCCAGGAACAATGCTGCCCATCTGGAGGCAGCTCCTCCTGGGTCTGGACAAAACTGATGGATGAGGAAATCTCTCTTGGATGTCCAGCTGAGCCCACCGACGGAGACCCAATCAATCATTCCCATCCTGTCCCAACTGACGGGCACCCACCCCAACGAAGACCCACAGGTCAAGGGTTCTGTCAAGGCACCTCCACTTCCTTCCACTCATCTCTTGACCACAGGCAGACTAATTCGATCACACTAAGTGTGTCTTTATTACCAGGAGTGCTCATTGTGCGTCTGCTTGTTGTCATTTACTCACAGATAACCATTTAGTCTTTGATATGCTCTATTTATGGGTATTTCCACTGATTTTAGTAGAATACTGTGAGGTTTTGGATACGTTTGAAAGCTTGGAACAGTAAGCAGGGGTTGCCATGTCAAACTGTCTGGTCAAATAACATGCCCTGCATTTCTGTACGATGCTGCGAAAACATAATCTTCAATTCTACAGTAATGTTGCAGTAATAACAATATATCACTTTGGGTTGCTGTATACTCTGGAAAGTCATGTCTTTGATTTAGGATCAATGTGTCTCCTCAATCAAACCATTCTGCTTCACAATCTATTATCTTGTCAGGATCTCAGAGAAGATTGTTTGTGAAAAGCAGGTCTTTCAACCAATCTCCTGTGATGTGATTGATGGGGCTTCAGACTTATTTTTCCATTGCTCTGGAGACTCTGCTTGTCAAGAGTCTTCTCAGGTTTCTGGCAATAGTCCTCAGTTGCAGTTTTTGAGATGTATGCGGGCTTGCAATGGAAAGTGGAGATTTACTCAGGAGAGCATTATTTTATTATCTGAATTTGATAGCGTCACTTGACAGCTCAAAACATCTTTGATTTTTTTCACATTTGTCTAATGTACAAGATGCTGCGATTAAAATTAAGATGAACGTGTTATGATTAATAATGCAAATTTGACAGCCAAACGGGATGCTTTTCTTCCTATGACTTCTGCCCATCTCTTCTTCGCCTCTTGTCAGTCGCAAAGACAAATGGGGACATTTGATGAAACCGAGGGGTTACATCATCACCTCCCTAATGAGGCAGCTCACAGCAGGGGGGAGGACGAGGGAGCATGACAGGCAGGACGGACTGAGGGATACAAAGACAGCGAAGACCACTCCACAGTTGCCAAATACCCATGGCTACCCGCTCATCATCTATGTTTGCAAATGAGCAGATTTTTGGAATGCTCTGCAATTCTTAAACAACTGCAATCAGTTATTTAATAGTAGCAAATCTCAAATTATTACTTTAGTTATTTATTCCAATCGAATGTCACATTAAAGTGTCCCTTGGTAGTGATTAGATAAGCCTACCCTGGACGGATATGTGGGCTAAGTCAATTGTACTATTTGGATCATACTTATGGAAAGTCTTCATTAAAAAAAAAGAAGACAACAAAGTATTGAGGCAAAGTACATTTATACAGTAGCATTTGACAACAGTTAGCCAAAAAAGCAGCAAAGACTGAGATAAAAGTTGACATATTTTACCTTTATGTATAATATATGTGATTTGTCATGAGATTTGTTGATATGGTAGCATGGTAGCAGCAGCCGGGCCAGAGGACATTCCCTGTGGGCCTGTGTCTCTCTGTGTCTTAATGGCTGGATCTGGACTTGGCGCTGGAGTCCAAGGGGGAGATTATCTAGCCTGTCTGCCTTCAGGAGCTCTCAGGGTTTGTGTCTTTGTGCTGCATTAGAGCTGGCTGGGAGTGCGCCCACCGAGAGAGGGGAAATGTGTTTGACATACGCTCAGCGTACACGGTCGGGGAGGCTAGAACAGCAGGATACGATTAATGACCACAGAATAAGATTGTTACAATATGGCTTCCCTCACCCCCACCTTCTTCACCGTGGGGCTGTCATATTTCACGAACTTGCCTGCCTGTGTGTGTTTGCAATGTGTTTGTGTGTGTGTGTGTGTGTGTGTGTGTGTGTGTGTGTGTGTGTGTGTGTTTGGCCGTGTTGGGAAGGGGCCCTTTTATCCTCTCTTTTTGTTGTCTCTCTCTCTCTCTTGCTCTGTTGATGTGGGTCATTGATATGCAACAGTGCATTCCTGGATCTTACAGGAGAGTCTGTCCTCATGGTTATTGTAGAGTACTTTGGCAGATTAGACACAGGGACACAGGTCTTTGGTCTCTTGTTACAGTCTAGGTAGGACATAAAACCTATGAATATAAAGGTTAATAGAGCCGTGAATCACAGAAGTGTAACTAATTAACCAGCACTATCAAAAAGTTTGTTATTTTCAGCAGAACTGATTTTATGAAATGAGTTTGTCCCTTCGGTCTTAGTGCATTATGTCTGTGGTTCTTCTGAGCTTGTGTTTTGATATCTGTGATTATGAGCTAAGAACTGAGTGCTGTGCACATATCAATTTGCTCAATAATAGTAAAAACAAAAGTTTCAACAGGAGGTTGTGATGAAACTGCAGGAGGAAATCTGGAGGCCAAATGTTCCCAGATTGTTGTGGTGGTTAGGAGGCTCCTTTGGGATCCTGAGAACTTTGGGGTCAGTGCCCAAAGCCCAAAGGGCCACAGCAGCATGGATGTGCAGGAGTAAAGAGAGCAGTAGGAAGGAGGAATAACCTTAACAAGGTGTCAAACAGACCCGTCGGATCTTAGCACATGAGCACAGGCATAGCTGAACCTACGCTGTGATGTTTGTTGACACGTCTGGGAGAGAATTTTGAAGTTTTCACAGCTATCATAAATCAGGAGAGGGCATGATTTTTCCCAGGGTGAGGAGCTTTAGTCACTTTAGTCATTGAATCACTATCGGCCAACGCCACCGGAGCACTGACACCCACCAACACCATTACTGTAACGTTACAGGATACAGAGTTAACTTTTATCCACTGAGGTTAAACACGACAAAGGTGACAAGTGAGAGTTCAAAAAGAGGATAGACACGTGGAGAGGCAAACTTTCTCCTGTCTGAAGAGATATAATCATTAAAATACGTAGTCTTGCATTTGAAAAGTTGGCCAAACTGCACATAAAACCAAAAGTCTGCTTCTTGATTCTTCTCTTCCTGACGTCTCCTTGGAATTTCGCAGCAAGTTACAGAAAGTGACTTGAAAAAAAAAAAAAGTGGAGGGAGAGAGGGCTGGACATACCGTCTGGCAGCTTTGGCTCTGTACTTGGGCACAAAACTCGCTCATTTATTGCAATCCCACTGTGTGATCCGGCTCTAACGCGAGAGATTCAGATTTCTCCTTCATCTAGCCCACGTCAAAAAGACACTTAACTGGCACCTTTTTTTTCCACTGTCTCTTTCTCCAGATGCCTTGGCTTTTTTCCCTGTACTCTTATGAGAGAAACACAAAAACATAGGTCCGACAAAAGATTAGCATCTTTTTTTGACTGTTCTCTGTACTAGTTAAGTGGCATAGTTATGTTGAATGCATTTAACATGTGGAAGCCTTCATCACACTCACTATGTGCTCACCACACACACCTGTTTGCCCCAGCTGCTGCTGCAAAGCACTCTGGGATACGATGCTAATGCCATGTTTTCTCAGCTTCTAGTTGGAAAGAAAAAAAAAAGAGTGGCATTGGAAGGATTCACAGGGGGATTTGGGTTTGTTACGGCTATTAAGTTTTTTCAATCTAAATCATTGGAGCTGTGGTAAACAACAGCAGACAGATAAACAGACAATCCCAAAACAGTAAACAGATAAAACTACCGGCAAAGACTGAGCGTTTACAGAAGCCGAGAGTCTCTTGGTTGAAAATATTCCCTTCTGCATATGATAAGGCCAAAACTGCTGATGCTTCTGAGGTAGCTGGAAAGCACTAGGCTGCCTGTGGAGAAAATAATAGGGGCACAGAGCAGAACAAACCCAAGCCCTGCCCAGCCCCCATCCCAGAACTGCTACCAATTAATGCAATAAAGTGGCTGCACACAGAACTTAGATGGAGCATTTGCACAGGATGCACTAGTTTCACTTCAGTTACATTCTGTTTTATCACACTTATTGTTAAACATGTTACCTTTTGCTTCAGAACTAAAGCAGATTTAACCGCAGCTTATTGTTACACAGTTATGCAAGAAATCAGCTGTCTTACCCCAGTAGGCTAATCTGCAAACAAACCTTCAGCAGAGAACCACAAGACACTTGCCTGTTCACTCAAATTGAGTTACTATTTCTATTTATTGCTGTGAAGTGATATTTGCATTGGTTTTTAGGGGAACTTAATACTGTCTGCTTCCTCCTATGCTGTCAGGCCTGGGGGCTCCGCTTAGCACTCTGACAGAGCTCTGCATGGAGGAAATGAGGCTAGTGAAGACCCCATTGACCGTAAGGCATTCTGCCCATATTTCACTAAGCTCCACTCCCAAAGGAAAAGGCAGCTGAGATGAACCATATCAGAACACAAACTGGGGACGGCGGGTTAGCAAAAGAACGGGGAAAATCTAATGTGAGACCCTGCACTCATGTACAAACAAATAATTATGAAGAAGCATGCAACGTAGAACTACCGGAACTACTTATTTTGGTGGTCATTTCCTAATATTTATTTTTTTTTTTTTTAACAAATGAATCACTACTTATTTGTATTTTGCATTTTTTTAAGGAAAAATCTGACATTTTCCTCTGTTTGATTCACTCATCATGTAAACGTTCATAAAAGCTCTGAGAAAAATGCAAAAGCGATCATGTCAGAACAATGAAAACTGAAGAACGAGTGACTCTTTCAGCTAAATATATCATGAACTGAACATAAAAACAAGTGTCTGTGACCAGTCGTTTCTCAAAGTGCACGGGTTTTATTGGGGAATAATTGTGGCATAAAATGACAGTTTTTATATGATCACGGCGGAGCCTGTGAACCAAATAAAACACACCGGATACCACTGAAAAGCGCAGAAACTGGAATTATTTTTGAGGTATTGATAAGATTAGTGTTTCAGTTGTTGTTATTATTAAATGTTTTAGGTCAGTAGGTGTTTTAGTTGTCATATTTTAAATCAAAAGAAAAAACTGGTTTCCTGTATTAGTGTATTCAGTGCAGGTTTGTGTATGTGTGTGTGTGTGTGTGTGTGTGTGTGGCTGAATCACAGGGTGTAATTAATTGATTCACTGCCAGGTTAAACCATGTCTGTCTCTCAGGAATCTGTATTTGTCCCTGAACTTTACTTTTACATGTTAGCAGAGGTGTTACGTTATTTAAATAAGGGATTAACGCTTACTGGTTGTCCCGTAGATGGAATGAACAAACACAGGGGCGGTATGTTTGAGATACTGGGCCCTGTATGTAAAGAAACGACAGCCAATAATAGCTTGGCTCAGTGAAGTCGCCGCGAGAACCAGTGCGACTAATACCTCTGCACCCCCAAAACACACAGATACACTCCCACCCTTTGCGCGGCTCCTCCCATTTTCACTCTTAGATCTTAGAATGCGTTAGCTTAGCTGACGCTTTCACAGGCAAGTCCGCAGTCTGCATTGTTTTTCGCGCTGTTATCCGCTACAGGACAAACACGACAGATAATAAGGAAGCTCATAGAAAACTCAGAGCATTACATTTCAGTAGCTTTCCATGTCTGACTGACAGAGAAAACAACTTTTTTTTTTTTTTTTTTTTTTCGGTGTGTAATTCTATGCATAGTTGCGGCTGCTGCTTTAAACAATGCACAAACATGCTAGCTCCCTATGCATTCCTATATTATGCGTCAGATAAGCTCTGAATATATGTTACAGCCACAGTTACGCCTAAAGGATCAACCGGCTCGGATTATATTCCACTGTCCTGCCCCATGAGGATGGTATCGGTTCGGCCGACATGCTGATTGGCACCCTTCTGCACCTAACAGCCTGCACCTAATGAGCACGTGCACTGTCAAATAATATGATCTGTAGAGAATTACCAGGTACTCTTCGGGGGATTAGCAGACACAAGCTACTGTATTTCTACCGGATTGTATAGCCCAAAGTTTCTGCCGACATCTTAATTGGAAGCAAATGTAAAGATGGGTGGAAAATCTCATTATTATTGGAGGGAATCCTTGTCTGAACAGTGTGGGATAATAAGGACAAGGATGCAAAACCTTCCTTATATGAAGCTTAGAGACAAACCCACTTGATCCATCATCTCGTGTAGGCTCCTGGATTCAATTACGGAAAGCTGTCATGCTCTTAGGAACATTTATATGCTCTTTTGGCAGCGATTGTTAAATTTACCACATGTTGTGATAAAACAAATGATGCAGGAATATCTCAGTCGTGACTCTATGCTATATTTTTGCAATTTGAAAAATGTATACTTACAGACCCAAACAGCCACTGGGACTTTTGGATTATTCATTAGAGCTTAGTTTTATTGAGTTTTGACTTTTTTTTCTCTGATTCAGTTAGTTTTAATTTGTTTTTGGAGCAGGTTTGCTACTTTTTACAGGTTTTTTTTTTTGTTTTTTTTTTTTGCAAATGTTTAGTTTTAGTTTTTCATATCTTTTTATCTTCCTCGCTGTTATAATCAAATGAATCCCATACAGGACTCTGTTGCTTTCTCCCAACTTTAGTCACTATGTTGCCAAGTAGCAACTGCATAGGACTCTAAATGAGAAGTGACGGACTGTGAGTTTCCATTTGGTACCACCAGCTAAAACTACACGAGTAAAATAAATCGATTTCATATCGATCTGACATTGACAAAGACGAAAACGAAGGGAATTTTATTCATAATTTTTATATAGTTTTAGTTGGTTTTGTAAGCACCCAATACAGTTTCAGTTAGGTATCATTTTTTATTATAATTATAGTTTTTAAAAAAAATTTATTTCAGTTAAAAAATGTTTTTTCAATTCTAGTTTTCATCATTTCACTAGTTTTCATTAACCTTACTGGCAACAAAAAATCATCCACTGATCTAAAATATTTAATAACTTCTGATCCACTAAACCTATTAATCCATGTAAATAATTGGTGGAAAATGCAGTTTGTTATCTTTTCATGGTCATCACATATGACCCATAACTGTTTATTTATTATCCACTACCCAACACCTTAACTCCCTTGTGTTATTTATTATCTATATTTTGTATTACAGTATGTGTTATTTATTATCTATATATTCCATCCAAGCTTTTTTAGTTCATGCTAACTCTCCTTATCCCTTATCTATACAATCATGTATATACTTCAATTCCATCTGTATATTTTATATTCATTACCACCTGTATATTTCACATCTCATTTTCTTGGTAGCCCTTATTGTATATTTTTATTCTTTATTGTATTTTAACTTTATTATATGTTTCTACTGTTGCTGCAGGAACACCACAATTTCCCTGGTTGGGATCAATAAAATCTATCTATCTATCTATCTATCTATCTATCTATCTATCTATCTATCTATCT
>JAQQZY010000028.1:22336972-22349820 GCA_030068375.1 Ostorhinchus rueppellii | reverse complement strand
CTATCTATCTATCTATCTATCTATCTATCTATCTATCTATCTATCTATCTATCTATCTATCTATCTATCCATCTATCTGGATATTCAGAGCCTTTGTTGTGAATGTGGAAACACTGTCATCTTCTACAACATTGACAGTGGGTGGAGACACTTGTATTTACATTTAGTTACTGATATCTTTGCTGAAAAAGTCATATTTTATTCAGTTTTCTCTGTGTATGATATGATAAACCTCATCTTAAACTGAGCTTTTTATGAACATCTACATAATCAGTGAATTAAATATAGGAAAATTTATAATTTTCATGGAAAAATGTAAAATACAGAGGATAATACTATAACGAATGGTGATAAATGATTTAAGAAAGGTTAGATCTGGGTCTTTATGAGTTAAATATCACATGGGTTAAATTCAAACTGTACCTTTACCTTAAATGTGACTGTATTCAGGAGTGCAAAGCCACCCACGGCCAGCCCTCACCTTCCTTCCTCCCAGACGGAGCTGGAGCTCATGAGGCCTCAGACACACTTAATGGGATTATGGTAATATAATTTTGTGATGCTGACCTCGGGCCGGTGCCAGGTTTCTTCCATATCCTGAGACAAAAGCAGGGAGCTCACCAAGGGTTCCAAGAGGCTGGCTCGACCCAGCCTCTTGGCACAGGCCGGGGTCTTCATGGGGCCGGCAACAAGATGGATGGCTGCAGGGCAAAGTCTCACTTCCTAAGTCTACTCCAACAGTGAGCGAAATCAAACGGCGACAAGAAGGAATTGTAAACTTAAAAGAATTGCATTTCCCACGAGTGATTCGACGCTGATGATTTTGTCAGTGTTTGTTTATCGACCGCACTGTCTGATTTAATGTGCAATAATCAGTAAGGTCAGGATGGAGGAAATGTGGCCTTCCAGTGCTCCCAAATTGAATCAGTACACACCGTAGTTCTTCAGCAGAGGGTGTAGCTTCCATGGAAACAGCCTTGTGGTCAGCTTGTCTCTCTCTGTGATTTAGCAGGGGTTTCCTCCATTAGATGTGTCTTATTGGTTTAAGAAAGTATTTTATGGACTGGACAATTTAAAAGGAACTCAGTGCAGGGGTCAATTTAAGCTGTCCCTGGTGCAGAGGAACTGTTACCAGCGAGTATATACACAATCAACTGCTAAGAACACACATTGTTTTCCATCTGGATGCAAGTGTAAACAAATCTAACTCCTAGTCTGGACTGAAAAACTGTTTTTTAACATACGCCATAAGAGCAAATACAGAGTTTTATGTGATTTAAGACTATTTGACTCTTATTGTTGTTTACTTTTTTGCATGCTTTATTACTGTCCAGTTTCCGTGGGTGTATCACCATTTTTTTTTTTTTTTTTTTTTTTACCACTTCAACTTTTCTTTTCCTTTTCCTTTTGCCCCCAGAAAGACCACCCATAGGGTTCGGAGGGGGAAGACGTCTCTACGGAATAATAATGGGGTCTTCCTGGGAAAATTGCCCATGGAAAGGCCTGTCTGAAAAAAAAAAAAAAGAAAGAAAAGAAAAGAAAAGAAAATTTTGGTCTTGTTTCCAATCCTTCTCGGAAACATTCATCAGAGCGCTCCTGCTGCTTGGAGGGGAACGGGCCAATCACGGGTCCGGCTCAGTGGTCAGGTCACTCTGCCACTACCAGAGCTTTGTGAGGTGAGCTCTGGATGCTGTGGCACAAGAATTACACATGTTTTTACACATTTTCATAGCCTCATATCATCACCCTCTTAAAAAAATTGCCGAAGTCATTTAATTCTCTCATGTTTGACTGACCTTGTTGTTTGTATGTCAACAAGCATCTGTTGTTATAACTCTTTTGATTAAAATTGTTAGTAAATATCATATATTCAACAAATACTTCAGTTTTTTTGTGTTTCCTGAAAATTCTGAAAAAATGACTTAGGCAATTATTTTAAGAAAGCGTTTATGTATATATATATAATCAATAAGTATTCATAGGCTGAAATTGGACTTCAGAAGGAACTCTCACCATTTATTTTATTCCGTTGCTATAATCACTACAATTATTATGCTTAGGCTGCTACTGGGCAAGGCCGTCTGTGTCCACAGAAAAGCCCAACCACTGAATCATGGTCTTACACAGGGAAAGCCTCAACGCTGATGTCATTTCCTGACAGGGTGCTGCTCTCTGACAACACCACATGACACTATTCTGATGAAACATGAAGAAAGTGTCCATCATCAAGGCTGCTTTATTCAGCGTGCCTCATACTTCTATATTTTACCCATTTATCACCTTTATTAGCTCTGTAGAATCCACAGTCTCACTTCTAATGTCTGTAGACACAAATGCAAGATGTTTATTTCTTCTGAGAGCCTTATTTGTGTTTAACATAAACACATAAAGACCCAGTGCTACTTTAGTGGCAGTCACAAAAATGATTTGTTCTCTTTATTTAGCCTTTCTTAAGTGATTTATCACTGTTTGTTATAATATTATCCTCTAGATTTTGTGTTTTTAAAGTGAAAATCAGGTATTTTTCTATATTTCATTCACTGATCATGTACATTTTAATTAAAGCTCAGAGTAAAGTTGAGGGTTACTATGTCAGAAATAGAGAAAAACTGAAGAAAAAGTGACTTTTTCAGTCAAATCTATCATTAACTGAACATAAACCAAGTGTGTCCGTCCACTGTCACTGATCCAACTCCATGGGTTTTACTGGTGAATCAATGTTGTAGAAGATGATGGTGTTTCTATGGTAACTACAAAGCCTCGGAACATCCAAATGGGTCATATCTGATGACCATGAAAAGATGATGAACTGTATTTTACACTAATTATTTACATGTATTGATAGGATTAGTGGATCAGACGTTATTAAACGTGTAGATTGGTGGATGGTTTTGGTCACCAGTGGCTGTTCGGGTCTTTATGGGTTAAGGAGCTGTTTCTTGAGGATTAAACGGATCTATGGTTTTAACATTATCAGTATAAAAAAATGTCTTTTTTTTTTTTTTTGACAGGTTATGTAACTCCATTCCAACAATGATAATCACATGATTCCAGTTTCTCTTGAAGCCATGACTAATTTTTGAAGAACTGGACTTGTAAATATAAACTTTTCCCATTTTTACCACACACACTGCCAACAACCTGTGAATGAAACAATTCAGCAAAAATGTTCTGGTCATTCTCTGGAAGTGGAGAAACATGGATCTGTGTTTACCAAAGTTGACTTTTTCCCTTGTTTTCTGCACATTGGCTCCATTTTAACTTGCAGGAAACATCGTCCATCAGGAGCCAATCACACCCTGAACGCCACGCCAGTTGGAACCGGCCATCAGACAGCAATGCTACATTAAGTTGTATATCGAACCTTTTTGGAACATGTGTCGGCCCCACATTTTTAATTTATTTCAGCCATCAACACAGTTTCTTGATTTGGAAAAACAAAATATGGACTCGTCACATTCTCTCTGTTTTTTCTCCAGGGATCTCTTTGCTCCACCTCTGAATTCCCCAGAGCCGTTGCTAACTGGCCTCCCTTTGCCCTGTTGGGCCCCGTGGCCCCGCTGCCTTGCTCCAGGTTTAAGCCACGGGCGATCCAATGATGGATGTGCCTCAGGGGCTCTCTGTGGGAGGTTCACATGCTCTGCCCTCCTGAGTTTTTACATTTAACCTGAGACAAGCCTGCAGGAGGATGAGGCTGACACACCATGTGATAAAAGAAAGACTAAATATCAGTTCAGCTGTTTCAATACAAACTTGCACATTAGGGAAATTACAGTGAAAAGAAAGCATCGGTATTTCTGCTTAAACAGTAACTTAACACTGTGTGTACAAACTAGACGTGTACTTGTGTCATAAATCTGTGGTTTGAGATTCCATGCTTATGCTATTCAATTGTGATATAATGTTATTCCCCTCCTCCTTAAACTAGAATTCTTCTTTAATTCACCCTTCCAGCTTCCTTTTTGTGCGTATATATGAACTAGCTGGCAAATACAGGTTTAATTTTAGCATTAAAATACATTGAAACAACACTGATGCTGAATATGCACTTGAAGAACAAACTAAACTTAAAACTTAAGGAATCAAAATAAACTTACCTCAACATATTGTTGCAACGTAAGCGGTGACAAATGTAATCCACTTCGATTAGTTTTGGAGATGACATCAAATTAATTTCAATTTCACATCAAACAAACAGACGTTATATAATAAGCAGCTAATATGATTTATGGTTATATTAAAGAAAATGTTGTGTAACAGCAAGTTTAGTCCTTGTTCAGCCATTTCCTCACACATCAGTTTTGATGACGTGGGCAAATATGTCATCATCTTTCAGTTTTTGTTGACATCTTATATCTGTTTAGCTACTGATTCAGTGTAATCTGTTTAAATGGACTTTATGGAGGAAGGGTAAGAAGAAAAAAAAGTGTCCAGTCATCTGCAGTGAGATGAGGTGCAGCGGTGGGTGGCAGAAAACGGTTCAGTTCAGTACATGTGAGGAAAGAGACGTCATTTGTGAATGTACCTCAAATTTCAACACAAAGCTATAGTACCTGATTGTGTTTACACTGTCACTGATTTATTAAGGTGGGTTCTATTCCTATATTACTTGGCTAGTAATGAATAAACAATATTCAGTGTCTGTTTGTTTCTTTAAGCCATTGTGTATACACGAGGGGGGAGGGGTGTAGACATACGTCTTCTCAATAGGCCGTGGTTATAATGGACCTGTGACCTCATGGTCTGAGAAGCCTGAAGAAAAACCACTGTTCCCAGTACCACAACCCGGGTATAACTCAAGGAACTGTTTTAATGTTTACTTCATGGTAATCTAATGTGAACCTGACAAGTCTGCCGTAGTGCGTAACTGTCACAGTGAAACTAAAATGTATCGCAACAATACTGTTTTCCTCCATGTTCCAAGCTCACGCCTTATCATAACTGATGTATGAGAAAATAAAAACAGTCAGAATGTTGCACATGCACATATTATTCAACACATATCATTTTATGTCGAGATCATTTAAATAAATGGCACAAAAACCTCACGCCATTCTCAGTGTTTTGATTTTATTGCAAACAATATAATACAAAAGATAAGCTTTTAAGACAATGCCATTTTACCTAGGGAAACTGCATTAGGAAGTTGACACAATGAGAACTAATGATACAGAATATAAAATAAGGAACACAACTTAAAAAAAAAAAAAAAAAGTATCCAGTTGATTCCAGCAAATTCAATAACAGCCACAGCTTCCATATCCATTAATTCATTTGTTAGAAAGAAAAAAAAGAGGAAACTTCCAGTTTTTCTTTTCTAAAGAAGGATTCATTGTGAAAAGTAATCTGTACATAACTAGATCATGAATAGAAGAAACTTTTATACGGAAACATTTACAAATGATAAATAAACAAATCTGTACCACAAATGACAGCAAACTATTCCACTGAAAACTTCATCTCAGTTAGCTGCTGCGGAATTAAAAAGATAATTGCAAATAGTTACTTTCAAATAAAATTAATGCTAAAGAATAAATTAAGAAAAGGGTTAAGAAAAGGAGAGGGCTTGGAGGAATTATAGAAGCACGCCAGACGCAGAGGTGCTGGCTGGTGGGGAGAATCAGGTCAAAGGTCACTTCCTGTAACTCCTCAAGCTGAAGTCAGAACTATGCTGTGGTTTTGACACTGCAATGCCAGTGGATGGAGCCTCCCTACGGTGGCTCCAGAGGCAACAATGGTATCAAGGCAGCACCCAGATAAAAGCAAGCATTGCTCAGTTACATCTAGCAACACAGTAAGGCCTCTAGTAGAATTACATGGCACCTGCTGTAGCACTTCCAACACAATAATTTGAGCTAAAGCAAAGAGCAAGAAGTCAAATAGATGACCAATTCACTGATGACACGGCCAAAAAACTCAAATCTACGTTGAACCTCGGTTCTTGCATCTTATGGGAATTACAATAAAATATGTACAGGAAAAAAAATGAAAAGCAGAACGTAGAATGTCTATCATAAGACGGCAGTGTCAGTAAACAGATTCTTTACAGATGTTTCTTACTTCCTGTACAAAAATACATCAGGGAGAAGTAAGGCCACTGAGGGTGTTTTTACCCGCCAATCCTGCTCATGTTAAACCTTCAAATCATGATGATGGTGATGCTTATGACACTGATTATAATGGTGATGATGATGACAGGAGCAGAACACATACACAGTACATACTAAAATATTTATAACCAGTATGTCCTCACAGAGGATTTAACTTTTTTTAATATTATATCTAAAAAAATATAATCACAATTCCAACCAATACAAAAGGCACTGTCGTGAGCCAATCCAAAGATATATTTTCAGAATATAAAAAGTCCATGTCATGTTTTTCTGTTGGCAATGAACGATGTGGAACGGTGGCACAAAAAGTCACTGGGGTAGCTGAGGTTTATACATGGGGTGGGTGTTGAACAGTCACTGCTGAGGCTGGTCTCCTCATGGCCTGGACAGCTGTGTGTAAATGGGCTGCTGCTCCCAGTGCTGTGGACTGTGGGTCTGGGGCACCGATGGGACCCCAGTGGTGTCGGCGATGGGAGTGTACATTGGCCTCTGGCTCGGACTCATGTAGCTGAAGGTGGAGTAGAGGCCAGAGCCTTGGCTGGCCGCGTGGCTGTAGTAGGAGTTGGCACCCCCTTGGGGGTCTGAATAGTCATATTGTGCTCTTGTGATGGAGGGGTACGAGGAGTTGCTGTAGGGGTGCAGGTTGAAGGAGCCGTAGCTGACGTGCTGTGGGGAGCCTTGCTGCTCGCTGTAGTGACTGGGGCTCAGCTGCTCTGTCTTGATCTGGGTGGTTCTCTGTTGACCTTGCTGAACCTGCTCTCCTCCCCCACCGAGGTTGGTCAGCGAGTGCTGCTGCTGCTGCTGCTGCTGCTGCTTGGACATCCAGCCGTGAGGCCCGACGCCGGCGGTCTGGCCCACAGAGGAGCCGCTGATGCCGTAGCTGTTGGTGTAGCCGGGTTGGGCTGCACCGGTCACCCCGGCGTGGCTGTGGGGCGGCAGGTACTGGTCGAACTCATCCACGTCAAAGCTCCCCATGTTGGAGATGACGTCGCTGCTCAGCTCGCCAATGTCCACGGCCCCAAAGTCGATGTTGAGTTGGCGACTGGTGCCCTCCTGCACAGGGCGGCCCTCACGCTTCAGGTCAGCTTTGCTGGTGGGGAGGTCTGTCTTAGGGGTGGTGGGGGGTGTTGGTGGACCCTGGGACTGGCCTGGTTAGAGAGGAGGCAGAGTTAGCCTTATAAAGTTTAAAATAACACATTTCCTACGTAAGACACTCATAAAAAAGTCAAATCTAACCAGAAATGATGACAGGTGTGTTTGCATGACTCATAAAAACATCTAATCATTAACAGGTGTCATTTTAAATAGGTTTTCTGTTTTGACTCCAGTTGTATTCGCTCTTACCAGAGTGTTCTCCTGGAGAATGCACCTCGCCCAGGCTGGACGCAGGAGAATCGGCCTGCTGCAGCGCCTTAAAGATCGCATTAGGAGAGATGTGGGTTTGCTCGCCGTCCTCTGGCTCGTTTTGTCCGTTCTTGACAGACTTTCTCCGCCTTGGCTGGTACTTATAGTCGGGATGGTCTTTCTTGTGCTGCACTCTTAAACGCTCAGCCTCCTCCACAAACGGACGCTTCTCTACTTCATTAAGCAACCTGGAAATATCACAGATAATGTTCATTTTAAAGTTTTTTTTAGTAGTTTACGCACGACAATTACGCATACTCTACAGTGTAAAATTGTGCAAAAGCATCCTAAAGAGTTAAATTATCGGCAACATTGCCAAATAAACCGTAATATCCCTGCTTTCAACCTCACACTGTGTAGCTGTACTTATAAAACATGCAGGTGCAACATTAAATACTGCACTGCAAAAAAGTAAGAGCAAATGTAAAGCACACCCACCTCCACAGTTTGCCCAATGTTTTGCTGAGTTCCGCGTTGTGAAGATGTGGGTATTGATCGGCCAGTTTCCTCCTTGCAGCCTGAGCCCAGACCATAAACGCGTTCATGGGTCTTTTGACGTGAGGTTTGTTCTTGCTGGATCCGTTGACGCGCACTGGCATGGGCACCAGGGTCCAGTCGTAACCCTTCAACACCTGGGACACCGCATCTCTAATGCACACGGGGAACTTTTCTTCCTCCGTCTCTTTCTTGTAGTCTGGGCCCCTGAGGAGGTGGTTTTCAGACGGCCGGGTGTTCTCAGTGTCCGAACCGGACCCGGACGGACACGGTGAACCCGCGGAGTCCTCAGACATGCTGGGGCTGGGAGCGTCAGAGTGACACTTCTCCTGTTCTTCTGTCATCTTCAGGTAAGGATCGAGGAGATTCATGCGAAAAAATTAACGAACAGCTTCTCGTGGTAAAAAAAAAGAAAAAAAGAAGAAAATCCTTCTTTCTAAATCCAAGTGTTGTGCCCAAAGACTGCAGTGACAGCCTATGAGGGCGCACAGAGTGAGTGCCAAAAACGCAGAAAAAAGAGGAGGAAAAAACACAAAAAGAAAGTTTTCGATGCTCCGTCTGTTGAGAGTTTCGTCCCCAATTTGCAAAAAACAAAATGCAAGTGGCTGTTTTTAGATGCTGTACTTTGAAAATGTGGCTTTACAGAGAAATGTGACTGAGCGATGTGCGCGTAAAGGATGGCTGAGAAGTCTACAGACCCAGAAGGCGATGCCTGGATTTATGTTTGACGGCGAGGAAATGATTGGGGGAAACTTTTCTGTAGGCGGAGACGTAATATGACTCTGCTCCAAAGAACTCTTTCAGTCAACAAGTGAAAACCAGGCACAAGTAGGAAAACGAGTTTATCCTACTGGTTTCTGTAAAATGCAATAAGTTTTGTTATTTGTTTATTTTTTTAATATAAGTTTTTTTTTTAAAAAAAAAAGTTAATATCCAAAAGTACATCTAAAGTTCTGTGACATGAACAGCACCATAATATTCTAAAAAAAAAAAAACAATAATATATTCTAATTTGATGCCATACTGATAATAAAGTATGAAATGACGTTACATAATATTTACATCCTTTTGTTTTTATTCTAATATTAAAGTTACCTCTTATTTTAGAAGGTTGTGCAAATATTATTGTTTTTTTAAAACGCCTAGTCAAATAATATTTAGGATGACGTTTTGATTCCCTTTATTTTCTATAGAAAGTAATGGAAAATGTGCCCTTTTATACTTGTGGTTTTAATAAATGATAAAAATAACAGGTTATGTTAAAAACTTCAGTTTGTGTTGTTTTTCCTCTTTTATTTTCTTCTCAAACTAAATGTATCAGATGCACTTTCTGAGCATAAATGTCAGTTTTTGTGTATATTTCTTTCTTTTAGTACCGTTTCTTTATGAGACTCATTCTGGGATAATTCAATCAGTGCTCACCAGATTTGACAAAATAAAAAATAAAATAAAATACCGTAATAATAAAAATAAATAAATCAGCTGGGTTTCCGGACTTTTAAAGCACAAGATTTACAATTTTGATGAATAACCGTCCTGTGGTGCATTTACTTGTGAGAGAAACTAGTTGCTCCTCATATAAAGAAGGACATTTTTGGACAGAAACAGTTGTAGTTGTGTCTGGGAGGAGAAGTTACGCGCAACAGCTCTGAGTGAACGCACAGACCAATAGGGGGAGACAACAGTCCAGAAACTCAGGAGGAGACCCTGTAAGTGGCCCTGCAATGATTGAACTGAAGGAAGGGGTTTACAAACCACTTTAATCCTGCAAAGTACACGTTAAAACCCATATTTCAGTCCGTTCTCGTAGAAGTAAATAAAAACAAAGAGCATTGTAAACAAAGCAGACTGAGAAGTGGATGCAAAAGTGTGGATGCATCCCAACCTGGACATGAACAGAAGGGGTTTCCTTTTCTTTCACGTCCTGCAATAGTTAAATGTCTTTCTGTTGCAATTCATATGAGGCTGTTTTACCCTTTTTAATGAGATGAAGAGGCACCTCAGAGTACATAATAATAAAATAGATAATAAAATAAATACAAATAATAATAATAATAATGCATTTAGAGGTTAAAGTCAAGCCTTTTGACTACAAACGTTTCGTAACACTAAAATCTACTTCATTGGATTTGTTCCAACACTTGTTTTCTCTGCACAAAGAACACTTTGTGGACATTGTTCAGTCACTAATCCACGTATTCTATTTTTGCAACCAAATCCGACTGTAAAACATACAGGCTATGGAAAGACTGTGAACATTTACTATTTTTAACACAACTGTATAATTTGGTAAACAGTCAGTCAATATGTAGTCAACAGTATTGGATGAAGGTGCGATTTAAAACAAAAAAAAAATGCTGAAAAACAGAAGAGATGATAAGTAAATATAAATAATAGATGCAAAAATTGTTGTAAATGATGGAATAAATGAGATATAGTTGTGGAAAAAACATGAGTCCACCCTTGTTTTCTTCAGTTTCTTGTTCATTTTAATGCCTGGTACAAGTAAAGGTACATTTGTTTGGACAAATATAATGATACCAACAAAAATAGCTCATAAGAGTTGAATTTCAGAGCTGATATCTCTCCAGTTTCCATGTTTTCTTGATAAAAACCTAAATCACTTCAGTTCTTACATCAGTATCTATGGCAGGGGTGTCAAACTCATTTTAGTTCAGTTCCACATTCAGCCAAATTCGATCTAAAGTGGGCCGGACTAGTAAAATAATAACATAAAAATATATAACTAATGTCAAGTCCAAACTTTTCTCTATGTTTTAGAGTGAAAAAAGTCACATTACAATATGAAAATGTTTACATCTTCAAACTATGCTTAAAACAATATGAATAATCTGGATAAACTGAAAAGATAAGTGTAATTTTAACAATATTCTGCTTCAGTTTATCATGTACACAGGTTCATTATAGCCTGTAGATCACAGTGGATCTATAAATATATAAAACATTCAATATCAGATAATAATATCATTAAATTGCACTTCTCTTAAAACACTTCAGGTTGTTTTTATTTCCTCAGATTATTGACATGTTTTGCAAAATTAAACTTTGTTTTGGTGTAAATCCAAGAGAATGTTTACAGAATCGTGAGTATTTATTGGATATTATGACAGTATTTTACCGCTTTGACCCACTTGAAGTTGAATTGGTCTGGATTTGGAACCAAAACTAAAACTTTGGCTTTTCACAAAGTCATCACAAGGGCCGGACTGGACCCTTTGGCGGGCCAGATTTGGCCCCTGGGCCGCATGTTTGACACCCCTGATCTATGTCATTGTACTGACAAAAACAGTACTTTTAGGCATTCCATGTTTTCTTTTCTGTCTGTTTTAGTCACATGATACACACAGGAGTCAGGACTGGATTGCATAACTGTTGCTTTTGATGACTTTTAATGGTCTAATAATTTTTTCCGTGACTGTAGTGAGCAAGTTTGATGGCCACAGGTTTCTTATCTGTATAGAGGGCTTATAATATTAGACGGGCTTCCGTCTTGTGATGTTTTCGTTCACGCTACTGTAAACATTCACATGCAGTGCTTTTTATTGCAAAATATAAGCACCCCACCACAGTATCACGTCTCCCCCATCGCCAGTGCGTCACGGTCTCCTGTTACAAAACGTACTGAAGTCTTTGAGTCCATTCTTGTGTCTTGACCCTGACATTTTCATTAAAACGGGCTAATATTCCTGTCAGATGTTCATGTTATTTCAGATTCTTGTCTCACTGGTTGGCTGAAGCTGTGCAGCAGTCTGCCTTGTCAGCTCCCCATGCACCGAATTAGATGATACACACTTTAGACACGGTGTTCTTCCAAAGGTCACGTTGGTCAGAAATGGAGGAGGTGTGAGTTGTTTTTGTTTCATCATCGGTTGATAGGTATAATTATGTTGATTTTATAACACTTCAAAGTAACCTGACCCTCTGTACTTGGACTGAAAACCTTGAGCCATTTCCATCGATAAAGTCGAACTTGTGAGCTCACGTCGCACAGTGCATCAGTCTTGCGCTCAATCTCTCAACCCAGGGGCGTTAAAGTCATTTTAGTTTAGGGGTCACATACAGCCTAATATGGTATGAAGTGGGCCGGACTAGTAAAATAATATAAATGATATTAATAGTAAGATAATAAGTTTTGAGTGAAAAACTTACGTCTTATGTCTGTGAATTGTACTTGAACACAACATGAACACATATGAAGCTGAAAATTCTTAAGTAAAATAAGTGCAATTTTAATAATGTTACCTTAGTAATATGTGTTCGTACATTAGTTTATCATTTATATATGTTCTTTATAACATACAGCACACAGTGGATCTATAAGTACACACAGCATTAAATAACAGGCAGAATATTAGTAAAATTCCACAAACTTCTATTAAGAGATTTCAGTTTATTCACATTTGAAAAAAAAATAAAATAAAAGGCCAGTCTGTAAATATAAACCTTTATGCTTCATATCTTCAGTGTCATTTTTGCATTTCACACATTCATCCCAGAGGCCAGATTGAACCCTTTGGCGGGCCGGATTTGGCCCCCAGGCCGCATGTTTGACACCTGTGCTTTAAATGTTTGGTGTTCATCTTATCCAGGGGGTTTCTACAAGGAAAGAATGGAATGTGAAATATACCTGTAATTTCCCTTTAACTCTATTTTGGTTACTATGTTTACTATTTCTGTCAACACTCCCCTGTATGCGTATGTTTGTTTGTTTTTTTTTCTTTACATACATAGAAGTTATGTACATGAGGTAAAATACTGATAAGATACGGCTGACTGAAATAAAACTAATAAATAGATGTGGGGGGGGGGGGGGCG
>JAQQZY010000028.1:22256953-22270452 GCA_030068375.1 Ostorhinchus rueppellii | reverse complement strand
GGCTATGGGTTTGGTCTGATCAGAACATTTATAGAATAGGAACCAGGAACCATTCAGCACATGGAAAATGTATCAGAATAAAAGGATTAAATTCATCCAAAATAGTAAAAGTGCAGTAAAAGTGGAAGTAGGAGGAAAATATAATACTCCAAAAAAGTACAGATATTGCATTTTAGTACTTAAGTGGTTCCACTTAGTTACTGTACATGTGTGGAAATATGCTCCACACATTAAAACAGCCTCATTATGAATCACTCATGACTGAGAGTGCTTCATTGTAGAGTATTAGCTGAGCCAGCAGACTAATATGGTCTGTGTCTGAGATAGTTGGCCCGATGCCTTCACTGTCTGGAGGATGAAAATCACAGACAAAAGCTGAAGGTTTAATTATTCTGTAAGTGTGTCTGTACATTTGCCCTCTGTTGCTTTTTTACATAATGCATGCTTACATGGTCTGAAGTTTCATTTCATTCATCGCTGCAAATGATCAACCAGTTCAGCGCCTTGTACAACCGTATTGTTTCTCTCTCGGGGTGATGGATCTCGGTGCTTTCCCTGACAATCAAAAGTGACAGGTGAAGAATGTAACTGCACCTACTTAAAGAGGCCGGTATGTGGAAGGGTGTGTACGTTCACAGCACACGTTTAATTACAGCGTCTATGTAATAGGATCTGCATTGAGTCACATGCAGCATAACTGCAAAGACTGTCCTGCAGTGGAAATTAGCTCTTTTTTTTTTTTTTTTTTTCTAAAACATGATGTGTGATGTGTGACGGGAAGGATTTGCGGCAGGAAACCGTCAGCGGATTAAATGAGCGCAGAGTAAAAATACAGGGGCAAATTTTATTTTCCTCTAAAAACATGGGTCTAAATGAGACTGCTGCCACAAGGGAAGCCACAGTATATCCTCGGCGCACCAATCTTGTAACTACTGTAAACGCTCGGTCGGACTTGAAGGCCCGGCTGAGGCCTGTAGGTCCATTCTGTTGATGTTACAAAAGCAAAGAAATAAACCTTGCGCTCACGTCTAGTTTCAGTGCATCACCAATCTATTATCAGAGCATCGCAAATATTTGACTTGTGCCCAGTTTCCTCCATGAACTGTGAAAGGGTGTTTGTCTTTATTGACACTTGTTTGGTTTGGCAGAGGCTGCAGTTGTTGCCTTCAGGATGTGCCTCTTTAGGGTTTTTTTTTTTTTTTTTTTTCCCCTATTGTCTGTTACTCAGATAACAGCTGAAGCCTCCAAACCACACTTGGATAAATTCTGTGGGACTTGTGGAGGAACGGCCCATTGCACTGCCATCTGAAAGGGGAAATGTAAAACACATGAAACACGAAAAGGCTGTAATTATTGTCTGAGCGCTGTGCCGAGGATGAAGACAGAGTACACATCCAGCTTGTTGAATGGGTTTGTTCATTTCTAACAGGGGAATTCATGTTTTTATGATTTATATTTTCATACAGAACAGTGTAACAATTACATTAAGGTCTATTTTTCTTCTGAAATCAGAGAACTCATTTAATCCCGCATGGATGTAACAATCAGAGGCTGCGGATTTTATTATAATTTAGATATTAATTACTCCTCCAGTATAAATAAACCTCTCATTCTGCCACTCCCTGCATTTACCTTCTAATGTTATCAGGGATTAAATTTACAGTCAGTGCTATTAACTGTCCACAGAATTATATGTTTATTTACTGTACAATGTTAGTGATTTCTAAGGTTTACATAACACCATTGATTAATGACTTTGCCCTTTTGCTGACATGTTAATTATACTCTAAGAAAACACAACTTGTGTTGGCACTAAATGTGGAGAAAACCCAAACTGATGTTCAGCAGAAAACTCTACGTATTTACTTCCTACATAAACACATCCTCATACTGAAAGACATGATGAAGGCTGTGTAATTTTACAATCTGCTGTATTTTTTACCTGTTTTCATAATATTTTTTTATTTGTGGTTGTTTTAATTAATAAGAAAATAATGATTCTGTTCCGTCGAGTTTTCTCTTCGATTGCGACTGGCTGTAATAAGTGAGGAGAGGCTGAAGAGAAATCTACGCTTCCGTATCTGACTCACCCCTTTTAGGAATGCAAGGTCTGACTGAGCCATTTCATCAGAGGCGGTGGAGAGCAAACGCTGTCTGAAGTTCATGTAAAGGAGCACTGTTTATCTGAATCTATGCACCAAAGGTTGTTTGATGGAGCCCTACTGCAGTGTCACACTGGATTTTTTCACTCGTGACGAAAGCAAAGTGCATGCACTCAGGACAGATGAAGAAAAAAAAAAAACTGTGCCCGTGCAGAGGAGAAATAGAATAATGTTACAAAAATGTATCTAAACTAAGAACATAACTACCAGTAGTTCCATAAACGTATCAATTGGTTGAAAAAGAAAACCTTCTATCTGAAAAATGCATTTTGTGGAGAAAACTAAAAGAACTTGCTGTTTTCTTGCTATTTAGAAAAGTTTTTGGAATATATTATGTTTTACAAGTAACATTACACATAAAACAAACAAACAAACAAACAAACTCTTTGGCTATCAATATTTTCCTTTGGTAAAAACATGTGAATTCATTTCCAAAAAGCACGAGCAGGACAGAGAGGAGCGACTGTGGTTTATTATTAACGCGTCTTTTTCAGATGTCACTGTCTAAATGGCATGCTGTTTTATCATAATGGAGCTTTTATTGGTCTAGCCCTAATAACCTGAGTTATTAAATTCCACAACTGTATACCTCGCTGCATTATCAGCTATGCTATACTTCTTTCTGTTGATCGACAGGGTCATTGCTCTTGCAGCAATGCAGAGCAAACATTAGTGCGGCCTTACAGGAGTGGCTGCAAAAGGAGAACCAGCAGATGGAGAGTCTCCTCTCCTGATTGGCTACTGCGGTGCAGCTCACCGTCCGACTACTGCTCCGCTCGTCTTTTTCAGGTCACTCAGTGTGCATTCCTTTCATAGAGGAATGTGCCCCATAAAAAAATCATTACTGATTGCTCACTGTTAGCGTCCATTTTACTGTAGCACTGCTGTTGTAAAATAACAGAAGTCTTTTGATGCAGGCAATTAGTTGGGAGTTTAGTTTTGTAGAGTTTGATCAGGCATTAAAGATAATTCTTTTGGAGGCTCCTTGTTTCTTATTTATTTAATGTTTTGTGCTTTTTATTCTCACATTTGCATGTTTTTAATCTTTTTTCTTGAAGAAAAAAAAGGTGTGCACTCACTGGCCACTTCATTAGATACACCTTGCTATCACTATTTGTACCTAATAAAGTGGCCACTGAGTGCATATATCGCTGCTGTAGTCCATCTGCTTCAAGAATCAGCATGTTTATTCTGATTTTTTTATTGAACTAAAGAGGTGTGCACTCATTGGCCACTTTATTAGATACACCTTGGTATAACTATATGTACCTAATAAAGTGGCCATTGTGTGCATATGTCATTGCTGTAGTCCATCAGTGTCAAGAAACATGTTTATTCTCACTTTTGTATGTTTTTAATCTTTTTTATTGGAAAAAAACAGGCGTAAACTCACTGGCCACTTTATTTGATACACCTTGCTATCACTGGTTGTACCTAATAAAGTGGCCATTGTGTGCATATGTCGCTTCTGTAGTCCATTTGCTTCAAGAAACAGCAGAGATTATTCTGACGTTTGCATGTTTTTAATCTTTTTTATTGAACTAAAGAGGTGTGCACTCACCGGCCACTTTATTAGATACACTTTGCTGTTACTGTATGTACCTAATAAAGTGGCCAGTGAGTGCATATGGTGCTGCTGTAGTTCATCTGCTTCAAGAATCAATATGTTGCACCTTCAGAGATGTTAGTCCGAATACCTCGTCATGTCTAGTTGTTTTTTTGAGTTTCTCTTGCCTTTCTATGACTTCAAACCAGTCTGTCTGATCTGCAACCACACCCCATCCAAAGCCACTCAATCATAAAATCAACTTTCTTCCCCTTTGTGATGTTTGCTTTCAACTTCAGATGATCATCTTAACCATGTCTACATACCTACATGTTTTATTAGATATTTGTGATATTTGTGCCTAATAAAGTGGCCAGTGACTGTAATTAGCTCTTTTTTTTTTAATGTCTAGCAAGGGTTTTGAATTCAAGGATAATTTCTAAAAAAAAAAAATTAAATTAAATTAAATTAACTATTCAGTGCTGGAAAGCTTTTTCTTTTACCTTGAGGATTCATGCAGGTGATATGATCTGAATTTCATGACAGATTGGGAATATATCAATAGGATCTTTGGGGGCCTCGTGGATCAGAGAGGAGATGATGGGCCTGTAATCCTGGGATCAAAGAGGCACATTCCAGGATAAGCAGACCTGTCTGCAGACACACTCTCTGGTCATGTGCCTGGCCGTCCACCTGCTCGCTTTGTATATGACATGATTACGTCCAGAGAGTCCAGCATTTAATCCTGTTTACACAAAACCAATGCAAATGGTAAGCGGTCTAACAGGAGGTGGTGTATCTGTAACTCTGCAAACAGTGATGTAGTGGATGTTTATGCTTCTGTTGTTTAGAGACGCAGTTCTGAACTAGTTTCTCTACACTGTAAAAAGTAAAACTTGAATCAACTTTAAAAAAACTTCTTCAATAAGTCACACATAATAAAAATTTGTTGCGTAAACCAAATTAAATTATAGTGAATGGAATTTAATTTAATAGTCACATGATACACACAGAACTTGATTGCACAATGATTGTTTTTGATGACTGTTGATGGTCTAATAATTTTTTATGCAACTCAGATAAAAAACTGAAGAACATCACAACTGCTTCTTAAGCAACTAATAAGCAAAGACACACAACAGGGTGTTTTCACATAAAACATGCTTTTATGGAGGTTGTTTTGATTCTAAATCTTTTCTTGGGTTTCAGCCTGTTATTATTATTACTTCTTATGAATCAGTAATTAAGTCTACAATATTTTTTGATACAAATAACACTTTTCAGTCAATTTAGTGCACATCTTTCACACTCAACTAAGCATTTAAATTGATTCTTTTTTTTTCTTGACATTTTGTATCCCACCCACTTTTTGGGTCATGATCTGTCTGTGTGTGTAATGTTATAATAGTGTAAATAAATGCATCCTTTTACTTATCAAAAGAACAAAATAATGAAGAGATATGGCTTTATGATGCTTAACTGTTAATAAGTGAACCCAGATCCTAAAGTGCAAAAAAAACACCAGGGAGTACATCAACATATTTATCCTCTAAGCTGCAGCACAGGGTTAACTATTGTATTTGCTTAGCTATAAATTAAATATGGATGTTATCTGTGTTTACACTGTAGTAATGTTCACGCCTTATTTTCCTTGTATCAACATAACCACTGAATGCCCATTCAGTTGTCAGTTCTATATAACATTCAAATTCCATCACATATCCACAAATATATGAAAATGAAATGGCATCTAGTTGTAAATGAACAGTAAAAAGCTTACAATGTTCTTTTATTTTTATGCTTTTAAGCTTAAAAAAAGAAAATAATTAATCTAATACTGTGCAATGGCAAAGATAAATGATTATTGTTGAAGGTTTATAGATTAACAAGCTTTTTTTTTTTTTTTTTTTTTTTTTTTTTTTTTAAATGTGGCTCAGAAAAAAAAAATAGGCACATATTTACATACCGGGCGACAAACAAATCATGCACCTGTTTTCTCACCAACTTCCCAAAAAGATCAGGAAAAGTAATAACTCTCATGAGTGAGACTGGTTTCCAGTTTAATTTTAATCTCTACACAGTGGAAGAGTTACGAGCTGGCTGCTGCATCAGCCCTGTACGCTGATGTTCACTCCTGCAGGTCGTCCATCACTCGTCTTGTACTTGATAAGTAGACCCAGGGGGGCTGCAGGCAGGCTACAAGGTGAAAGTCAACACTAAAAACATCTCAGGCAGCAGGAACCTGAAACCCACCTGACACTGAAGAGCAGTGCACCTCCTCATTTATCCTTCTGACCTCACCGGAGATGATAAAAGCCGTGACGCTGTATTACTTTATAACCTCTGATCTGAAACACAGTCCAGGATACAGTCATGGAAGTACATTTAAAAAAAAAAAAAAAAAAAAAACACATCTTCCTCTTTCTCTTTGTGTTCTCCGTAATGTGACATGAAGGGTCTTATGTCTGGGCATTTTTATTATTTTTTTAAATTTCTTTCATAATTCAAGTACTTATGTGAGTATTCACTTGGTACATGACAATCATACAATGTTGCTTAATGCTAACAAAAACAAACAAACAAACAAAGCTTTTATACATGAATGAGAAGTATTCAAAATGCTATTAGGTGTGGAAGTGCTTAAAAAAGGGGAAAAAATAGATAAGGGAAATAGTTCAGTTGTCATCCTGTTGACTGGCAGTCATAGGCTGTACACACACTTACGTTGGCCAGGAGAGCCAATTTGGAGCCATCCGGGTTTAACAGCAGGGGTCTAATCCCAGGCCAGAGAATTTTCACTCACATTAGCAAAAGGCCAGCCTGGTTCCACACTGTCGATACGTCATCACGTTTAGTGTATGTTTGTTTTTTTTGTTTGTTTTTTTAGTTTTGTTTTGTTTTATTACATAGTCTTTTCATCGATGTGATTCCTATTTTGTTTGTTGGGCTGTAATCTATATATGTATATTTGTTTTCTTTTAATAAAGCATTCAGAAAAAAAGCAAAAAACAAAAAAAACCCGTTTCTTTCCTGTGACCAAATTTGCATAGCGTGATGTCATCAAAAAACGCCTGCTTCTCCTTAGACTAATTACGTGTTGTTGTTGTTGTTGTTGTTTACACTCCTGCCTTTCCTGAACAAAGCATTAAAAGAGAAGCGAAAGTATTGAAAACGTCGACATGGAATACGGAAACGTGAAAATTGTACAGTTTCTCAGCTTGTTTGATTATATGACTTACCGTTCCATGGAATACAAGAATGCTCAAGTATTAGCCGGATCCAGCGCAGGACGTAGACGGGCACCAGTGCTGAGACAGTGACAGAGATTTTCAAGGCGCATCCCGTCGTGAGCTCTATAAAGAGGTGAGTTTTGCATGTGTCCGTCACTCAGAAAATAACAGAACAAAACGTTTATATGTGTGATGAGCATACACTGTGTAGGCTATGAATTCCTTTGTTTCTGAAATATAACATATGCCTGCTAGCTGCCAGCTAATTAGCTTAGCTATTCTGTACATATCCAACATGCTTTCTTATCAGTGGTAATGTTGTGGTCGTATTGGAACACTGAAAAAATGTTTATAGAGTATTTATTATTATCGTTATGGGCTCCTATAGTTATAAAAGACCAGAATGGTTCCCAAACTGGGGCTGTGGTCCCATCCCTATAGTTAAATTAATTGAGCATACATTCATAGGAAGCAGCTTTTATCATCATGTTTACCCGTTCTTTAAACTGTGTTACAGATTAATCCTAACTGCCACTGTGACCTTGTCTGAGCATTTTATGTTGATTTTAAATATATTTATAGATCAAATTTGGTCTTTAGACAAAGTAGAGAAGTAGAATGAATAGTAATAGATCTATAGATAAAGATAAAAAAAAAAAAGTGCAAAAGTTGTATGATGGATTCTGTTCCCTTTTGACAAAGGCAGCTTTACTGTCAGGTTCGTCATATGTACATAACATACAGAAAACTGAAATGACAAAACTCTAAGGCCCCATGGTGCAAAATTAACATAGTAGGGGAAAAAAATGTAATTGAGTCAAATCAAATTGAATCAAATCAAATCGGATAGAATAGAATTGAATACTACTGTAAACAGATTAGAAATATAAAAGCAGGGGGTTGAGGAGACAATAAATAGACAATAAATAAAGGTGCAACAGCGGAGTTAAACAGCTGTGGTATTGGTAACAGATGAGTTATTGAGTTAAAGTGGCATATGCAATATATACAATATGCAGTAAAGTTAAATAAAGTGGCTGTGACTCTCCCTGAGAGTCCAGTGTATATGTTAAGTTTGTTTCTATTTGCATAAAAAAAAATAGAAGATGCTACATTAAGTTAATTTAAGCAAATATGAACAAACTCAGAAACATAAGCACTTTAACACACAGAGCACATTTTCATCATACAACAAACTGAATTCCAGAGACTCCCATTTAACCCCAAGATGAAGAGTTCAGGGATTAAGTGCAGTTGTTCATCCAGTGTGACTTGTATTTCATCTCAGATCACATCTGCTTTAACATGTTTGCGCTGTAACTGCTCTGCTCCTGCGCTTTAAAGGTGAAGGTCATATACATATGGGTATGACAGGCCCACCTGATCACAAAGTCAACAGATCACACAGATAGCTGTTTAGTCTTAGTCAGGTAAATGCATTAATGTTGATCAGTGTCACGCCGTAGACATTTTTGTGTAAATGTCACTGTGACAGCTGAAGCCACGCTGTCTTTATGAAAATACTTTGAGTTTGACAGAGGAAGGAAGCTAACGGAAGAAACTCAGACCGAAGGAACAAAAGACAATTACCTTGTACAAAACTATTTTAACACTTAAAAGACAGTGAATAGGTTCAAAATGGAGCCCATTTCATATGTGTTATGTTTTTTAATGGAGTCTGTTATATTCAATCCAATCCAACTTTATTTATAAAACACTTTAAAACAGCCGCAGTGGACCAAAGTGCTGTACAGAAGACTAAAAGCGAAATTTAAAATGATAAAAACATTAAAATCCAATAAATAAAGCAAGTTAAAATAAAACAGAACAAAATATCAACATTGCACAAGTGGTAAGAGGCCAAGGACAACAGGTAGTGTATTATTATTATTATTATTATTATTATTATTATTATTATTATTATTATTATTATTATTATTATTATTATTATTATGTTGTATGTATAATGGAATGACAGTGAATAATAGAATAATTTTGGCCATTTTAAATGTTATAAGATAGCTAGATAGAGAGAGAGAGAGAGAAAGAGAGAGAGAGAGAGAGAGAGAGAGAGAGAGATACTTTATTGATCCCAACAGGGAAATTCAGCCAATAATGTAATAAAGGTGTGTTAAACTCCAGCCCCAAAGAATAAATGGATAGGCCTTCATGAAACAAAGGCTTTTTACAATTTTTCCAACCAAGTGAGTGCCTGGATTTTAGACTTTTTTCTTTTGTTCATGCCTTTCCCATGAGCACCTCTCTTTTGTCTAATACCAGTAGCTGCCTGTGATTTTTTTTTTTTTTTTTTTTTGCATTTTGAATTTAATAATAAAGTAATAACATTTTGCTAAAATGGGTTATTATACTAGTTATTTCACGATTGGATAGTTGTTAGTTTTTCTCATTCTTAAATGTCTTCTTTTGACTTTATCATACATACCATTTGTGTTACTGTGTGATCATGTTTATGTCCTCTGTAGACTTTCTGATGAAACCTCCCACTGGAGCTTATGACTGACTCATGTTGGAAAAAGTGGGGTCTCACAAAAGTGTATCTTCTCCAATTTATTGAACAAAATACAACAAAAAAAAGTAAAATACATACAAGACTTCACTGCCTAAGTTTTCTGTCCAAACACGGCCTGAATATATACAAACGTATCCACAAACACAGTCACGAAGACAAGTAGCACGCTCCAGCTCACCAGACCTTCTTAAAGCTACAGGCTCTTAATTTTTATCCTTAGCAACTTTTCAGTACATTGACATGAAATAACCAAAATACTATGACCATGTAAATAATAATGATTATATTACAACCATGTAAGACCTTTTTAAATGCAATTAAATTATAAAATTACTAATCACTAATTAATAACAGAACTGAAATTGTCATCTATTACACAAACTATGCATGTAGCACCTATATCTTGTTTACTTTTATGTGTTCAAAATACTATATCTACTACAAAGGCATTATTTGCCCTTTATTTAAAAAAAAAAAATCCTCTGAAAATGTAATAACTGCAGCTGATAATAGACTAATACTGCATATTATGGACATTACAGTAAACCGTTTTTTTGATTATTTTTTTTGCAGTCAAAAATTGTGGATGGCATTGTGGTTATATTCATTGATACTAGTTGCTACATGCCTACATTCATAATGACAGCCCATATATAGATTTTTTTTGTTGAGGGCTGAGGTTTCCTAGTTCTTCATAAACACATTTTATGCCCATTTTAAGTTTTGCATCAGAAAAACATTTACTGAAGTACCAACATCTGATGAAATCTGCACCTAGTTTACTTTTTCATGAACCTCGATTGAAAATTTGCTTCAAATCTTCTTCAGATTCTATGAGAACCCAACTGATGGGCCTCTCCCCTGATCATGTAGCGGCAATAATGCGCTCCCAGACTCCAAAGCAAACCTCAAACCACAGATCTTTCATATCGAATCTTTAAAATGATATTTCTGCTGTCAAGTTCTCCAGCTATGATAAGTGTGTTACTATGTATTCCTTGGCCACAGTGCAGTCATTTGCACCTCCAAATATGCATAATAAGCAGTGCTAAGAGCTCAGTGTTTATCATGTGGCATCAGTCCTTAAATAAATTGATTTCTCTCATCAGTCTGCTTTTCCTGTTCATTAAATCTGGAGTTGGGCTTGTTTATTTAAAACTGGTGGGAAAACACACGCAGCTTGGCAACTCCCTCCAAGCTACCAGAGGGAGATGGCGTCTACTTTGACCCATGTAAAAGGTCTTTTCAGTCGTGTTGTTTTTGATCCTGTCGTTCTTTCATTCCTTCTCCTAATATTTAGATGGATTGGCAAAACTGTTTACTGTGCGCAGCCTGTTTGACGTAAGCTGTAGTGCAGACGGCACTGCTGCAGCAGCTCCAGTAAAACCAGTCTAACCACAGAGGGCCAATATACATCAATGGAGTCATCTAGAGGGCATGATGGCAGCCAAGGGCCCAATGAATGTCAGCTGATATGGACACTTACTCACTCAGGCCTCTGTCCTCACGCTGCCTCATCCAGACCATCAAAATAAGTGCAGGAGAACCGCTTGACCCTGTTTTTGTTCGGGAGCACACCTGCTGCTGCTGCTGCTGCTGCTGCTGATGATGATGATGATGATGACAAAAGCAGGGAGGTTTTGTCACAACTGAGGCCGATGATAAAGATAGAACACCTGTATACAACTTTAATTCTCAACTTCAATGGGCATCTACATAATCAGTACATTAAATATAGGCAAATATTTGATTTTCACTTAAAAATGCAAAATACAGAGGATAATATTAGAGTAAATGGTGATGAATTATTTAAGAAAGGTTAAAAAAAAAAGAGAAAAATTCATTTGGGAACTACCACAAAATTAGCACTGAGTCTTTATGGGTTAATAATAATAATAATAATAATAATAATAATAAACTGACGAGGACAACTCAAACAAACGGTGGCTAGATCCAAACTAATCACTCGTCGCCTTTCCACTGACCCTCAAATATCACAAATATAAATTGACTATAAAAATGTACTTAATTGAAAAAAACAACAATTTTGCCAAAACTCTCGTTTTTCAATTAAAAGTTTTTTGCGCTGGCAAGAGGTGGTTTTTCGAGTGTTGCAAAATTGGTATATTAGCAAAACTGCAACGGAAAGACCTTTTTTCACAAATAAAGTCATGTGAATAAACAAAAACCCAGATGTGGACGGACATTACAGCAAGTGAAGAAGAAGAGTTTTAAAAAGAAACATAGTTTGGTATGTGAGGACACACCAGGAAACTGAATGATTGTAAAATTTAGTACAGGGTAGAGGAGTAGTATATAATAATAATAATAATAATAATAATAATGAATATATCTGCAAATCAACACCATATTTACATACATTGTCATGTTTATGGAATAACTTCTCGTGTCATCGCCTGATAATAAATAAACCATGTTTGTGATTTAATGGAAAAACTGACATTATGCACTTCTGTTTTTTGGACATTTAGTAAATATCAAAGTTTTGCTCATAAGCCTAATGGAAAAGCGACTATTTTTAACTTGTAACTTTGTATTTTGTATTTATTTATTTACCTGCTCAGGGACTGCAGATACAAATCAGTATTTTAGCATTTTCTAATCGGTCATATTTACAGTTTCTGTTCAGTAAATCATACGTTCATTAATGTGCACTGTCCCAACTAAATAAACGAATAAATAAAATAAAATGCATTTCCAGTACATTACTCCATAGAGTAAAATTATGTATTCATATTTTAACTCAAGTAAAAAAATGTGAGCACTTTAGACCACCTACTGGCATGGTGCACTGTGCTTTCAACTCATTTGGTCCTTAAAGCAGCTTAAACAGAAACGTTTGTACTGTTGTTTACTTTGCATTGCACCATATGTCTATAGGAGCCTGTTTGCACTGTACTTTAAGTGGCAGTTTAAACTATGTTGAGATATTTGCCTGTTGTTTACGGCGACTGATAGCTAAATAACTGCAGAGACATGAGACATGAGTTGCTGGCCACAAGGCGCTAAAAGTTAGAAGAGGTGTTGTTGGCTCCACCTGTCAACTGGCATCTGTCACCGAGCGGTCAGCTACTGTACAGCTCAGCCATTATATACACACGCCTCGAACCCGCAGAGGCCTGCAAAGTACACATTGTCGTGCAGTACAAACAGCCCACTTCCTACAGTACCTACTGCATTAGTGTGCCATAACCAGGTTTACATTACTGCTATTTAGGATATTATGTAACCGACTTTTTTATATATACCACTGGATTAAGAATAGTAGCATTCAGTTTATACTTGTTTATGTCTTCATTTCAGTTGTTCAGTCTATTATGGCACAGCTTTTATACTTACGCCAGTATATTCTGTCATGCTTCATATAATGATGCATTTATATTATATCTATTTATTACATGTGTTGGCATTAGCTCATTAACCATTAATTTATATTTTATTGTTATTGTTTTTACCTTATTTTTAGTACCTAGTCTTTTATTTTGTTATTTTTGTACAGAGAGCAAAGTTAAACCCGAGTCAAATTCCCTGTGTGTACAAACTTGGCGAATAAAGCTGATTCTGATTGATAAAGTTGACAATGTGTACAAAAAATAAATGTATGTATATGAAAAGTATATTGTTATTGTCGGCTGTTTGGCTTTTTGGAACCACAAATCACCATATCTAAATGAAATATAAGTAATGTTTTAGTCTTGTTAGCAGTGATGGGAATAATGGCATTAAAATAAATGCCATTACAAACGGTGTTACTTTTTTCAGTAACAGATAATCTAACTAATTACTTTATCTATCGTTATAACGCCGTTTCCATCACCAACACGTTGTTACTGCGCGTTACTGAAGCTACTCATTGGAGCTCACACAGACACAGGAGCTGCGTGTGTGTAGTTTTTTTTCCCCTTTTGTAAGGGGGGAGGGGAGGGGCGAGACAACAGCCTGAAATGATGATTGGCTAAGGTAGAGTAAGATTTCATGTTAAACCAACCAGAGACATCAGGTGAGCAGGT
>JAQQZY010000028.1:22210470-22226486 GCA_030068375.1 Ostorhinchus rueppellii | reverse complement strand
CCCAGGTCCAACCCCCAGTGGAAAAGGGCCATATTGGGGTCGAGTCGAACCGTGCCGAGTAGAGCCGTTACGAAAACATGCAGTGAAAAAAGGCCAAAAGTCAGCTTTACTGTCAGTTTTGTTGTGCATCACATACAGGAAACTGAAATTACAAAACTCAAAGGCCCCATGGTGCAAAATGAACAAAGTAGAAACATAATTACAAACTATAAACAATATAACTATAAACATAGAGCTGAACAATAAACAGCTGCAACAGTAGTCACCTTTCCATTAGGCTTATGTGTAAAATTTAATAAATATTCACTAAATGACGTAAAAACAGAAGTCCATTATGTCGGTTTTTCTGTAATGTCCGTAATGTCGGTTAAATCAAAAATGCCATGATTTGTTTATTTGTTATTGTGAGATGACACGAAAAGTCATTCCATAAACATGGTGACAAACGTAAATATTGTGTTGATTACTTCCACAAAGGAGGTTATGTTTTTGCCAGGGTTTGTTTGTTTGTTTGTTTGTTTGTTTGTTTGTTTGTTAGCAGCATAACTCAAAAAGTGATGGATGGATTTTGGTGAAATTTTCAGGATACGTCCGCTCTCTGGGTCAGGGAAGAGACTGTTAAATTTTGGTGGTGATCTGGATCACCGTCTGGATCCAGGAATTTTTTAAAGGATTCTTTATCATTGCGAGATAGGGCATGGCAGCACAGAGATGCATTTGAGGTCATTCAGCACCATCTAGAGGAGGAAAGTACAAACACTACCATGGCAGAGGTCTGTGCTCTTCCAGTTTACAGATATATTCATTATTATTATATATTACCCCTCTGTTCTGTACTAAATTTAAAAATGATTGGGTTTCCTGGTGTGTCCTCACATACCGCACCATGTTCCTTCTTCAGTTGTTGTAAATTCCATCCACACCCCGGTTTTTTATTCACATGACTCTATTTGCAAACAAAGGTCTTTCTATTGCAGTTTTGCGTAATATACCTATTTGGCAACACCTGAAAGACCACCTCTTGCCAGCACAAAAACTTTTAATCAAAAAATAAGAGTTTTTGAGACATTGTCGTTTTTCCATTAGGTAAATTTTTATGTACAAGTTATATTTGCGATATTTGAGGGTCAATGGAAAAGCGACTACTGACGTTTAACAGATGAGGAAATAGAAATTATTGAATTAAAGTGACACATGCAATAGCCAAATGTGATTATCTGCTTAAATTAACGTCTTGTCATACTTTCTTTTTTTTTTTTTTTTTTTAACCACACTGAAGAACTGTATTCCGTGTATATATTACACAGAAGTCATAACCTACACTACTATACTAAGTTTAAGAGTTTAGGCTCCTGCTAAAACACTGGTGCCAACACTCTTTTCCTAACACTGGCAAAGACAAAAGTACATTTTACTAAATTATTGTTTTAGTAGTTCCTGCTAATAGAAATATTCACAGAATGCTACCTAAAAAGTGGACACTGATATTAGTGTGTATGTAATAGTTTGGGATTTCTTTTTTTAATTTAGTTTTGACTTTTTTCCCTGTCTGATTCAGTTTGTTTTAATTAGATTTTAGAGCGGGTTTGCACGTTTTTGATAGTTTTTGTTTCATTTTTTTTTTTTTTTTTCCACATTTTTGATCTTCTTCACCGCAGTATTCAAAGAAATCCCATACAGGACTCTGCTGCTTTGTCCCAACTTTAGTCTCCATGTTGCCAGGTAGAGAAGTCGACTCGAAAGGAGAAGCGACAGACCATGAAGTGCTGTACGGTGGCAGCTAAAACTGCTCGAGCAAAATAAATCAGTTTCATATCAATCCAACACTGACAAAGACAAAAACAAAGGGAATTTCATCCATAATTTTTTTTATAGGTTTTAGTTAGTTATCATTTTTTCTTTTAATCGTAGTTTTTATTTATTTCATTTAACAAAAATGTTTTTTCTAGTTTTCATCATTTTATTAGTTTTTGTTAATGATAATAACCTATGGATATATTTTGTCTGTTCATTTTCACGTGTAGTTTTTAATTACTACTTGCAGGCATGACCAAAAGTTTTGGAAAGACATAAACTGGTGTGATTTATTTTAAGCTAATGTAATTTGTGCAAATTGTTCTTCAGTCTACCTCATAAAAACAAGAAATAAAAAAAAAACAACAAAAAAAACGTGGGCAGCAAATTCTAAATAACTTGTGAAATTTCTAAAACTTTTGGCCATGAGTGTTAAGTATGAAAGAATTTCTCTACAGGCTGTAACCGAACAACTAACATCATGACAGATATAGATAAATAAACTAGACATGTAAGCGGTCAGTCTTCCAATGTAACCAAGTCTTTAGGTTTTGAAGTGCGAACAGAGACTGATCATAGTTCTATGGGAGATGTTCAGTCTGAAAAATAAACTATTATTTTATGAAAACTCCTAGTTCCATCAGATGAGCTGTGTGATGACCACCAGCACCAACATTATTCATAGACTGGAAATGTATGACGCTACCTGATTAGATCTAACATTAAATAAGTGATCATTTTGGGAGGTAAGTGATAATTTGGGGAGCTGCGACACGTCTTTTCTTCTTTAGATCATTAATATGGTGATAAAAATAACAAAATTCACCAAAAATGTCTCTAATATCTTCCGTCACAGCTAACAAATCCACAAGACTAAATGTCCTGTCATTAACATTAGGAGCATATTCAGTGTTGTTCAGGAAATGGTTGGATTATCTCACAGTGATACACAGGAACAAATTTATTTATTTATTTGTTTGTTTGTTGTAACTGCAGTGATTTCCACTAAAATTAAAATCTGTTGAATGTGCTCTACAAAGCGTACTAGGTCAGGAGTGTCAGGGTGCAAAGGCCGGCCCACCAAAGGTTCTGATCCGGCCTACATGATGAACTTGCAAAATGAATAAATGACACTGAAAATATCAACAGTCAAGGGAGTAAAATTGCATTAATGCAATTAAGATACACAATATATTTGATCAGCATCAGTACTTCCAACAGTAACCACTTAGCTGGTTTGTCTTATGTCTGTTCTGTGTCAGTTTGTCACTTTGTTGCATCCTGTCGCTGCACACTTTTGTCTATATGAGCCCTCCCTCTATGTAAATGTATATCAGCAAGGAATGGAAGACAACACGGATGTAAAACTTAAGATTGTTACTTGTTAAACACAGGCTGAATTAAAAATAAAGTTGTCCCCCAAAGAGGGATGGAGGTCATGGGTTAAAAAAAAAAAAAAAAAAACTTGCATCATGAAAATATTTAGATTTACAAACTATCCTCAACATAAAATGTGAATAAAATGAACAAATATGAATAATGTCAAATGTTTTAAGAAAAAAAAAAATTAACAAAATAATATCACTGTGATGTGCAAGTTGTGTTAATAATAAGGAGAGATATAATATTGTTGAAATTGCATTTATTTTTCTTCAGAAATGTCAGGTTGTGCATGGTTTTTCAGGTTATTCCCATTTTCACACTAAAACAAAGTGAAAATTTTGGATTATTATGTAAAGCTTATTATGGTCCAACCCGTTTGAGATCACATTGAACTCTACGTGGCCCCTGAACTAAAATAATGACACCCATGCACTAGACGCTCCTTATTTTACTTCTGAAAACAGGATCAGGACTTGATTATTGATAAAGTCAATTACAGAGGAAATCTTTTCTTGAAACCTATCATTTTCCAAAGTAAACCATTCTCAATACAGAATCTGATTTTCTAAATTCATCATTTGGGTTGAATGACTTTACAGAGCTCAGGATGTGGTTCAGACAATACTAGCATTAAAGCACCTGTACACAGTCATTAAAAGCATTTAAGTGTTTCAATATTATATCATATTTCTAAACCATTCCAAACAGTTCCTCATACACCAAGACAAAGGTGACTGATGTAGGTATTATTTAATCCTCTGATCTTGATGGATGAGTGACTTCATCTGCTGGATTTGACTTCAAAGGGCACAAATATTCTAAATTTAGGGTTTGTCTGCTGTCAGAAGTTAATGCTTTGGCATGAGTTAATTCCAAACAGTAACATCATAATTTACACAAGCCTTACACAAGACAAGCATTAACATCATACAATACCTGGGGATTGTAGTCACATTAATTTTAGAGACTGCATGCCAAATAGTTCTATCAAACTTTTAGTGTCTGGTTAGAGAAAGAACACAGCAACACAATACACATGATTTTAATTATAACGCTATAATTAGTCTATTCCAGGCAGTTTTTAGCAATACATTTCTTTGGGTTTTATCTGTGTTTGAAATGAAATAATGGAGTGAGGAAGAACCAGACAGGTTGACTATGACCACGGCAGGTCACCCTCACTCTGGAAAAGTCATACCGAGACAAAACCAAAAGATAGAGCCAAAAAGAATATTTACACAAAGCTAGTGAATCACCGTTTGTGTGGGTTTGCCTGAGGCAGGCTACTCTTCTTCTGCTTAAATCAAAAGCCACATAATGAAATACATACCCAACCCATGACGTTTTAACTATCAATACCACACGAGCCAAACGCTAGCATGTCACTAGTGTTAACTGCTTTTATTTATTCCACTGTTATGGTGTTAAAAAGGCAGATCCTGCATCATAAGAGAAAACACTTTAAGCTTTGAGTCCGTTCATTGAAATATTTCAGAGCTGAGCCTCGTCTATTAGCTGTCCCATCACCTCACATTCCTGAGGTCAATCTAAGGTATAAGACTGAATCAACATTTGTGTTTTCTGAAAGTAGATCAGCCGAGGCTTTCAGGATCCAGAGGTGGCCTCTCAGAGACTATATCAGCCATCTCACCTTTTTCAGCCTTGGCTCGGACAGCAGGCGCCGATGGAAATGCAGGGCGGGTGCCACTGACCGTCATGCCATAGAGCTCTGGCCTCGCTCCTTTACCAGCAGGCAGACAGGAAGGGTAAAATCCTGGCCCTCGCAAATACGGACAAACGCTGTTTTAGTCCGTGTAACCTGAGCGCCAGGGGAAAATGCACAGTGAATGACAGACATTGCTGTATACATCTATTAATCACAGCCTTCGCAAACTCGCCCTTCTCTCTGGTGCTTTAAAATTCTACATTTGCTCTTCTAAAACATATAAAAATCTGTTGGAAAAAATGCAGCTTAACTGGGATTTACAGGAAGTTGAGCGGTGATTTGAGAAAACTATCAACTGGAGGAAGCAGATCCGGCTTCCCTTGGCATTTTAGATTGGTCCAAAAAATTGCATGATGATTTTGGCAGGTTGTCAAGTTTGCTGTTTTCTTTTTTCTTCGGTTACATACGCCTTCCCAATGATCAGATTCTGGCAACCACAAACTCTTCCCTGCGGACATCCTCAGGCTGTGTTCCATCCAGTGTCCATCAAAACCTCAGCACAGAGCGAGCCACAGACCTGGCCGGGGGACCACACCTTTACTGACCTCTAAAGTACACAACATACGCGTTGTTTCTGCTGTTAATATCGTCGTAAGGACGAGGGCATATTCAAAGTGGATTCAGAAAATAATCCTCATGTAAAAATGCAGTGTCATGTAAAATTACACCAAACAAAACACGAGTCAAATTTGAGAAGGTGAAAGATAACTTGTAACAATAACAGGATAAAGAAAGAATCACAGATGCCTCACAGGAAAAGAAATGAAAATTTAGAAAAAATAAATGTCGACTCTACTTTTGGCTTCTGACTGTAACAGATGTAGGATTATTAAACAGATCAAACAAATGATAGTGTTAAGCATTTACTGTGACGGTCACATTAAACCGACTGGATGTGCCTACGTGACTTTGCGATGGTATCTTGAACGCATCACATGTGCTTTTAATAGAGGAGGTCATGACTTGCAGTATCAAGCAGTATCATGCCTTTCTTCATCTGATCCCTGTGGAGTTGCTCCCTCTAGTGGAGCCTGATATGCCTGTCCAATCACCTTGAGGATGTCCGATCTCCCATGATTCAACCTCAGATAACAAACACACGAAGCAGTGATACACACGTCAATAAAACACTCCAACTGAAAAAGTCTTTCTGAAGCCGGAGCTCTAATGTTGCTCCTGTTAAGGTTGTGTTTATGTGTTTTATCCTGTAAACATGAGTAATGAAAACATGACTCTGGGATAATACTGTGTCGGGCCTATTAAGTTAATTTCCATTTAATTGTTGCATCTGGGGAATCATTAATTAGTCAATCAATCGCCTGCTGCTGTGACAGGGCGTCTGGGCTTCAGGGTGCAATGGAAACCACAGCTGGCCGTATGTAAATGGGAATTAATTAGCGAGCTTACGTTTCAGTGCCCGTATTTGGACTGAAAACATTCTCAGGAGTCCGAGCCAGGCCAGGAGAGTCTCCACCAGCCCACTGTGGTCACATCCCATCTCTGTCGGACAGAATAATTTCACCTCATTACCTCTGCCATGTATAAATAGAACTCTTTCCACCCACCAGCTCTTTAACGACATGTGCTCTTTAAACACCTACAATTAACCCCTTGTGACTAGGGCCTTGTGTGTACCCTCATGCACGTTGACCATAGTCTCGGTGGATTTCACCCCAGTCTCACTGAACCCCTGCACCCTATTCCAGCTCAGTCAAATCCACTACAACTCCACCTCGACTCACGTTCATTAAAAACCCATATATCTCGTGTTGTGTTTTCCCTCCAGCGAGATTTATTAGGTGACTGATAGAGTTTACAATGTGTCTTGAGCTGCACGAAACACGTCATGACAATCCATACACGCATCTTGCTTACCGTTTTCCCCCCTAAAACACGCCACGCGTATGTATGTCGGCCCACCCTTGCAACCACCACCCACACACACAAAAAAAAAAGATGTTACATGACACATGTATGACTTTTGCACAAGCGTTGTGTAGTGTGTTATAAAGCACTTCTGTCTGAAAAAGCGGAAAAAAAGAAACTTTAAGTTTGTGATACAGCTCCCCGGAGCCCAGTTCTCATATATTATTTGTGGCGGGTATCCAGCTGATGGACTGGAACATGCTTGACATTATGGCTCTTCAGATAGAAAGATATAGTTTTTCCAAAGCCACAGTCGCGCCCCACATCTCAATTCCTCCATCTTAGATATTTGCATTTGCTGGTACATATGAGGTAAGTGCTGCTACACAATGGCTCCATTGGACTATGGATTAGACTTTCTTTCCTATCAACATCCTTTTACGGAAATGTATTCACATTTTTCACAGAAAATTCAAACATACAAAAAAAACAAAAAAAAAAAAAACGTGTCCACATTTGGGAGAGGTGGAAAACTGCGTACCAATAAACAGCGAATATGAATAAAGGCAACAGAGACAGATTTAGTGAATATTTTTGTATGTTTCATGTGCAGATCAATAAGCAAACAACAGTGATCAGTGATTTATAGTAAAGACAACATCCAATGGGACATTTATGTTTATAGGAAACAGCAACAGAATGGCACCCTGTAGCAAGAGCTGCAGAAATGAAAGTTAATTTCGATTTAGATTAGCCTTTATTGTCATTGCACAATATTTCAGAGCAACGAAATTTTGAGTTTGTGGTACAACCAACCAAGATCATAAACGTGGGTAAATGAGTTCTCTGGACTGTATAGATTATTTAGCTGGGACCTCTTTACCCGTGAACGTACTCCGGTTAGGGAATAATCAGGACACAGATAACGTTTTTCACTTTTTATCTAAGAATTCAGAGCAGCTCGGTAAGTACATACAGGCATCGTAGACATAACAGACATGCCGCTGACTCCATTAGGACCCCATAAACGTAAAACATAGCTGTCCTGCTAAATCCTGACCTAATAAACAAACCAACCAAAAATATGCCTGACTAAAAACATTCAGACACCCAAAATAATGTCTGTATTTAACAAACCAACCCATTATTAATATGAATTACTTATACTTTAAGAGGGAATTTATAACAATGGGAATACAGGTACAGTTGTAACTTCACAGATAGGAAAAAGGAGGGACATCAAGGGTTCGAGGGGAGAAAAAAAGACATATTTCAACCTGTAGTCGTAGTCCACATGTTGTAATTTGTGGAAAAAAAAACAGCCTCTGCATAAGCCCATAGAACAGAAAGACAAACAGTTACACACGGGACTTAGCACATGGTTATCAGGGTTATCAAGGTTATCAATTTATTCTGAGAAGTAAGTAGACGTGTGTGATTTCCAGTTTGAGGAATAAAAGCTAGTTAGTACCATCTCAAAAGGTGTGTTTCCGCTACACTGGTCCCGGGACTTTTTGGGGGGGAGGTACTTTAGACCGGGCCGTGAGTTGGCCTGGTCCTCTCAGGTGTCGTGTCTCCGTAACAGTAATGGTCCTGTAAGAGCCTCGCAACAATGTCACCATATCGCGTCTGTTTCTGTAGTAACGTCACTAACAGAAAGCGCCAAAGCAGCAGAGGAGGAGGAAATCACAACACGACTGGACATGGACACGGACGAAGTTGGGATGTTTGTTTGGGTCTGCGCTCACCGCGTGCTTTTTTTAGTTTTATATTGAACTTGGATGAGAACATGACATGAGACTCGGTTTGTTTGAACATTAATATCCACAGTTTTAAAGCACTTTACAAACAGATGGTGTGGTCACAGTGCGGGGAGGGCAGGGCTTATTATTAATTACTGGGCCATTCCATCTTCTGCTCTTTCTCTTTGTTGGTTTGTGCTTGTCATTGTTTGCCATGTTGGAATGCGCCACCTCCATTATAATATTGTCGATCTGTAATTATTATTGAAATATACTGTAAGTAATAATAAAAAGAAGTTGTGCAGACTATTATTTTGACAGTTACTATATGTAATACACTTCAGTTTTCCTAATCTGTTTTTTACGTTCTTATCAAAACTGTGCCATCTTGTCTTGTTTTGTTTCTGCAACTTTCCTTTTTGTAAATAGGGTAGGCATAAATAAGCTGTGACTTCAGCCTACGCCTTTTGTCCATATTTAATCGAGAACTCCTAACTGTATGTATGTATGTATGTATCATGTTCCGTTAAATGGACTAATACTTTACTACTACTACTATTACTTCAAAGGGTTACTTTTGTATAGAGCCTGTATTTTTTCCACTTTAATAAAGAAGTTACTATTTATTCTCTATTTTATTTGTTTATTACCTCTGCCAAGGAAGTTATGTTCTTGCCGGTGTTTCTCTGTGTGTTTGTGTTCAAAATAACTTGAAAATTTCTGAATGGATTTGGATGAAATTTTCAGGAATTGTTGGAAATGGGATACTCTCTGAGCGCTTTTCTATTTTTTTTTTTTTTTTTTTTACTACATGCTTCTTACTGTACCTTCTCCGTGTTCTATGTATGCACCAAACCACTGTGGTAAATCTGAACCCTGTTTACTTACACGGCAGTAAACACGCTTCTGATTCCGATTCTTCTGTACCATGTGTACTCTTGCTGTATCTGGATGTAAATAACATCTGTCCGTGATCCCCATCCAAACAAATAATCACAGTTTGAAAATGCATACTACAGATGTGGATGTGCGTCCTTAACACCCAGGCCTATCCACGCTGAAGTCTGTCTGAGATATAGCTGCTGGTAACAGACAGGGGACCCGCTACTTCCTCCCAGTGGCAAATAATTCAGGCGAGCACTACCTCAGAAAAGGTGAAGCTCACAATGGATTTCTCAGATATTCAGCACTAAACCACAGCTTTCCTCACCCTGTGCACCACCTATAATCACTGTGTCAGACTGCAGCTCTGCAACGACCTCAGACAAGTTGTTCTTGGACAGGTACCACACCAGTGGCGGGAGTCACCCATGCTAAAACTGGCAGAGTAAAGGGCTTTTCTCCAGACTGATGCAAGAAAAAAAACCGTCTCAACTATCAATTCTAACAAGTTGTAATGACAGCGCTGGTCACTGACATGGGCCTCATTTGTCATGTTTCCTCTGCTCAAGTGATCTAAGTTTGCACATGACTACCGACCAAAACCTGCACTGTTTCGTCATACACTTGAAAATGACTTATGTGACTTCCATGGGTGCAGTAAATCAATAGCACTGGATTAATATCATTAAAAGAAAGCAAACTCCCCCCATAACTGAACTGACAAATGATAATTCTATACTTACAGCACCCCAGCTCTGTGTTATACATTTATCAGTGCTTTTTTTTTTTTTTTTTTTAACATCCAAGTCATTTTTCTAGCTTGGAGTCATCGTCAGCGTGTGCCGATAATGACATTACCATCACTGTTGTGGTGCGCTTAATAACTGCGATTATTTGTTTGAACTTACGCTTTAGGGCAGGCAAGATGGAAAGAGGAGCAAGATGGTGAAATATTTCACACTGTTGTCAGACTCACTATAAATGAAGATCACAGCTTTAACAGTCAAACACATTTTAGGCATGGACACTGCTGAAGTGTTAGACTGCACTGGGATTTTCTTAGAATGAAATGCGATATTCGAGTTGAAAAAAAGACTGAAGTATTTTGAAATACGCTGTTGCCCGTGAAGTTAGAATAAATGATTTGTTACCTCTTTATGAAGTGACTGTGACAGTGTGATTTAGTCCTGAGAGATAAAGTGTAACGGAGACTCAGTATGTAATCACTACACCGGTCAAAGGCGATTACTGATGTGTATAAATAGGACTAAAAAGCAAACAAAAAAACTAAATTTGTCCAACTTTATGAGCAATATTTTAATCAGTCATCACCAGAGCTTTGCATTGTGCAGCTTCAGTGGAAAAAAGAATCAGACTGATGACTTACTTGGTCTTAACTTATTGTCCAGATGTATTCTGATACCTAGAATTATCTTTAATAGAGCACTTATCGATTAAATATTTTTGTGTCGAATTTTTTAGTTTTTTTTTTTTTTTTCCAACCAGCACTTTCCATCTATAATCATGTTATTTAAGACATTTGTAAAATCTGTTCATGAGGCATGAGGAACTTACTGGTCAAAATGTTTATGTAAGACGTGTGCTGAATATTTACATCACAATTACCATTGCATGCTACATGTGACCAGGAAATGACTCTGGCCTGTGTTAATTGGAGTATAACTGCTCTGCAGACTGTGGCTGCCGAGGTATAATTTAGCCACAGCCGTCTGATCAATGTCAGCTCACTGCATCCTAATCACAGCCAGACAGCAGCAACACAACCAGAAGAGTAGCAGTAGTAGTAGGAGGAGTAGGAGTAGTACTACTACTACCCCTGCAACCACTGCTACTACTACTACTACTACTGCTATTCCTACTAGTACTACTACTGCTACTACTACCACCACTACTACTACTACTGCTATTCTTCCTAGTACTACTACTGCAACTACTACCACTACCACTACTACTACTACTGCTATTCCTACTAGAACTACTACTGCTACTACTACCACTACTACTACTACTGCTCTTCCTACTAGAACTACTACTGCTACTACTACCACTACTACTACTACTACTGCTATTCCTACTAGAACTACTACTGCTACTACTACCACTACTACTACTACTGCTATTCTTCCTAGTACTATTACTGCTACTACTACCACTACCACTATTACTACTACTGCTATTCCTACTACTACTACTACTACTACTACTAGTACTACTAGTACTACTGCTATTCCTACTAATACTACTACTGCCATTCCTACTAGTACTATTACTGCTACTACTACCACTACTACTACTATTGCTACTGCTACTATTACTACTACTGCTAGTACTACTGCTATACTACTATTACTACTACTACTGTTACTATGACTAATACTACTACTATTACCACTACTACCTCTACTACTACTCCCACTCCTACTATTACTTCTATTGCTACTCCAACTACTATTGTTACTACTACTACTACTACTATTACTACTAGTACTACTACTGCAAATAGATTTCTTGACTCCTTGAGAAACACTGTATTTTATCAGATGTATTTTAACGTCTAGGTGACATATCAGGGTTGTGGAATAAGAATACTTGTATGTATTTGTACAAACTATTCGTGACTGTAACTTGAAATATGTGCAAAGCAGAGCAGAGTTACACTGTTCAAATAAACAGATTACTTAAAGGGATTAGTTGTAAGTCTGTGGAATGTTAGGCACACTATTTTTCCATGACCAGCTGATGTAAAACAAAGGGTAGAAGTGAATCTGAAGAAGGAAAAGGTGAACACTTTTCTGCTGACGATTGTATTTTACAAAGGCAACAAAATACACTCCAGAAAATGAGAGAAAATAAAAGACTCTGCTACACAGACGTCAATTCACAACATTCATCTTCATTTTATTTATTCATTTTTATTCACTCTACAGAGATTTATAAGTCAATTCAGTCTTTATCCTTTTTTCCCCCAAAAAAACCAATATACTTAAATTTCTACAGCAACTGTTGAATGTACTTTCTGAGTGAAAAGTGAAGTCATAATATTGAAGTAATTTAAAATAATGCATAAAAAAATTGTATTTAAGAGTGTGTGTGGGTTTTTTTTTTTTTAATAGTGACATGCATATTAACCCTTAAGGACCCAGTGTGACATTTGTGCCAGTTCCAAAATGATTTTTTCTCTATATTTAACCATTCTTAAGTGGTTTATCACCATTTATTGTAAAATTATCTTCTATATACCGTGGGGTGTTTTTTTTGTCAATGAAAATCAGGTGCTTTCCAACATTTCATTTACTAATCATGTAGATGTTCATAAAAGGTCAACACAAAAGAAGAAAAAGTTTTGTTTCTTTTCACAAAATCTCTCATTAACTGAACATAAACCCAGTGTTTCCATCCACTGTCATTGATCGACTCCATGGGTTTTACTAATGAATCAATGTTGTAGAAGATGACAGCGTTTCCATGGTAACTACAGAGCCTCTGAATGTCTAAATGGGTCGTATCTGATGACCATGAAAAGTTGAATAACTGTATTTTACACCAATTATTTACTCGTATTGATAGGATTAGTGGCTGAACAGGTATTAAACAGTTTAGATGAGTAGATGCTTTTAGTAATGTGTTAAATGTTTACATCTACAAACCATACATGAACATAGCATGAACAAATATGAAACAGAAAATTTTGAGGAAAAATAAGTAATTTTACCAATATTTAGCCTGAGTTTATCATTTATTCATGTTCATGACAACTTACAGATCATACTGGATCTACAAAAACACACAACATTTAATAATATATATAGAATGCCCTGCGATGAACTGGCGACTTGTCCAGGGTGTACCCGGCCTTCGCCCTAAGCAGCTCGGATAGGCTCCATGCGACCCCCGTGACCCTAATGAGGATTAAGCGGGTATAGAAGATGAATGAATGAATATAGAATGTTATTAAAATTCCTCATACTTCTACTAACACATACTAAAATATTTCAGGTTCACATCTTTTGTAAAAGACTAGACTGTATATGTAAACATTTATGTGTAATTTTACTTATTTTTTTATACACTAAAACAAAGAGGAAAATTAGCAGTTTTTATTATTTATAGTTTGATATGATAGTATTTTACTGGTTCTGACCCACTTTAGATTCCATTGACCTAAAATGACCTTAACATCCCTCATTGTTTATATCTTCAGTATCATTTTTACTTTTCACACATTCATCTCAGGGGCCGGATTGGACCTTTTGGTGGGCCAGATTTGGCCCCCGGGCCGCATGTTTGCCACCTGTGGGTTAAACTAACACAACACTGAGTCCGTCCTTTTTCATATTAGAGTCTAACTATTCTTGCAAGAGAAAAAAAAAAGTCTTTCATTAAAACACAAATTTTGTGAACTGTCGAGTACATGAATGAAAGGAAATTTGGGTATACGGTAATACGTTTCAGGGCAGTAAATTCTTTTTTTTATTTTTTTTACTGTTTCCAGAGTCCCATTCACTACCAGTCTGAACCTGAAGATATTAGTTTTAATGTCTCCACTCCAAAAGATGTGGTTGATTTAGAACATTTAAAGGAAGCACGTAACCGTCGCAGTACTTGGCCTTGCCTTGGATAAATAAAAGGATATGGTTTCTGCAGTAGTGACAGTCCCACATTATATATAGTGTAAATGTGTCATCGTGCCTCTGCCTGTGCCGCAGAATGATAGTTTACCTGAACTGATGGAAATTAATGGTGATGTGTCACTGTATCCAAGAGCCTTTGAGTTTATATATTTTGACTTCTGATTATGGCCCGAATAATCACAACCTTTTTTTTCATTCTCTCCCAACTGTAGCACATGCTCGTGTTGACTTTGTGGTTTTCTAATTGGACTCTGGCTCCAGGTGGCTGAGTTTCTATGGCAACCTTTAGCCTTATCTGCTACTGGTGAAGCCAAACAAAAAGCTCTTTCACTTTCGCGTCTCTTTCTTTACTTTTCCAGGGAGCAACTTCAACTAAAGCGACATATTTATGTGAATTTGAGCTATACCCAAAGATAAGCAAACAATGTTAAATTTGTCAGAAATAGCTAAGCTTGTAAGTGAATATGGTCTTCTCTGTGATATTTATATTTCATACCTCTAGATTCTCAAAACATACTGTTTCAACACATAGGCTCATTCATTCAAGCACATTCATGAGAAATATTGGCATGCCTTTTTCGCCAAACTGAATGTAACACTCATTTTAATTTAGTCAAGTAATATAAGATTATTTCCCACACAAAAAAAAAACACTTGGGAACAATGCATAACAATCCTTCAGCAGTCATTTTCTACAGACGCTGAGCTGACCCACTGACTTAAAGTACGACGTCTCTGATGGATGCGACTGCAGCTGCACACTCAACGGAGCTAAGCCAAGTCCTAAAGCACACTGGGGAGGAGATGTGGAGTGTTTTCCTTGGTTTAACTCCTAGGTCAGTGGATTTGTTTAACGTAAAATGCCATTATTACCTGAAGAGGAAAGAAACCAGACAATCCCTCCTGAAGTCATAAAGTCAAAGCAATTTGTAACAAAGCACTTGCGTTTGTATATTTATCACTATGACTTAATGGGAAATGACACAGTCTGAAGGATGAGTGGTGAAGGTTTAAGAAATGCTAAGGTTGCATATGTCGGAGATTTTTATGTTTTGATTTACCTGCAACTGTCTTAAACTGCAATTAAGCGCAAATAAAAAATTACAGTGGATTAGAAGCAGACAATTTGCTTGTTAGTTTGAATTTTACTGAGCTTAAAGAGGCTGTATGTAGTATAAAAATTAAGAATGATCATTCAAGTATTTAGAATGAAGAGCTTTGAAGTTACCAATGTATTGGATTGTAGAAATATGAACTTAACCCAGTGGTTTCCAACCTTTTTTGGCTCCTGATCCCATTTTAACGTCACAAATTTCTGGTGCCCCCAGACATTGAAAACAGAGACATTTTTATCTCGGAGATGACTTAGCAGGGCCAGAAGGGCGAAGAAATGTTTCCATTCTCTGTTTGGTCAGATTGGGTCAATCAACATACGCCCTCTGAAATATTATATTCTGCATTTTATTTGAACTTGATTTTTGTTAGCAAACATCTGTGATTATAATGAAATATATATTGAATTAAAATGATCAGTAACAAGAGTGTTCAGCGAGCGCAAATCTCCGCCAATGAAAAAAAGGGAGTTTGATACTGAAATCACATCGTTTCTTCTACACAAGTGACTTTGATGAGTCTTATGAAAGTATATTATATAGGTTCTTATGTGATGTTACCATCCACAATTAAGACTGAACTGACAGTTCTGACTGTGTTTGGATGATTCCAAATAGAGCTTTGTGTAGCTTTTGACACAAACTGATCAGAAAATGTTTTATTTAACTGTGGATGTTTTCAGTCTAAAAACAGAGGGAGGCTAACAGACTTATAATGTAAACTATCAGCTGATCCAGTAAGTGAAGATTTTTACCTCCGCCAAGGAGGTTATGTTTTTGCCGGCGTTTATTTGTTTGTTTGTCTGTGTGTGTGTGTGTGTGTGTGTGTGTGTGTGTGTGTGTGTGTGTGTGTGTGTGT
>JAQQZY010000028.1:22168808-22179911 GCA_030068375.1 Ostorhinchus rueppellii | reverse complement strand
ACTCACTATATATATATATATATATATATATATATATATCTCAAGGACTTGTGCTTCTCATAAATCTACATTTTAATTTGTAATATAATATAGAACTGATTGTATATTACATGTTTTAACTGCCAATAGTAAAACGTCACGAAAGTGTTGCAACTTTTTTTGGAAATGAGGCTGTTCCTGAAACAGCCTAAAATGGATCAGATTTACCCAAAAATATCAGAGGAATGTTTCATATGTATTTTGGTCGTGCGGTTATATAATTCAAGTATTTCTAAGAACACCCTGTGCTCAGACATCAGTACAAATCAATATAAAATGACTCGAATGAAATGGTTATTAAAGGGAAACTGCATACTTTTTTGGTTCTTAAATGCCATAAATAACTCAGTATGTCTGTCAGATCACACAAATAAATCCTATTGCCTAAAAACCTAGAATGCTCAAATGTGAATGGAACATCTGAGGGGTACATTTGACCTGGTGGCTGTTATAGGTATAAATACCACTAGTTTTAATCTGGATTAATACTCACCATAAATAATAATATGGAACATACAACATAATTTTAGATACAGACAAAAACTGAGCAGCTTTGACATTTATTAAAACAGGGTAAAAATGACCCCTGACTATATTATTTATTTTCTTTTCATGAATAGTGTGAACTTTGACTACTACTGATATAAAGCACATGGCCTTAAACATGTCTATACACACCTTGTTACAATTTAAGAGTTTTAGACCCAGTTCGAATAGTTGAAAACCACTAAAAATTAAAGCAATAACCTGTTTCTAATTTGCCAAAAAACTCTCATACATCAAACTCAATGCACGACCATCAGAAGTCACTTTTCTGAGGAAGAGGGGAAACTGTGTGCGCTGTTACTTACAACATTTTTTTTTTCACCTGAAGTAGCCAGGCAACCTATAATAACTCCATTCACACAATTATTGCTGCAGGGGAATTACTGGTCAAGACATATCAAAAACAATCGGGCGGTTGCTGTAAATTCCTACTTCTCCATGAGCTATTGAGAACAGAGGTGCTTAGTGAGAGTTTTTAGTCTCATCTGCCAGGAGGACCATCACGACCTGGAAGCTAGACTGCTTCTCTGAGCGTCTCTGGAGGAATGGCGAGTGTGGGATGGAGGCTTTGGCAGGACCCAGTTCACCTCAGCTCCTCTGAACCTCACTTTAGCAAAGTAGACCTGTGAGACTTCCAGAGACAGCAGAGCACTGACACTTTTTAGAAAGCTGAAGGTTTTTTTTTAAACACGCTGAAGCTTATAATTAAAAAGATCTGACTAAATACTGATTGTGTAAAAACATGAAAGCTGAGCTATTCTGCCAGCTCTATCCTTTCCATACTCGACCTGCTGTGAGTGGTGCAGCGTCCTGTACTCGTGATGAATGAGGCTCCTAGCAGGACGGTGGCAGAGAGGACGGCTTCATGTTATCGCACAGCACCTTCAAGCACCACACTTCTGAGGGCCCACTCACCTGGGAGGGCCCACCCTATTAAGGCCTTCATCAATCACAACTTGGCCAGTTTCCACAGGTGATATATGGGCAGCCCTGACACAGCATTAAACAGAGCGGGTAAGCCCACACTGAAATTGTCAAGTGAATTTGAAGAGAACTTTTGAGATGTTGCATTAAGAAAAATCATGACTAATGCACTTTCCATGAACTGTTTTGGAGTGAATAAAGATGACTGCTTAGTGTTTTCAGACGGCCGTGGAATAACTTGGGCTCCTTATCGGTCCATACAAACATACAGTCATGGAAAAAATTATTAGACCATCAAAAGTTATCAAAAACAATGATAATGCAATCAAGTCCTAACTCCTGTGTGTATAAAACAGACAGAAAAGAAAACCTAGAATGCCGAAAAGCACTGTTTTAGTCTGTACAATGCCATAGATCAGGGGTGTCAAACATGCAGCCCGGGGGCCAAATGTGGCCCGCCAAAGAGTCCAGTCCGGTTCTTGTGATGACTTTGAAATACAAAAATTAAACAAAGATTCTCGCAGTCGTTTTAGTTCAGGGGCCACATACAGACCAATTCAACTTCAAGTGAGTCAAATCGGTAAAATACTGTCATAATATCCAATAAATACGCACAGCTTTGTAAAGATTTTCATGTATTTACACCAAAACAAAGTATAATTTTGCAAAACGTGAATAATATGATTAGTTACTTATCATATATACTTGTGCGTGTGTGTGTGTGTGTGTGTGTGTGTGCGTGTGTGTGTGTGTGTGTGTGTGTGTGTGTGTGTGTGTGTGTGTGTGTGCGTGTATACACTTAGCTGTTGTTAGATCATAATTTATTTGGGGAATAGATGTTAAAACTCCCATTAAGCACATAAACTCTTTCTAACAAGATTAGAAAGGATGGAATCTTTATTTGATAGAATTTTGACTTACATTTGTAGATTTGACACTAAACTATATTCACAAAAAGTGATTTATGGAAGTGTTCCTGAATCCATGCAATGATTTCTATGGCAGAATCATGGCTGGTTTAATACAAAGCTGCTTTTTCAGCCTTGTTCCTTGCACATTGAGATTTCTCCACATTAAAAGAAAAATCTTTTGATTAGAATTTGTAATAAAGGTGATGTGAAGTCTGTGCAATGTCTGAAATTGCTCCATATTTATATTTATTTATTTTTCAGATTAATGTGCCACTGTCCATCTTTACTTCTAGACTTTTAATTCAGTAATGTTATTGATTTACTAACATTTAAACAAACTGACACAAAATGTTCCTTCAGAAGTTTATTTTTAGTGCTATTTACATTCCTTGCCTTTATACTTATTGGAGATGTGTTTCTTAAAATTATACGTGCTTTCAGTTTACACGTATATTTTGATGCTCTATTGTGAGTGAAATATGGGTTTATTTTTACATTTATGGGTTTATTTAAAACTTTACACAACATCCCATTTTTGGGGGTTTGTCCAATGATAAAACATTATTGGAAATGCAAAATAAACACTTCCTTGTTATAACAATATGGCATTTAATAGCAATCACACTTGAACAGAACTTCTCATAATTCAAATTGAAGAAATGTGGATTTTATAGGAGGCACATTAAACCTTTACAAACGTACTTGTCTGTGGCACAAGTGGTCTCTGGGGACTCCCAATGGCTTTTCATAGAGTCATATTATCCCTCCCGTCACCGGACATTTTCAAAGTTTGAGCAATCAATGCAGATTTAATGAACCCAGTCCTGGGGCTCATGTAGCCCAGTGGAGGCACACGTTGAGAGGCCCCAATACCTGCGAGATCCATTTAAGGGTGAGATATTCTGAGCGGAAAAGCCTATTGGTAGCCAGGCCACAGTTTATGGGGGTCAGAACAATTGGGAGAAAAGCACACCCAATCTTTCAGGGCTCCAAATTTGCAGTAACACTGTCAACACACAAGGGAGAGCAGGACCTGTGGGGGTCAGTCATGGGGCAGAACCTAACGCCAGAGCCTCTCACCTTCTCTCATAAATCCTAACAATCTGAACTCCCGCTGAATGTTGTGGGAAGGTCAGGTGTTTGTTGCTCTCTCTGGAGAGCCAAAGGTGCCAGTGCACCTCTATTACCAAGGAAAAAGCCCTTCAAACTCTTGACCTCTTCCACTGCTGGCTACTGGTTAAATGTAATACCTGGAGAACAGAAGTGTCAGTGTACTCCATAAAGTACCAAATCATGACTTCCTGAAGAATAATATGAACAGCAAATCAGGCAAAAACTGTAAAAACTGAGCAATTCATTCATTCATTCATTCATTCATTCATTCATTGTCTGAACCATTTAATCCTTGAGAGGGTATCAGGTATGCTTGAGCCGACTCTTACTACCAATGGGTGTAGACGGGGTGCACCCTGGAGGTGTCCCCAGTTCATCAGTTCAGGACTGACATATAGAGACAAACTACCATCACACTCACCTACGGGAGATAGAATGGCCGGTTAATCTATTAAGGTGCATGTCTGTGGATGGTGGAGGGGGCCAGAGTACCCCTCACACAGGAAAGAACTCACACAGACATGGAGAGAACATGGAGACTCCACACAGAAAGGCCCCAACTGGGCGGTGCTGAACTTCAACCCAGGACCTTTGAGTTGACAGTGCTGGACCACTGGACCACCGTGCTGCCCGGCAATATGTCATGTGACATATTTCTATGATAAACTTCCACAGTGGGAAAACTGTTCATGAATAGAGGGAATGGTCAGGTTTAAACTCCAGCGGTGCGATGTGGTTTGCTTTAGGGTGCAAACCTGACTGCAGTGTCTTACCCAGTGGTCAGAGGGCATGCTGTATTACACTGTTATGTGATGTTAGCAAGGTGCACTGTGGTATCTGACCTCTAGTTTTTCTAAGAGGTGGAGTGTGCCTGTCTGCTGCTCTGACTGTCCTGTGGGAGAATAACATTGTGTGCTTTGCCCAGACAGGACATGTATACTGCGTAGCGGCTCACTGGATAGGTGGATGTGGGCACTGAAAGTTGGCAAAGCACATACCTACTCATTATGACAAGCACATACGCACATGTACACACTGAGGCTACACCACACACAGAAAGACAGACACACTCATTCACACAAATACAACTCTGGTGGATCCATTCCCGGAGTGTTTTGGAATTAAACCAGCTGCATGTACTGAGCAGACTGTATGCAGGTTGGCCGTTTGGTTTGGCATTGCCAACAGACTGGAAACATGTCATGTGACTTCTGGGAAAAGTGGTTCCCACAACTGTTATGTCTACATGCCAAACTGAGACATCGACGATAGAATGCAGCATAGTCTGAGAGAATAAGAGACATCATTTAAGCTATTTCTAACAGTCATTTAGTCTAGTAATTAACAAAAAGTACAAAGAACCCCCGGCCCCTCATCTACACAATATACTGATGGATTTCAGATTGACCTGCTTTGTGGTAAAGAGGTGGATTAGTTGAATAGAAAACCGAGTGTTTATGAAAAACATGTCGCAGGTCAGTGAGACTGCAGAGGTGACCCAGCAAGGTGACAGTTCACCTGGGCTGATAAACAGGTCCACACAAACACAAGTCTATTGCTTTCAGAGGGATTAAATCGAGCAGACTTGCAGGGGCCTGCACTGACACTGACAGCTTTATAGTAGCATGACACTGGCAGCACCGCAACAGTAAAAACACTAAGACAACATTCGCACACCTCAGGAAATAATGATTCCACCAGCAAGAACTTGTGTATGTGTGTGTCGGTGTAAGTCTGTGTGCGACTCATGTAGAGTATTGTGTTTGCATACAAACACACAGACCTCCAATGTCTAAATGTTAGCGTTCATACAAATGCAAAGTACTTGGCTTCAAGAAAACAGCTTTTCTGTTCAGTCAGTGTCAAGTGAGCGAAAAATTATAGGTGGTGGCCTTTTCTGGAGTCTGTTTATAGGTCTATGTAAGGAAAGTGTCAGTGGCAGAAAATGTCATGCTTGATTCATAAATACAATGCTTCCTTGGCTTTCTGAAGTGAGCTAAGAGAATGGCAAACCTATGAGGAATAAACATGCCTCCCCCAAAACACAACCACACTGTCAAAACCAAAATGAAAATACAAACATGATGGAAAAAAATGGCTGATGTCAGTGTCACCGGCACGTTTGGGCCGACACCTTTTGGGTGACACACTGCTGTGTGCAGGCCAGCGCTGCAGCGTTAGTGAGCTACGGCACCAAAGCCACAGAGGACAAAGGCAGCCTTCATGTGGTGTTCATTCAGCCCAGGAGACTACTTCTGGTTTTGTGTGTCTGGAAATGAGAACGTGAGGTGGCAGTGAGATGCCATCGGCTCCAAAATCAAGCACAGGGGGATTCTTACTCATTTGTCATATACTAGACCTTACAGCGTCCCTCTTTCCCTCCGCGAGAGCATAATATTCATGTATAGATTTCAATTTGCGATTAGATAATTGCAGGGGAAAAACGTGTTTTCTCCAACAAGCAAACACAGAATTCCCTCAGAGGGATGTAGTTTCAGTTTTCAGCAATTTCTATAATGCCAAAGACAAGGCCATCACCAAGGTAACGCCCAATTTCACATCTTAGGGTTTCAGTTTCGGAGATACAACACCTCTCCCTCCGTCAACGCCACTGAGGAGGAAATATTAGTTCCTTAATAAAACATAATTTCGTCTGGAGGCTAAGACTAGAGGCCCAAGGAAAACAGATGTTGTCTTGTCATGTTAGCAGTACCTTATGTGAGGAATGGATCTATTTCATTCTGTTTTTATAATGAGAAGATTTCTCCTGCTCTGTCTCCTGTCTCTCACTTCAGTTTGTGTTGAAATGGAGCTGCAGAGCCTCCCTAGAAATCCACACACACTGTCTCCTAAATTTGCCAGCCTGATTTGAGGACTGGTCTTGAGATGACAATATTAATTAAGGGCTAATTAAAGTTATGCAAACAAAAGCTCATATTCATATTTTCTCTGCAAAGGTAACCATATTAAACCAGATGAATGTAAGGGGTGGCCCCGTAGGCAGAGAGGGGTTGCAAGCTGTATGTAATTAAATAACGTGACACCTCTCAGCCCGCTAGCTCACCGTAGGAAACCCTCCACACTATGAGACACATTCCACCACATACGTTTGTGTGTCTTGGAGTCAGTCAGTCCTGAGCCATTGTTAAAGCATGACCAGGCCACCAGAGTAGGGGAAGAATAACACAAATGTCAAATATATGACGTGTCTGAAAAGCTTGTTTCTTATTTCGTGATCATTTTGAAAAATATTTATTTATTTCATCACAGGACACGAGATCCTGAGGTTTTACTCCCATAGCGGTTTTGAGACTTACATTATAAGGCCTTGCCCGTTCATAAATGTTTGTTAAAAATAAATTGTTATAAGGTTGTTAGAATACCTGTCAGATGCATCACAGCTTTTTTAAAGGTCTTTATTTTTCAATTCTGAAGGGCAGACATCACTTCATATACGTAGAAAAGTAATAGTTTCCTCTGCGATTCAGTCTTTTCTTTTTTTTTAAATCTAAGGTTAGAGAACTAATTGTAACACGGGAGAGGCAGAGTGCATGACCAACCAAAAATTAAACCAATATAGCACAAAATAAACTTGAGAGGCGGAAAATTAAAACAAGCTTAATAGTTTTTCATTGAAGTTTTTTTTTTTTTTTTTGCATGCAAATGTAGCAGCTGTGCCAGTTTTTGTGTTTTGTTTGGTGGTTTAGATAGCAGGATTTTAAGCAGCCAAAGACTTAACATGATAAAGCTTTACCAGTTCATCAATATTTGTTAAAAACACAAAACATGGGACATCACACCGAAAGAGGAAAACTGAATGGAGGTTGTTTTTTTTTCCTTTTGCTGCTATCGTTGCAGGTCTGTCTTTGATGTGATTCCACAAGAGGAGTTCCGTAACCGTCAAAGCTTTTCCGCTTCTCCCCCTCCTCCTCTTTGATCTCGGTCCAGCTGAGACATCTCTCTTTCTCTCTCCGGAAGTGATAGGGAAAGGAGGGGGCGGGGGCTGTTGACCTGACTGCAGCAGCAGAAGCACTGTGGTGTTGAAATGGTGTCTGAGCGAGTGCAGGGCCCCGCTCTGGAAAAGTCAAATGGACTAAATAAAGATAAGCCTCTGTTTTTCCACCCACACTGACATCAGAACAGGCTGCACCAGCGACAATCAGATGATCAGTTTAGAGTGACAAGTACAACATCTCAGTCATCCTCAGACGGCGTATTATTAGAAGTTAAACTCTGAATTTTCAGTTCGGTGTATGTCTTCTTCTAACAAGCAAGGTGTGCATGGACATATTAAATTTTAGTCCTCAGTGTTTTGCTTCTGTTATGCTTAATTAGTACAAGACTCCAAAATCATAACAGAAGACATATCAGGTTCCTGCTGCTCAAAAGGCTCATTTCTGAAATAAACTGTTGCTGAGCTTTGAACGGAGCTGAACGGCTGTGATGGTGGCGCTAAGTTCGGTGCAGCCCTGCAGGTTTGGAGGTCCCAGATGTTTATGGTTATGTCAGACACTGTGTTGGCCCCTAGGCTACGTCCCTGGAGGACTCCTCCTGGCTGCTGTTCCTACTCCTGTCTGCCACTATGGCTGCTCCATAATAAATAAGCAGCTTTAGGCCTGGAACGAGGCTCTGCATATTCTCACACAACCTACTGTAAATGGGAGGGGAAGCTGCCCCTACCCCAGCACTTCACAAACTAACAGCCTGTCACACTCACTGTGTTACACAACACTTGGTGAAGCCTGCGTCAAAGCTGGCTGTATCCTTGAGTCATCAGCCCAAAGCTGCCTGTCTACATCTTTGCATGTATGATTGCAGCTAATGTTTACAGTGGACTGGAAAAGAAAAGGATCACGGTTGGGAAAATTTACCAGCATCCCTGTTCCTAGCAGTGCTTCTCATATTGACTGTAATTTACTGCAGGTAACGGGCCGACCACTGACAGCCACACGCTGTCCCAAAAACGGAACTATCCCTGTAAAGTTCGGTGTAAGGTTTAAGTTCCTGCAGAAGACCGAGGAGAAACAGATCATGTAAACTCCACTTCACTTGAGAAAGGGCATGAAATTCTACACCCACCTCCTCATATTAGTCATGTATTAGTTAGTTACACATTTCTTGTATCTGAACGCATTACCCCCCCCCCCCCCCTGGACCAGGTTCCTTGAGGGTACTTCAGGACTACAGTTCATCAGAGAAGTATCAAAACATTCACATCAGCAGAAGAGCCTCAGTCATGCCGCTGAGTCGAGTCTTTTTCTGACAGGTATAAACACACAGATATAAGACGGCTCCTCGCTGTCAGGGGTTCATTTTCAGGGAAGGCCCACAGTTGGCTGAAACCACAAAGCAGTCATATAATGCACATAGAGCGTAAAAGCCAGTCAAATGGGCCCTAGAAGGCACCTAGGGTACGATTCCCTTTCAGCTGAAGCTTAGAAAGCTCCTGTGGTCTATGGTAATCAGACTGGCTGTGAGGCTAACCTGGTTTTATACAAGACCCTGATGACAGACCTTCAGCTACTCACACTGAGTAAAGCCATATTTTTCAAACCTATTCAATCAACACTTCAACTAAACTGCTTTGTGATGAAGTATTGTGGGCATAAAGGTGAATGATGACAAAGTAACATTGAATATCTTTGGAGCTCTTAAATGCTTAAGGGCCCTAAACAGCCTCATGAATAAATACGAAAGGACGCGAAGATTTCCGACTGTGGAAAACGAGTATTTTCCATTTCAACTTTTTTTTCGCACAATGGCAGCCCACTTGAGTATCTAACTTGTACAAATATGGGAAGAGCAGAGGTAATATGAAAAAGAAAATAATTTTCCCAAGAAACTCCCTGTACACACTCTGGCATAAACATTCCCTGGCATGTTGTATGAATATGAAATGCTTAGCAAACTCGGTAAGCGTTATTAAAACATTGCTGTTATTCCACAAATAAAATGCCTACCACAACCCTAATGACTGCACACCATTTCAACTCCGTCAGCTCCTCAGCTTTCTTTTTATGAGATAATTACCTTTTACATGTTTTCCAGGTCATTACAACAAAATCTCGGTGTCAGCATTCGTTTTAACATAGCGATGGCCTCATATCTTTCTATGACTCGAGAACTCTGTAAGTTTGTATCTGTGTGTTTGTGTCTTGACCCGACAATGCAGACACACTCTATCACACCAGATGTCTTGGACTTAGCCCACGCAGCTTCCACTGGGGCTCATGGGGGAGGCCAGACATGACCCTGTGATGGTTGGAAGGGAGAGGTTTGTTGGGCTCGAAATCCCCTCTCCCTTCCAGGAACATCTTTCTGGTAAAGAATCTATCACCACATTACATATGATTAAAAATAGTCTCCACACAGGCTGATATCTTTCAGACCAGTTTGTCCACTTGAATTAACTATCATGCAATTGGGGAAAAAATGGCTGTTGTGAAGAAAACCACTTGTCGAGCACCAGTCCTTTGTGGATACAAGATAATTTCTCTCTAATTGAAGCTTAATGTGTGGATGTTGCAACACAACATCTGGTTTTTAATCATCTGGGGAAAGTTTGACTGTATCAGTGTGTGTGACTCTGCACATGTGAGTATTTACATGTGTACACTGGAGGAAGCAGGGCCTCCAGGAATTTGATACACCATCCCACTCAGGAAGAGAGCCCAAGTCGCACACCAGATAACACCCCAGTAGAGTGGGGTCCTGGATATTTGGTTAAAGCTGCATGCATTATGCATGTCCTCTCACTGTAAAAGTATGCATGTGTCAAAAGGCTCCCATCATCATCACTCCAGTCGACAGATCCGCTTCCATGGTGTATGGGGTACCGCAAAGAGACCCCAACTCAATATTGGACGGGAAATCAGTGCTGACACTAATGAGGCCATAGAAAAATGCTCTGCAATCCAGTCAAATCCTCTTTACTCATAATATTCTGGGAGGGGATGGTTTCAGACTGATTACATCTGTCAAATAATCTATTCAAGTCATTTTCAGAGAACTTGTTACAGTTGAGACATAAAATATACTGTCAAGACAAAACTCTGTCAGTGACCCAATGAGACAGACCGTGCTAACGGCGGTTCTCCTCATGCTCACGTCTTCCCGGGTGTCAGTCCACGGTTCTAAACGCTCTGCTTCTCTTAGCCTATTCATCTGTGCTCTCATAAGTTTGCTTTGGGGCTATTCTGATGCAAACAGTTCCCAGTTTCACTCATGTAGGTTTCAGTGTGATCCAGGCGAGCTGGAACACCTCGCCAGCAGGCCGTCGCCTTTGACCTCTGAATAGCAGGGAGAGGAGGAAGAAGCAGGAGTTTGACCCTCAGGGGGCCGTTCTCAGATGAGGAATCTAGAGAGCGAAGGGAGCATGTGTGGTTTTGATATCCGCTTTGCCCCTGAACAGGAAACAGAGGTGAATGGCACGAAGAATCTGTTGATCATCTGGGACACTATGTCCTTAAAAGGGGACACTTGTATCCCACTGAAAACTTAAAGGAACAGTCCACCGTGTTTTCATACTGAAATATGTCCTTCTCTGACCTGAGACGAGTTGATAGAGACC
>JAQQZY010000028.1:22082204-22115092 GCA_030068375.1 Ostorhinchus rueppellii | reverse complement strand
TTTGTCCAAGTGGCGTTGCCGTCCAAGATGGCCGAAGATGGCGGACGCGATTGCGCATGCGCGACTCAAATCGGTTAGCGACTCACATCGGGTAGTGACAACTACTACTATTACTGAAACGTCTAAAACTAAACAAATACAAAACTTTAGGTTTACTTTAAATTCTAACAAGAAATGGGCTTAGACGGGCAACAAAAGATCTCCAGTACGTTAACTTCATTTTCTTTGTTTTATGTGAATGCGCATTTCACAATCTGCTGGTAAACCTGTCCATGCAAAAGGCAACAAATTAACTCTTGAAACTCATATAATCCCATGTGGTATGTTTCCACTTAACTGGTAATTGTATTTTCTCTTCACGTATTTAATAGAACAACACGGCAGCAGTGCTCTTAATTTCTTCCTTGTGCTTGGAGTGTTGAGAGCAGTGAGAAGGGCATACAATTAGTTAATACAATTCACAGATGTGCACGCTGAGGTTTTTCCTCCTCTCCCTCATCTCGGCATCACACAGCCATCTGAGCAACCTGAGATGTCGGACATGGTCTGCTCTCACCCCGGCATGACCTACTGGCACATACATTTCGGATGACGTAGTAATTAAAATACACTAATTTGATAATAATGCAATAACAGCAGCACCCTGAAGGGATAATTTAAAGAAAACATTTTCCCAGCCCACTAATAAAGCATATGTAATGCCCCATAGAAAATACAGTAGCCTGCCGGTGTGCTCTCGGAGGTCTCTGGGGTATTTCTAGGTACTGATTTCACACCACAATCATTAAAATCTTAGCTCCCTTCTGGCAGAGAGTGCGCCTGGTTGGCGTCGTCGCCTATGAATGATATTGGATCCCCGAGGTGTAAACTTGATGCGTATCTGAGGCTGTTTTGCAACGGGTTTGAAGTTCTCCTGCAGATCAAGGCACAGTGTTGATTCAGAGCTGACCTTCATAATATTTGAACTGGATTGTGAAGCTCATAGGTATTTTCCAACAGACTGATAGACCCAAATATGATGAAGAAAGCATCTGACCTGGGTTTAACCGCCAAAACCCTCCCATTTAGTCTCAAACAAAAAGGTGTCATTCATATTTTTTAATCATACCATGTCTAGCATTGTGGGTATCATTAAATGTGAGCTATGATGCACAGTTAATATTGCCCCTAATTCCATCTCATCAAGAAACAAAAGCGTAAACAAGCAGAGACGCAGGAATCTGGCCCCTTTGTGTCCTTCCCTTTGTACCACTGCTCTGGTGGATGTGAAGCCTACAGAAGTGGAAGTGAAAGTGATTGAACTTGCTCAGTGAGGCTTGTTTTACAAGCCCGAATTGCATAAATCACGCCTCATGACCCATTTGTTGGTGTTTTTATTAACTTCACATGCAGTTCTTCCACATGGAGGTTTCCTAATGAGCAGGGAGAGACGAGGCCACATGGGTGTCAGCGACAGGTTAGTCGGATGAAAACAGTCGCCTCACAGCTCTGGTTTTCAGTCTCTACATGACTGCGAGTATTAACTCATAGATTCTATTTTTGTTATCAAAGCCAAGAAGGATCTTTATCCATGCAAGCAAGAGTTCATATGGAATTCAAAAATCAGCCGGCCTGTGCCCAGGCTTTTGATAGCACTCGTTCTGGGTCCCAGAGGGTGGTCGCTGGCATAGTTTACTTTCACAGACGCATGCTTCCATTAGTCATTGTTATGCTAAACACAGCTTTGGTATAGAGGAAATTGAATTAAGGAGCCGTCCAGGAGCAGTCCTCGTGGCTGTCTTGTCTTTATCATTTCCATCAGTCTGATCAGGAACACATTGAGCTCCCACCAACACAGGGTCACAAAGTCATGTAACCTTAGGCAGCCAGCCACTTCCTGAGCACTTCATCACGGATAACCCCTTGCCTTTTGGCAGTAACGTAAATAAATGAAGAGGAATTAGCCACAACCCAAAGTATTTACGCTGTATACAACTGACAGTACCTGTATTTACACAACAGTCTAATAGTACTGTAACACAGGTACATTAAAATCTAACCAAATGTGCTAACAATTACATCATAGGTTTTCCACATAAAAACTCACAACTTATAAAAATGGATTCATTTTTAATATAAAATACTCAAACATATATATTTAATAAAAAGTATAATCCTGCTTGATTATATTAAACATTCTCACATTTATCGTATAACTGTGTATGTTTGTGACTGTGGAAATTCCTCAAACAAAATATGATTAATTGAATGATCTGCCCAAGTAAGATAACTTCAGTGTTATAGGTACCTATTTATAATTAGATGATCTTAGATTTAAAAAAAAAAAAAAGGCACATATGAGCAAACAAAAAAACAGATTAACATAGTGCGTGCTTTATTGGCAGAACAGCAGCATTTTAAAACCAGCCGTATGAGTATTTTGTTACGTTTATGTATAGAAGTTACATGAAATGAACTGGGAAAAGGGAGTCTAAAGTATTGGAATGTGAAACAAAATGGAGTATATTAAGACGTTGGAGTTCAACAGTGACACATGATATAATTTTGACTTCAGAGATGAAAAGCAATAGCAATGGTAAAAACCTGTACTTGAACAGAGTGTTGTGATTAAGGTCAGTTTACTTTGACGTCCCCAGAGTTTTTCTATATTTTATACCTGAGTTCAGTTCAACCTTTTTTTTTTTGTCTGCCTCTGAGACAGACAGCTTCATAATATGAATACAGTGCAAACAGAAAGAAACACTACTGTACTATAAAGTATAAAACAAACAGATCTTTGAAGTGCTCGATAACACTGATTTGTTGTGATTGTAAACTTTTTGTAGACTTATTGTCTCTGCGGACGCTCCTGCTTGAAGGCGACGATGAATTTCCAGGCTTCGACGACGTGGGACAGCAAGATCTCATCAGGGAAGAGCTCCTCCACATCAGGGGGCACGTCCAAGTCTTTACGCTCCATGTAACTTATCAGTGTAATTTTAAGGCTGCAACGACACAAAACACGCATTTAACTGTAATTTTATATCAGTCATTTCAAATACCCTTTTGGTCGATCAGTGCGTGGATGGAAAGGATCAGATGTTTCCTCAAAGATTCTTTTTTTTTCATGTTTCTTATCCAGTCTGTTTATGTATTTCCCAATGACCCTGATGAAGGCCACTAAACCAAAACACTCTGGTCTAAAGCACGGGTGGGATATATACGGCCTGTGGACCAAAACCACCCGATAAAATGTCCAATGTAGCCTGTGAGATGGATTTATAAAAGGCAAAAATTACACTGAACATATTAATCCTTTTAGTTCAGATTCCACATTCAGCCCAAACTGATCTCAAGTGGGTCGGACCAGTAAAATACCACCATAATAACTGTAAATGATGTCAACTGCAAATTCTTCTTTGTTTTAGTGTTTTAAAAAATAAAAAAAAAAAAAGCTGCATTACACAGAAATGTTAACATTTACAAACTGTCTTTTCACAAAAAAATGCAAATAACCTAAAATATATTAAAAGAAGTGTAATTTTAATGTGTGATACTAGATCCACTGTGATCTGGAAGTTATAATGCACATGTGGAAATGATAAACTGGAGGCAAAATATTGTTAAAATTGCAGCTATTTTTCTTTAAAAACTTAAGTTTTTTTTATTGTTGTTCATATATTTTTTTAAGGATTGTTTGTAGATGTAAAGGTTTCATGATGTAATTTGACTTTTTTCCACACTAAAACCAAGAGAAAAGTTTGGAATTGACATTATTAATATCGTATTGTGTTATTTTACTGATCCAGTCCACTTCAGATCCTACTGGGAGGATGTGGCTCCTGAACTAAAATGAGTTTCACACCTCTGGTCTAAAAAGTAGAATCTCACATATTAGCATGAAATATTCCTTTTCGTGTTTCAAAAGGTGTGGCTGCATCGGACGCATGTAAACCAATGCAATATATATAGATTTTTTTGTTATTATTAAACAAGAAAACCAAAGTAAATTCTTGACAGTTTCAGCAAATCACATTCTGGATGAGTTTCATTATGTTGCTAAAAACATCCAGTTTGACCTTGACCAGTGCATGTGCTGAAGGGAGTGTGTGGGTTTGGAAAAGGGAACAATACTTGAGTTCAGTAACTTCGGAGTGATTTTTTTATGTGATATATCACAAACGCATGGTGTGTCAACAATTTTTCCCCCACCTCATCATAGCATTAATATTTCAGTGGAGTTTTTTTTTAATCTGCTAAGTACATCTGAACAGATAGACTGAACAGTTAACATTCCTGAAGGTTGTATGTTGTGTTACTTCATACAAAACATCAGTATTTACTGTCCTTTACTGCTGAAAGTTCACTACTGAGCTGAGCTTTTGACACAATAAAGAGGTAAAGTCCACCCCCATCAGGTGTAACCCATGGGGTCTGACTTCAGAAAAAATATGGAGAGTGGTCAATGATGACAGAAAAATACATTTTTTCAGTTTAAAGTGTGCAGATACAGTATGTGTTTGTCAATTTCCAAGATAATTTTATGAGACAAGAAAGTCAGTTAGTGACAAAGACAGTGAAGAGGCATCGACAGCTACACTGTGGCCCTTAAAGTTGTAATCAATTATTTTAACCTCTTCTCATATTACGATAATGCGTTTTATTCTTCATAGATAAAGTGTAACTGGGATTCAGTATGTAATCATTGCACCAGGTCAAAGGTCATTACTGATGTGTCTAAATAGGAATAAAGAGAAGAATGTATCTGCAAACAAAATCATTCCAACTTTATGGCTCAGTGGACTACACACAAACGGACGCTACCTCAGCTCGTTTCTCCTTGTTCTTCAAGCGAGAAGAAACAAAAAGGCAGTAAAAGAAGTGAATATCGCTACGGAAAAAAAAGAAAGTCACTACAGTCCAAGTCAGATTGGGGAGAGAGACAGTTACATCTGCTACTTTTGGATGTGTAGTTTTACTCGTAATATGTTTTCACAGTTTTAATAGTTTTGCTACAAACTTGATCTTTCTTGACTTGTAACCGTATCCATCAAATGTGTAAAATGAGTCATAATTCAAAGAGGATCATTGTTACTTGTCCCTCACCCTTGATTGTTGCTGAAATAAACAGGATTTCACCTCTCTATTCAAATCTACAGACTGCTGACTAACATTTTAGATAAGTTCACACCATGCACTAAATAGGGTTTGGTTTTACCTCCAGTTGGGTTTGTAGGTATCAGATGCATTTGGCTTTTTAAGCACCAGGACAAGGAACTCGTGCATCTCCAACAGGAAAGTGTCAGCACTGTTCTTAGAGAAGAAACCAGTCAGCAGCCTCTGCTCGTCCACACCCAGGACCTGCTTGTACTCCTCTGAGACTTCCACAAATGGATCCTATTCAACACAAGGAATCAATAACACTTAAGTCACGGACACTGGATCTCTCATTCTGACATCTATTTTTTGTGTCTAACTCTGTATCCGTTTATTTCTAGTATTATACCTTCGTTAACGCCTTACCCTCTTAAGCCTCAGTATATTTTCGGATTTGAGCGAGGCCAGCAGCTGCCACAGTGCCACACAATGCTTTAGACAACACATGCTCAGGGCCTGTAGGCAATACAGAGGGAACAAAAGGTCTAATGTCAAGTACAGGACAATAACAATAGCAACAACAGATTACAGCAATGTCCAAGGCTTAAAATGGATAAAATGTCAACTCTTAATCCAGAGATAACACAAGATGATGGTCTTGTATCTCTTCGTGCACTCCAACATCATATTTGGCAAATCATACAAAGTAACTAATCTCCTCTTCCGACTGGCTGTAATGTGGAAAGGGAGAGAACATGCACAATGAGCACCGTCTCTGATAGGCTGACCTTGAGGATGTGTGGAGCCATCTGGGTTCCCATCTGCAGCACCTCCTCCAGGTAGCAGGACAGCTGCATATGAGCCTCTCCCCCGGTCATGGCGACAAAGCCGAGCGCTAGTTCCACTGTGGACAAGGCCTCACACACCTCGCTGTAGGAGTGAAGCTCCACAGACACGGCAAACAGGGTGAGAGCCTGAAGAGCCTCCTGTCGGCAAACAGATGCAGGTCGTGAGAGGTCATGAGGCGACAAACAACACGTTAACCTGATGGATTCTCCCTGCAACTCAAAAGTGTAGGATATTATAACTTACTTGATTGACCTTTGCCTTCACATCCTTAAAGATTATCTCGTAGTTGCGGTCGTGCCTGTTCACGAGTGTCGGAATACCCTGTGATAATTCAACAGAAACGTAACAGTCACAGTAATTAGCAAAATCTACATGTATTCGGCTGAAGTCATTGTGCCGTTTCTATTTGCTCACATTTAGAGTGATGAGAGGTTTGCCCAGTAGGAAACGGGAAAGGATCTGCTGCTGGATTTTGGGCAGGTCATATTCGTGAAGTGTTTCCTGTCCTTTTTCGATGCTGTACTGAGTGTTGGACAGAACCAGGGGCATCAGATCTCTCTCCAGCTCATAGCGGATCATGTGGAGATCAGTCAGATCAGCAGGACTCACTTTGTAGCTGGGTGAGAAATTAACAAACCAGTGAGCTGGAGGCTTTTTTTAATCACTTATATTTATTTATTTATTCTGTTAAGAAGCTCTCTGCCAATCTAAGCAACCCTATCAGTGTGCACTCGGAGGGTTAGTCCTACACGACTCCACAAGCCTGAGTGTTTGCAGTGAAATTAAAAATGTGGCATGAGCGCCCCCACCTGGTCTCCTCTCCAGTGTGTTTATCCACACAGTAAATCATGTCATTGTGCAGGGCAATGAGGTAGCTCACGAGGGCTGTGGAGCACAGGCCTGGGCCTTGACGACGTGGTAAGAGCACCTTGAAGTCACTGTTGAGGTCTAAGTCTTTCTCACAGAGCTCAGCTGGGATCTTAATCTCACCTGAAAGACAATGTTTCAACTCGTGATGTTGAACTTGCAAAAAGAAGTGGTTGCGTATCAATGTGCAACACAGTCAGTGTCTGAATTTACCACTGATTGCCAAAGACACCCTGAGCTGATTCCAGGTCGTCAAAAAGATTTTGATATGTTTCTCATACCAAGCTCTGAGCAAATCTGCACAAGAGAAGCACAGCCAGATGTCAACAAGATGTGCAATATGTTTGAAGAAACTTTTGCAGATTACAGTGTTTTTCTTCCAATCAGAAGCTTTCACATGTTGAAGATATTTCACTCTTTTCATAATGTTCAATGATTGTCTGTTTCCAAGTTAGCACAAGTCATTCCTTGGCAGATGGATTTTAAAACATTATGTCGCCAGCTATTTTACTTTGACATTTCTGAGAAAGTAGCAATTAGGAAATGCATGGAACACTTCACATGGAAAAGTTGAGAACCCTCAGTACCTGCTTTCTGACTGCGGAGGAATGCAGCGATGGTGCCACAACTCAGCTCAGTGATGTTTTGAAACTTCTTGACCAGATCTCTTTGGAGCGTGAGGATGTCGGGAAGGTTTTTCACCAGTCGAAGCTCCACCTCCTGATAAAAATATTAAAAACCCCAGTATCATTTAGTATTCATGCACAGTGCAATAAAAAGAGAACAATCAGTCTGACTATTTTAGGTACAGCCTTTTTATTTTATCTATCTATCTATCTATCTATCTATCTATCTATCTATCTATCTATCTGTTACTTTAACACATAAAAATTCCAAACTCTTTTGAAACTGCTATTTTTATCCCCAAGACCTTGACTTTAGGTACTTTTATACTTGCTTACTTTTTTGGTTGAGACTATACCTGTTGTGTATAGTAGAAAAAGTTTATCTTAAATATATGAAAGAGGGAATGCATAATTCACAGTGAATTATGTTTTACTGACAGAAACATTTTCAAAACATGAAAATCACAAAAGTTTCACTAGAATCATTCCAGTACTGACGGGTTAGTGAAATCGTATTTTTTTTCCCCAAATCAAGTTGGGGTTTTTTCTGTATTACTTGTATTTTTTTTTTCCCATGTATTTCTTATCTTAGAATTATGTGCCTTTGAGCATACGCTGAAATTCAACTGCGAGAGAAACTTTTTCCATACTTTAAGACTTTCACATAAAATTCCAGATTTTTCATGGTCTAAAAAAAATGGCATTTCAAAATTCCGTATGTTTTAAGATTTTCAAGACCTGTGCAAACACTATCTATCTATCTATCTATCTATCTATCTATCTATCTATCTATCTATCTATCTATCTATCTATCTTACCCTGTGCAGAAATCTCCACAGTACAGGTAAGTTGTCTCTGCCATCATTCTGTTCTACAATGTGGGTGAGGCTCATAAGAGACACTTTCTCCCTGCAGCTCCAAACAGTAGAACGATGGATTAGAGAGTTCTGAGGAACAGAAGCAAGGAAGAGCCGAGGATCGCCAAACATGAGCTTCATGATGGGGCTGGTAGAAATGCGCGAGTCTGCCCGCATGAACGTGTTCACTTCCTTCAACTGTCTGTCTAAACACTGTTGATGACAGGAGAAAAAAAAATACAGGACATGCAGATGATGAACACAATCAGACAGAACATATGTAGGGATTCTGACATTGTATTATGATCTCCTTAAGACTGAATGAAGGGTTTTTACTTTTAGCTGAGGTGTGATGATGCTGCTCATGTCGACCTCCCATTTATTTCTGGCCTCTTTGGTGGACAGCAGATTGTCTTGAGGACTGGCCACTAAAAGGAAACATCAAATGGATTCAGTGGTTCAAAATGACCCAACCAAACAAAATTTGAGATTAGGTGTAATGTATTTAAACACAAAAAATAACACTGTTAAATTCTATCCTGATTCTAACTTAAATGACTTAAAACTTCTCCAACAAAACTAAACATCTTTTAAATAATATTGCAAAATGCTGTACCTCTTCTGACCACTAGAGAGCACACTACCCTCATTTTTCTTGATCTGTCTTGTTTCTCACAGTGATGATCTTGTTACTTTAGTTCGGACTTTTATGTTCAAACATCAGTTTTTACTTTTAAAGTGATTTACAATAGGTTTAGGTTTATAGTGGATTGTTCCGTACAGATTTGTTGCAGTTGTGGTTCCATGAAGCTGCTGATGAGCAGGTGAACAGCGCTGACTGTGTCGTCCGCCCCTTTGCCCAGAGATTTGATCAGATGTGTTAGATCCTTTTGCAGGTGAGCGAGAAGAAAAGCTCTGGGGTCAGTGACTGGAGGTTTGATGATGGCAGAGAGTTGCTAAAAGTAGAAAGAAGTAGGTAAATGACCAGAATTGACAATTTCATATCCCAAGAGTGGATTTATGCTAAACATAATCTAATATGTTTTTTTTCCTTTTTTGTTTTGGTTTATAAGCTCCTTACTTTCAGGTTTATTTAACAGGACTACGTGTTCTTAATCTGTGTAGGTGACGCTACCTGTGCTTGGCTGCAGACACCGAGCAGCATGGCCATGTGGGTGAGCATGCGGACTATGATGAAGGGAACAGGGGAAATGCTCTTCGTGTCCAGCATGTCCGGATTGTCCCTGCGACTGGGGTCACCCAGGATGTGGCCTGTCTGAGTACGGTCACCCCTATCAGACGACAACAGGTAAGTAAATACACCAAAAAACAAATCAATTTCTTCCTGAATTAGTGGCATAAATGCTACTCACTGTAAAGTAACGGCATGAAACCCTTGCACAGCTAGGTGATTGGTTCCTCCAATCTCAGCACCACAGTCTACACAGTGACTTCTTTCCATGGGCTGGCCACACTAGAGAAACAACAGAGAAGTCAGAAATAATCTGAAACTTATGTACTGTACATTTTGATTGACTTTTCTGTATACAACTTACCTCTCCGATGGTAACAGGGTGACCATTTGGACAAGCTATAAGAGAAATTTTTTTTAAAAATGGAAGGAAATTGTAATGTCATCCAAAGATACATTTTTAAAGTTATAGGTGTATATTCTTTTCTATTACGTACAATACCACTGTAAAGGCCCCAGGGCTTGTTGAGCCACTGCTACCATGTCCTCTGGCATTGTGGGTAAGAAGGCCGCCTGCACCAATGGAAAATATGTCATTTATTTCAAATAATACACTTCCAACTATCAACACTGACAACTGGTGACAGTGTTCATACCTGCATACTGGTTGGTGTCACTGCCAGCTGCTGGAGAGGTCCCAAGATCCCCTGGTTCTCAAAGAGCAACACGGCAGCCAGGTGCAGCGTTAGCTCCACTAATGCACACTGAGCCCCAGAAATAGTGGGATGAATGGTCAAAGGTCCCAGTTTGTTGGTCACCAAAGCCTGGGCAAAAGTCTTTGCCTCATGGGTGGTGAAGAATCGGGAGTTCTGGATGTAAGCCACCCAATTTTGCAATTGCTGTATATGCAGAAAAAACAAAATGCACTAAAAAATGAATGCTAGAATGTTTTAATGGGTATTTTAGGTCATGTCTTCATTTGAATTTGGAGAATAAATACTTCCTAGTCCTATAAATGTTACAATAATATAAAAATAAAACCACGATAGATGATTTGGCCTGTGCTGCCATAAGGACCTACCTCAGGCTTGGGATGGAAGCTTGGATTGGCTTCTCTGTACAAAGCTGTGACTTCTCTGTACATCGATAACAGGAGATAAACTGTTGCCTGCTGAGGTGAACATTTGCAGGCCTGTGAAGAAAAACAGATTATATAATATATTTTTAAGTTTTATAATTTTACATAATACAGTGTTTAACAAATGTATTCTTCCAGCTCCACCCAGTATAAGGTGTTTGCCACTGCTGCCGTAATTGAACAGTATTTGTTTACCTAAATATCTTTTTATGTTTCTATAATGGTTAATCCACCAGTATTATCAAAATGTTATCTTTAATGCTAAAATAGAACTATTGCTGCTATCCATAAATTTTGAAGGTTAAAGTTTTCCAAAAATGCAAAGGGAAATGCAGCAGAAAATTACTATTATTTTTATGAAGTTGCACAGTTCCAGTTATTATCTTGCATTCCTGTGCAAAACTACATAAAAATAATGGCAGCAAGAATGCAAACTGTTATCTACACCAAAGGTGGACACACTAAATATGGACATTTTTGGTTATTATTTCTCAACAAGGACTGTTTTGTTATTCCAATTGGTCATTTTCTGTATGAATAATAATGAAATTGTTAATCTGAAACAAGTTTTTCATATACTATGAAGTTATTTATGTTTTCATGATAGGTGGTCTAATACATTTGTTAAGCACCGTATATAACAAATGACAACATATTGAGGAAAGCATCTTTACAAAAGCAGTGCTATCCACAAAAAACTCAAATAATATTACCTCACAAGTCTCATCCAGCCCTTCCACTTTGCCTTCTAAAACTCCTTTTGCAACAGCATTTCTGATCAGTTTGTAGTCTTCACCACACACCAGAAACTGGTCAATCGGGGCGGCCTCTTCAGCCTAGGTGGAATAATGTAAATAACATTCCATTACTCCTCATGTTACACTTAAAAATGGTCTTGACTTCTTTTGGACACTAATACAGAGTGGATGAGTGAACCTTCTGCAGAACTTCTTCAGGGAATATCCAGCTCATGTCATCGACTTTGAGGAGCTTCAGGACAAACTCTACTCCATGTTTGCTGCCCATCCTACGGATCAAATAAACCCGGTACCAGTCGTTGCCACCTCGCCGACACAAGTTTAATACACTCTCCAGGAAAGCTGTGGTTCCACTTCGACCCTGTTCCTGAGCTTCTGGAATGAGAGTAGAAATTTCACGTTAGCATAGTGAACAAATTCTGGAAGGTGGAAAACAAATACTTATCAGTGGCTGCCATTTTAACTTGTCTGATAGTGTAACTGTTGACTTTATGGGAAATAATAGCACAAAAATAATTATTCCTATATTATGATTTTATGGCTAGTTTGATGTTCAGCTCCAGATTTCTTACTTAATAATTTGGAATTCAATAGCAATCTTGTTACTACTAAAGTAAAAGATCAGTGTTCAGTGGGTGAAGTCAGTCAGTTTATCACCCATTGGCCTTTTTCTGCTCCACAATATCATAGTATATGCCTCTGTATATCTCCACTAATCTGTTGACACAACACTAATATATGCAAAAATGCAGTACAATATCTCATTACTACACACCTGCGGCTGTCCTTTTTTCAATGAGTAGGCCGGCTGCCATATCCAAATCCATCCGCACTCTGGCCACCTGCTGCAGGTACTCTACTGTGGCTGTATCAGGAGAGTGATCATCTGTTTGTAGGTACTCAGTCAGGAAGTCACTTTCATTCTGCAGACACAGTTGCTGGTCTGCAGCGGATCTGAACTGCAACCTCTCAAACATGGAATCCTAAAGCCACAAAAAGGTGAAATGAAAGGCAGTGCTAAGACACATGATTGGTGTATTTTAATTTCATTTCACTTTAAGAGTGCTTTATTTTAAGACAATATGTGGTAGAATCTGAAAATAGGCATACCTCCAGGCAGTTAATGTACAGTGAGTAGAGTTCAGTTTTGTCTGTTTCCTCCAAGATGTTGTTCTGCTCTACTGCCGCCAGATGCTTTTGCAGGTAACCTTTAACCTCATCGAAGCTTCACAAACAGTGCAGTTTTCACACAGATTAGAAACCAGAACACACTAGTATTCCATATGCAACACAATGCCTTTTCACCTCACCTGTACTTCAGCAGGAGTTTGAGCACTACTGAGCGAACCACTGGGTTTTTATCCACAGAGTCATCGAATGGAGAGAGGATCTTTGTAAGAACTTGTCGATTAACTGGATAAAATATTACATTTATTAAATTAATTACATATTAAATGATTGGGGGGGAAAAAAAAGAATATTTACACATGCATACATGGCCAAATTTGTTGGTACCCTTATAGTTCTAAGAAACAATGCTTTGTTTCTCCTGAAAAGTGATTAAACAAAACACAATTGTTTGTTGTATGCCTATCATATATGACTGTGTAAAATTGTGACAAGAAATCAGTTTCTGTTTATCTTTCAGACATTAAATAAAACAGCTTGGACAGATCTAATGTACATCTGAGTGGGGTCAAGTTAAACTTTTTATTTTGAATTTTGTTTTATATTGTGCATTGTTGTAATGTCAGTGCTAATAAATATTTTCATAATTTTGTAATTCATTTATTCTTTGATGCATTAATATTAATGTATGCAATTGCAACGACTTGATTTTAGTGAAGTTAGTACACAGTCATAGCCATGAATGCAATGGTACTAAGAATTGGCATAATTTATTTTGGTGTTTCGGTTTTCGGCCTTGGTTTCTTCATTTTCGGTTTCAGCCAAGAATTTTCAGTTCGATGCATCCCTAGTAGATAGCCATCCTAAAAAAAAGTAACAGCTATGAGACCATCTCCAAGCAGCTGGATACTCCTGTGTCTACAGTGTCAAATATTATTAAAAAGTATAAAATCCATGGGACTGTAGCCAACCTGTCCTGACAAGGACATCTGTCACCATTTAGACAAACAGAAGATCCAAGAGTACTCTATTATAGACAAAAAAATACAAAAAAGCTCATCTGAAATGTACTAAAAATGCATGTTGACAAGTTCCAGAGTAACATCCAAAACTGTAGCCTTTGGGGAAGTTATATCAGCATCAAGCTTTTTCTGTTTCATGGAAGGGTACCAACAAATTTGTACATAAGAATGAGCATATAGAAAAGAGCATTCCACCTCTGAGAATGGGTACTGGGTTTGCCTCAACCATGAGGAATGACAGCAAATGAAGGATGACTGCTGGACAGGGAGGAGAGTTATCCTTGAAGCACACAGTAGACACCAAGTCTACAAAGAAAGCGTTGCATCGCTTCCTGAACTGAGCTTGCTGGTTGATCAGAATCCTAAAAATCCAGAATAACAGTGGTTCTATGGGATGATGTTTGAATTAATTTTAAAAATCAGCTCCTTTCATTTGATCAGCATGCAGTTACCAACCTTATGGCCTCTGAGGGGACCATTTGGAAACCTTCATCAACTGGCTGCATGCAGAGTGGACAGTACATCTGACCTGGGATCAGCCATTGTCTGATGCAGTTCACACAGTAGATGTGATGACATGGCAGGCTGAGTGGATCATGAGCGTCTGTCATACACACTGGGCACTGAGATCCAAACCTGGTAGATTAAAAGGTAAATATGCGAAGGTATGTAATGGTAAACAATTATAGGGAGATGTTGATATTGTGCAAAAGACTCTTCAATCTTACTTGAAGATGTGATCAACTGCTCCATCTTTGCAGGTTTTGAGTAAACGAATCACCGCCTCAAATGACTTCTGAGTTTTCAGGTCTGAGTTTTTCTCCAGAATCTTGAAGAGTTAGTCATGTAGTTTGAAAATGGGAAAAAAAATTTCAGTTAGATTAAATTTTAGAATAAATCAAAAGTAATATGTCAGAACAAATAAACCAGAGCAACCTGGTCAAGTTGTCGTGTATGCTCTAAAACTAGAGGCGTTAGTTTCTTCTCTACTTCTTCAATGCCCAACAGCATGTGCTCCACAAACAAAGAGAGTGAAAATATCCGATTCCATCCAGTTCTAACAAAAAGAAAGCATACAAATCTTCCTGAAGTCACCATATATAGTATATAAATATTAGCTTCAAATATGTTTATTGAAGAAATAACTGAAAAGTTTTGGCTTGTCTTACTGGACCCTGCAGACAATCACTTTGCTTCTCTCTCCGTAGTGTCTCACACTGTCCTCAGAGCAGATCAGCTCAATGGGAACCTGGAGTTTTTTGACCCGCCTGAGCCAGGCTTGTCTTTGAGCATCTGTGTTCAGGACTCTGGCCTCCAGGTACTCCACACATGCAAAAGCAGTGTACACATCAAGTACCTATAAGGCAGGGGAAATGTCACAAATGTCAATGGCAAATAAAGTTGAAAACCTATTGTAAAAAATGTGTAAAGAGTAAACTAAATTTAATGATATTATAATGAAGACATTTTATTTACATTCTTAATTAAACAACCATTAAAGTTATGCTTATACTCACCAATTCATCCCCATCTCTGGCATTACGGTTCCTCAAAAGATCCTGACTTACTTGAGGCTCAATACAGATCATCCTGGAAAGGTTCTGCATTCGATTCTTGAACTCATGATATGCAGCATGAACCCATGGAAGAGATGCCACTGTATCTGTGGCATTGTGCTTTATTTTCAGCTCATTGACGCAGCAATTCAGTGCCCCGGACAAAAGCTAGCAAAACAAGGTGCGTGAATTAGCATATGAATTTATCACATAGATGTGATTGAAGATTACAAGACATCAAATATCAAAGTATAAAAACCTCCATGTGTTCTGTACGAGTCACATTCATTGTCATGCAAATGAAATCCTGAAGGTAGCGATGAAAAAACTCCGTCTGCATTTCCTGGTCTGCTTTCTGAATGTATCGTCCCAGAGGCGTCTTCCAAAAGAACTCTTCAAACTCATGTTGCGTTTGTCCTTTGAGTATGTGTATAAGATTATTGTTATTACAAAGGAATTAAAAATATATGGTAACATCACAGCATAGCCACATACTAACACAGTAGGTCCATTACCTTCTTGCTCAAGTGCAAGAACCCAGAGCTCCTCCAGGTAGTCCTTGATCCTCCAACTGAAAGGCATGCTGCAGCCGAGGTTCATGTTTTGGGGAATGTAGTTCTGTACATGAATTGTCATCGTCTCAGAGCTGTGACAAAAACACACACAAACAAACATTAAAAAAAAAAAAAAAAAAAAAAATTTGAAAATGTCTGCAGGTCCTTAAATCATTTCACTTTGTTTTGGAGTTTGGTTTATACAAGGTACAGTGCTACCACTTACTTGCGGCCCAGTGTTTGCTGTGAGATTTTCAGCAGCTTATCATTACCAAAGATGTCCAACCATAGCCTTTTAACAGAGTCTCTACAGTTTGGATCAAGTAAGATGTCCAAGTTTTGGTCACGGTCGATGACTGAGACCAGTTGAGCCAAGACGGGTACAACAACTGCCTGAACACGCTTCCATAAGGTTTGCCTGTCGTAAACCAGAGAAAAGCTTAAGTATGTTTTTAAAAACAGAAATAAATAGTCAAGGTTCAGCTGGAGCACTCACCTGAAGGTACCTCCTTCTTGCAAGGCGTCAATGTTGGAAGCCTCCTTCATGACCCAGTTATTTTTGATGGATAAGGCATTTCCATCACAAGTTGCCAACAAAGAATGAAGATGCTTCTTCACAGTTTGCAGAAATTCCCCTTGAAAAAAAAACCTGGTAAATCCATGGGCACTGCAACTATTGTTATAAACAAAGCTGCCGAAGAATGTTTTCGCTGCTACCTTTGACTTCATCATTATCACTAAGGAGAGTCAACAACATCTCCACCCTCTGAGTACCGCGGAAACCACTTTCCACCTGGTCTCTCAGCATGCCCACTGCATTCTGCACACAGCTTCGCACAAGCACTGTAGTGTCCAGAACATTATCCCAGGCCTGTAACGGGAAGATAAGTATCTTAAAATGAAATGCATTTCCCTGGTGTTAAGGGTCACATGATGCACATGTTTTAGTAGCCCAAACTATATTGTTTGAAGAAAATTACAGTATACAAAATATCAAATTCTTGGTCTGTTTATTAAGATAAAACACAAGGGAAATATTGTGCAAAACTAGAACTAAAAAAATATAAACTACATACTTTGCACAGGCCACAGTCAGTTTACTATGAAACAATAAGATACATTTGACATGTGTAAATGAAAGTGTAAAACACCAAAGGGTCAGTGCAAGAAAGAAAGAAAGGATATGTAACTAACGTGTGTGGAAAAATAGAAAAAGAGAGCTGAAATACTAATGTAAATACTTGAAGGGGAGGGAGTTACTGAAGTGGCTGCCACTCACATCAGCGTCGGAATGCAAGAGTTCAAGACAAGTCAAGCCACACATAAATACATTAAGATGCCATTATAATCTCACCAATATAACTAAACTATTAGTAGCCTAAGACTTTTCCACAGTATTGTTTAATTTTGTTAAACACCAAAAATACAGTCAAGAAAAACTCGTATCACTTACATTTTCCTCCTCCTGCTCATCATGCATGTATAAGTCATCATCCACCTCCATTGCTGTATAAAAGATTTATGTTATTTTAACATTGCCAAAAACTTTAATGAGAAGTTTTTCACTACAAAAATCATCATGTACTATTAGTTATTCATCAATTACCTTCAGGCTGATTGATCTTTGTTTCAAACATTTGACTGATTGTCATGTTTTGCAGAGCTTTGATGTCTGAAACAATATCTTTTGATCGTCTGAGGTCATCGATGTGAACAGATTTCCAGGGGCCTGTGAAGGTCAACATGTCATGTCAAACACTGTTAATAATAAGTAAATTCATAAAACAGTTGTAAACCTTACCTCCATGAAAGCCAACATAAGAAGTTCCCCCTTCCATTCTTGGCAGTCTGGTGATGAAGTAGACAAACACTGTGGCTCCAGGGTTCTCCTGAGAAATCTTGTTGATTTCATTTATGGATGAGTACCTAAAAATAAACGGTAAAAAGTCAATATGGTAAATTTCACTTATTCATTTATTTGAGATGAAGAGTTGGACCTACTTTGCAGATGCAATGAGATTGGCACTCTGGGAAGCTTCATCAAAATCACACTGAACGATGAGGATCTTGATCTGGGGTCCATTAATGCTTCCATTTTTAGCTGTGAGGAAGTTCCTACACCAAATAAGAAGTCAAAAAATATATATAAATTGATTAGACCTTTGAACACCAATCACACCTGCTGAGAATCTGAGTAATAAACAGTAAACACATCACAGGGCATCTTTTCATGACAAGTATCCCATATAAGTATAATCAAAAGTTTATATAAGCAAACACCTTTGACACAAACCTGATCTTTTTCAGGAAGGAGTGCTCTGTGTCAAACTGTTGGAGTGACAGAAGGTCAACATTTTGCAATAGGTGCTCCAGCGGTTCCAAGTCAGATGCCGTCAAAAGTCTTGAAAATGTTGTCACCTGTTGTTCAAAATTATAATTAATACACATTTGTATCTACAGAACTTAAGTTAAACTGTTGTTTCATGACAACTTCAGAGTTACCTCTGTGAAGGACGAGCTGCAGTGGACTTCCTGCCTTGTGTGAGCAAGTATGTAGTCTGCTAAACAGTTGTTATTCTGTTCTTCAAAGTAGACTCTGGCCAGATGTTCGCTCTCCACTTTTGGAAGGTTAGTGCAGTCCAAGCGCACCACTGAGTCTGGGGTAGCGCATTTGAGGAGAACGAGTTTAGCCTGATCCAGTATTCTCCTGTCAGGGTCTGAGTCTTCCATGAGGTTCTTGTCATTTTCTGTTACTTGAAGAACGACTGAGGCGCATGTGTCAGAGTGGTACCCAATGAAGACATCTGCAGGTCGGTATTTGTATGCTTGGGTCACTGCTGCTGGCTGACCACTGAAAGACACAAACAGTCCAACCCATTTCTCCAACTCATTCACCATCATCTTCTGCTCAGCCTTGAGAACTGTGTGGATGTCCAGGTAGTGCTTCTCCAGCCTGTTGATGAGAGGTATAGGGAACTGTTTGTAGACCACCTCTCTTTCCTCAATGACAATGAGGCGGAAATCCTGATGGACCCTACATTTGACACGATGGGTTCCCAGTCCAAGGTCCACATACTTCTGTCCACCCAAATAGACATAGTACTGGTTCAGGGCATCATACAGACTTTCATAAAGGTTCTGCAGGTTCAAAAGGACAACAGTTTGGCCTGTCTCCATGCAGATCTTCACTCTGTTGATGTTGCGGCAGATTTGAGTATACTCCTGGTCCTTTGGGAAGCTGGAGCCAAAGATAATTTCTGGTTGGCCACTTTCTGAGAAGAAGCTTTGCTGCAGGATTTGAAGAGCTGCATAGTTTTTTGTCAGCACCAGCAAATACCGGCATTCTTCCTCCTGTCCAACTGCCTGAATATTGTCTCTCACAAACTCAACGGCGCTGACGGTCTCCAAATTGGGTGTAATCTGCAGTCTTTTTGTAAAGACATCTACTGCATCCACATCATTTTTGCCACTGAAATTCCTCAACACTGCTTTTACGACTTCCTCTGCATTGGGTTTCCGCTGAGAAGCTTTGGCCACAGCATAAATCATCTTAATCAGGCTGTAATAATCTCGTAAGCCAAAAAACCCTTTGCCTTGTTTGCGGCAGATTTTCAAGTAGCCTCTTGCAAATGGCTGGAAGAAATCTCTGACCTTCTCCAAAATCATTGCATCAGATGAGCATATGCCTTTGGCACTCTCAATGAGTTCCTTCTCATCAGGGTCACCACGAGAGACAAAAATCCCTCTGTTCATTTTTGCAGGGTCTAAAGCCCAGTTGGAGATGCCAATGAATCCAACTTTTTTGTGAGGTAGTGGCTCATCATCAATGCATCCTTCTTCGAGCAGTGGATGAAGCGTTTTCAGTGGCATCTTTGGGGAGTCTTCCGCCAAACCAATCTCATCGAGTACCACAACTGAAATGTACTCGTCCAGGTTCTTCCCTTCTTGGAAGCGTCCACACTGCTTGAATGTATTAATGATGCCCTCTGGAGTTGAGTGAGGACTACACTGGAAGGAGACCAAATGGATCTGTTTCAGCCTTTTGTAAAGGTCAGAATGAGCAGCCTGGCCTTGCATTGCATCTGCCACTAGGGTTTTAGACAGAGATTTTGAACTTCCAGGTTTTCCAACGAGAAAGAGAGGGATCCTTAGCTCAATGCAGAGAACCATCATGAAGACGTTCTCTTTAAGGGCATTGTTTCTTGCAATTGTGTCTCCCATTGGAACACCGCTCAGAAGCAAATCTTGCATTACTGAGATTTCCTGCATTACCTTTGCTGGACTGTATGGCTGTGGGAGGAATTTAGATATTTTCTGCCTGTACTTGTCCTTATTCTCAAGGCAAGCATGGTAGCACACTCCTACAGCCATGACTAAAGACCATATCACAGGATCTCTGTCTTCACGGTCTCTGGGATGCCTTTCTGTTCTCTCAGCATGTTGATTATTCTCAAATTCTTCAAGCTCTTCAAAAAACATGGCATGGTTGTCAAAGAACCAAACAAAAGCCTGCATGCAGCGTTCCACATCTCTGAGGCTGACAAAGCTGCATTCGTCTTTTCTTGTTCTCATGTACTTTTGTGACCCTGAGAGGACATTGGTGATTACCTTAATGTAATTTTGATGGATTGCTTTGTTTTCCATCACTCTCTGCACAATCTGCTGAATGTATATTCTCTCTGTATGGTCATTTAACTGTCCAAAGTCCCACACCAGTGGGATCATGCTTGGTGGCAAGGCTTGAACTCTGTACACTAACTGGCGGAGTGGGATAGATCCGAGCTTTTCATCTGTTTCTTCAGCTCGAACTCTATATCCAAGACCAGCAGATTCCAACCTCTGAATCATCTCATCTGTATGTTTGCGATAAGGGTTACATGCAGCAATAATCTGCAATCCACAGTGGGGTGTTAAACTTTCCCCTTTGACTGTCTTGTCACAGAGGACTTCCTTAATGCTGCTGATGGCCTCAGTGGTGTTGGCTTCATCAAAGAAGAGGACAGAGTCAAACCCATAGTCTTGTTTGTTAATAGAAGCTATGGTCTCTGCTTCTCTGACTTTGGTGTAAATCATGTCTGATGTTGTCCCTCCATGCACCTTGACAAGTTTCAAGTTTTCAGTGGACACTCCACTTCTCCGCAACTCACAAAGAAACTTAATGAGCCTCGTCTTACCGCACCCTGTTTCTCCCATGATGATAACAGGGATGCCACACCTGAACCGCATATGGATTGCGAGCATCTTCAGTATGTTGTCAGTTGTCAGCTCGTATGTTTCATCGGGGTCAAGAGGCCACTGGATACCAAGAACATTGCAGATTCGCTCTATTTTCTCACCTCTTGGAAGTTGATCAAAGTCGATGTTGAAAGGCACTCTCTGCAGCTTTAAGGCTTCATATAATACTCGGGTCATGACATTCTTTTTAATCACTCTTCCAGAGTTGGGTTCAATGGCATCAACAAAGTCACACTCATTAGGCTGAAGATGAAACCCAATGAAGGTCATGGACACATTGTCATCATTAAAGAAGATGTATGGATGTGGTTCTGTTTCCCACCTCTTCCTAATCAGAAAAGGTGCCAAATCTTCATCACGGACACCAGTCAGGTCCATCTGCAGCTTTCCAGGACTCTGGTCAGAGATGCTGAGTGATGGAGTGGCAAAGTCCTTTGCCATCAGAATCATGAAGTCCACCACAAAGGTTTTGAATCCAGTTAGAGTGTCTCCAGTAAATGTGGGATCACAAAACACAGATGTCTCACAGTTCTGTAGCTGGAGGTTTAGGAACCATGCAAAGTTTCTTAGTTCTGCCCACGATGGGTCCATAATTCCACAGTGCATGAGAAGCATCTGAAGACATTCCACATGCGAGCCTTCAACACCATTGTATGTAAACACATCCAGATCAATGTGGTTATGAAACCGTTGGAGATACTGGTAGGGTCGTTGAAAGGCAGCGCTCCTGAATTCTACATCGTCCATGAGTGGGTCATCATTGCTAACGATAGTAGGATCTTCTTGCTTCTGTGTCTCTAGCATCAGTACTTCTTTGGGTGGTCGGCAGAAAATATTTGGGAACACATCTATGAAACAGCTATTTTGCACCTAAACAAAACATGAATAAAACAAGTACAAATGAAACGGTGACTATAATGAAATTGGATGAAAATGAGTGCCTAGTTCAAAGCACAAAGTCTTACCTGCCGTGAGGCATTTTTGGTTAGCTTTGAAGTTGGTTCCAAAATCTCTACCAGGTACAGCTGCTTGTCATGGCACTTCCACACTCTTCCCTCAGAGTCCATTAGATACCGCAGAATCAACAGTTTGAACAGAAACTCATGGAGGCCTTTCTGCACCTTTTAAACCACACAAAAGCCATGAGATGTGATTTATCCTGAAGTGAAATTACTGAAAGCTAAGCATTAATGTCTCACTTAAACTGAATATTACCGATGATGTGATGTCAAAATGGAATATTGTGAGTTCCTTCTTCTTGTGGTTGTTTATGAGCGACTGAAGGATGACACTCTCATCAACGTTAGGTTCAATTAAGCGGATGCATTTCATCACTGAGGGCTTTTTGGTTGAACACTTCAGTTTTTCATACAACCTTTTAATGTAGAGGGATTTACCTAAAAACAAAAATCTTTAGTTATTCACCTGTCAACATTATCACCGTTACTCTAGTTGTCAACTGGAAAAAGCTTTAGATGAGTACGTACCAACCCCAGCCCTCTTGGAGGAAACGATTCCAACACAGAGACGATCTTTGAATGCAGCTGCAGCACTACACTGGTCTTCTGGAACAGCAAAGTGTTGGTACAGGTAATTCTGAATCCTCGCCAGCGCCTCCTGAGGAACCATGTGCAGCTTGTACTGGCTGAATGCTGAGGGAAGGTAGGCATGTTCTCTTTCTGAGCTGCAGATGATGACAAGCCTGTAGTCCTTTCTACTTTGCATTTTCATTCGCTGAAAAAAGGTCTCTACTTTCGAGCTTACATCATAAGTAAGCAGATCCCCGTACAGCAGACAGTAAATCTTCTGTCCTCTGTAGCCTGTGCTAAGACAGCGTCTAAGGAAAAGTTCTACCTGTTCATATGGTGTTGTGGAGCTGCACAAAAGGACCTCATCATAGGTTGGAAGTGCCTCATTCTCACTGCTCATGTAAACTGAGATGCAAGATGTCAGGACTTCATCATGTGGACAAACAATGAGGTTTGGATTTCCGATAACCAGTCCATTAGGTAGCTGTCTCTGTATGTACTTCTCCGTGGTCTGCTTGGAAATGTCTTCTTCACTCTCATCTTCACTTTCCTCATCTTTGTTTGCTAGGATTTCCAACAGTCTTCCCAGAGTTTTTACATCAAGAATGTGTGGAAGACGACGCTTCATATCTTTCATGTAAGTATTCCATATCAGATCAAATTTCTGTAACCCACTAGCTTGTTCTACAAAAGCTTGTAGAGGATCCGGTTCGCTGGTAAAATCTAAGTCTACCTGCTCACTTAGTGGATCACCTGCAAATGTCTGAAACTCAAGGTCGTCATTTTTTTCATCTGGTTTTGTGAGCATTTCATACTGGAGAGCATGCCATACATGCCTCAAGTCAGAGGCTGTGCAGTCTGGCTTGATGAAGGAAAGCATCATGAGAGCTTGGTCATCCACACTGGTCACATTTTCTTGAGACAGTTTACTGCACAAGTGGACAATTTGTTCAGCTGTGTAGTAATTCAGATAGTAATACTGGAATCTTTGTTTGTCCACAAAATTCATCCAGTAGTCCAGGCATTTCTCCATTTTCCTGCATAGTTCAGGAAGCTGTTCTTCTACACTACCTTCCACAATAACAGCACTGAGAACACCGCCCAGGTTGAAGTCCATCAAAATACTGGGTTCTGTACTGTTGATGCTACAGCTGATTTGAACTTCCCAGTGTCTGAATAGGGGATTACCGGCAGTGTGGAGGGCGATAAATGCTTCAGCTAGTCTCTGAACACTGTCAAACACCTGAAAAACAAAAAACAAAAAATGCTGTCATTTTCCACTTTTTCGTGATAAAAAAAACAGAGTAGGCTGAAATTACTTTCTCCCCTATCCTTCCAGTAACTGAAAAACAATGATATTGAGGTGTTGACACTGACTTTTAGGATCACTTTTATTGCAACTGGATTGGATTTTGGGACAAATTAATTTGCTCTGAAATCAGTGACCATAAAACAAAGTCATCCATTTGTTCGTGTTTGTTTCTGTGTGTGCATGTATGTGTGTGTGTGTGTCTGTGCGTGAGACTGTGTGTGTTTGTTTGTGAGTGCTTAGGGTGTACTAATTTTTTGTTTTTTTTTTAATTATTTATATGTAAAGCACTTTGTGCTACATCTCTACTGTGTGAAAAGTGCTATATAAATAAATAAAGATTGATTGATTGATTTTATGTTCATTATTCTGTTTATTAAAATGACCATGTTTAACAGTTTTAACCATAGTTTCAGTTGTAGACAGAATGCAGAATTACAGAAAAAGGTGACTTGGAGTTTTTGAGGATGAATTTAATTTTGGATTATTGCCCTCTGCACAATGATTTCAGGGATTACCTGCAAATCAAGAATTCTGATTGGTTGTTTTTATTTGTCCGATGCTGATTTACAGTTACAGCTCTTTAATGCAGAGGCATTTTGGTTTGGAAAGACTGATAGAAGATGCCTTGAAACTCAGATAGAGAACCTGTATCCAATATAACAAGATACTTTCCAAGTAAATTATTTTGAAGAAACAGTAACAGCACACCTAAATAAACATCTAACAAGTCTTGTTTAACAAAAAAAAAATACCTCTGCAAAACGCTCAACTTCATTTTGCCCTTGATCCCCTTTTCCAGACATCAGCATGAGTTTGTTCTGCAGTTCTCGCAAGTCTTCAAGAGAATAGCTGCGCATCTGTCGCCCATCATCATGTTCCTCTGGAATCTGGAGCTTTAGGGCTGTGGCAAGACTCAGCTGGATTGACAAATACCCAAACATTGTTATTAATTATTTTGCAGGACCAAAGGCCTTCTGTGTTTTCTAATAAAAATGTTTTGTTATTCACCTTTTTGACATTGTGTGCACTTATTAGGTAGATTCCCTTATTGTTGATGGATGAGGCTAAAGAGAGAGATGACAGTTCTACTGATCCATGACTCTCCTTCACAGTCTTCAGCCACTCCAGATGACGCGCACTGTCCCGCTACAAAACAAGACAGACCCTTCAAAATGGAAAACTAGTTCATTTGTTTCTCACTTGGCCATAGACTCTATATCCCTCATAAATTATGTGTAAACAATAATCAAAGCCTTGAATCGTCCACAGTTTAATAATATACAAATTTCCACAAAGACTTCTGAATTGTTACCAGTATGAATAATTTTTAGTACTTAAATAAGTGTAGTCCTACCAGTTTTTTAGGCAGGTTGCTGTCATTCTCTAAAGCTCTCCAAAGCTTCTGGAGCACCTCCTTGAAAGTGTGAAAATCTGATTCTGGTTTGAGCTCATAAAGCATGCAGGAGTAGCCGAGAACAGCATCATGGAAGCATGCAACCCGATCTACATCCATGTCATTCTCTCCAGCGGAAATGGACGCCAAGTCAACAAACACCTTTAATTCATTAATATCTACAAAAAAAAAAAAAATTAAAAACATACAGCACAGGTGGATGAACTTCTAAATACAGAGGTACCATTACAGCAGGAGATATTACTTAAATCATCCAATGTTAACAAATTCACAATCCTTCTATTTACCAGTTTTCTACAATTCTTAATCTTACCTTCAAGTGCATCCTTAACCCATTTCACAAAGTGCCCTCGAAGTCTCAGCTCATGAAGACAAAGTCTGCGGCTCTCTGTTATATCCACCAGATCTTTCTTCGCCTGCATCAAATCATTGTCAATCCGATTGAGCTCCTCTGTCTGAAAAGCTGCATCATTCTGTAAGCAAAATAAATAAATAAAATTAAATATAAAGCTTATGTCTACATTGCCCTTCAACACACATGCACATGTAAAGGTTTAAAGTTTACTATAAACTTTCTTCAAAATACTATTATTGAATTCACACTGGTCGAGGAGGAACAGATTTAGAGTCTTGATCACTTACTACTTCGGTGAGTGTCTCCAGAACCTTGAAGTCACCTTTAAGACAAAGGGTGTCCTTGACCATCATGATGATTTCAGCTGAAGCGACTGCCAGATGAAGCTCATGATACTGCTCGATCTGTTTAACCCGGCTGTGGATCCACTGTTTCTCAATAGACTTATCAACTCTACACATGATGTCCATGTCCTGTGCTAACTTTTCATACTTTCCATTGAAATCCCTGAACAGCTGATTGACCTCCTCAAGCATTATGCTGCCATTCTTCAGACGAGTGTAGATGTTTTTGTACTCCTCAAAGCACTGTATGAAAATCTCATCATGTATCACTTCTGGTGATGCCATGATGTCCACTACTTCATGCACATCAGGATCGTCTTCCAACATTTCTTCCCTGGCAAAAACTCTTGCCCGTTTCTCCCAGCACAGATTGAATATATGACTGTCTCTAAACGTGTACAGAGCCTCTGCCATGTCTCGTATTTCATCATCCAGCTGGAAGTAGGTGACGACACCAGCCATTGGTGAGGGTATTTCATCAAACGGGTGAACCTCCATGAAATGGTTTAGAGCCATGACCTCAATGTTGACCTGCTGCCTTTCTTCCATGTCGGCAACATCAACTATCACGGATAATAAAAATGCAGGTGTCACATAATAAGACATTTTACACGGTCATCACCAAATTGAGCGACTGTTCTGACCTACATACCTGTTAGAAACTCCTCCAGCTTACGGCTCATTGTTAAGAAGGTGTCAACCAAGTCCTTCTCATGGTAAACAGCTTCCACTTCATCTCGCCTGCACCTTAACAGCCTTCTCATTTTGCCCTGGTCTTTGTATTGCTCTCTCTCAGAGAGGCAATCTGTTCATATCAAATTCACAGGGTGTTATTAGAAATATTTATGGGATAAGGATCATGCATTTTCATTAAATAGCTAGTAGAAGTTTATTACCGATTTTTAGTAAGTCTAAGAAGGCATTGCTCCTCTCCAGAATGACGTTAAGTAGACTGATCTTAATGTTTCCACAGACCAGCTGATTGTTAACGGCTGTGAATGAGGATATGGCCATTGCAAGTCTGTCACGTGCTTCCACTGAGAGCTTCTCGATCAGCCTTTCTTCCGCACCTGTAATGATACACATCTTTATGTTCTTTCCTTAAATATAAAATCATGTCTATCACCTAAGTCATAGAAACACATCAACAACAGCATTTCCATCTAAAGCATTTTGCTCTGATGAGGTACCATGTAGTTGAAAAATGTCTTTGGCTGCAGTCCAGGAGAGGAGGTACTGGAGGACCACTTCTTCATCTTCCTGATAATTTCCTTGACCATCCCTTGGCCAGGACTTCTGGATAATCGCTGAGATGAGTTTTCCAAACTTCCAATTTATTTTGAGCCTCTCAATCTCAAACAGTTTTCCCTCAGATTTGGTCTGTGCATAAGACAAATAACAGTTCACAGTTTTAATTTATTAGTAGTCCTGTAACCTTCAGCCACCACAAAATCTAATTGTTAGTTGAGGCTGATATAAGTCCTGATACCTGGCACAAAGATGTAACAGCCTCAAGTGCACACTTTTCAATAATAGAGGCAACATGTGGATGGGACTCACTGAGGTCCTCTATTTTTGTGCAGTAGAATTCAATTTGATCCAGAGCAGATTCCTGAAGTCACAAATAATAAGCACTGTGAAAAATATAATTTACAAACAAGATATAAAGTAACCAAAATTAGGAAAAAGATGCATCCCAATTACCTGTTTGAACTTGCCCTCAAAATCCATGGTTAGCATCTGTCTCCACTCTTTTGTGCACCGTTCATCTTTGAATTGGATTGAGATCATATTATTCCAGATCTGTAAAATAAAGCCATCAAAAGGAGTTATTTTCAGTGAATTTCTAATAATGATGGCATGTGAACATGCACTTAAATATTCTGGTTTTCTTTAAAAAACAAACAAAAAAAAAACAAACAAAAAAAACACTCACTTCAATCTCCGCCGTGCCCTGAACATAGAACATGGTGGTCATTCCTCTGTGAAGGAGTCGATTCATGAAAGATCGACTAATCCAGTCTCTAATAATTTTCAGTGATTCAGAGACCAAGTCTCTGGCATACCGCTGCTCCCTTTCCCCTTCTGCAGTCTCCTATAAAGAATTAGTATTTCAGATAACTTGAACTTAAATCTTCCTAATTCCTTATAATTCATTGCACATACCTGTTGCTTGTTGCACAAAACAAGGTCTGAGACTGATGCAACCAGATTCATGCAAGCTACAGGAATATCAGGGTGATTCTGGGTATATGATGCTGGTTTGACTCCTTTGCAGATCTTTTCCAGGAGTTTTACAGCTGTTGCAAGGCACTCTTTCCTATAAGCCTCAGTAACACAACTGACACAATGAAAAAGAACAAGAGCGCAACTTCAGACTGTCGCAGAATATAACAATTACGTTTACGATAAAGTAAGTTGCATATATGTGAAATCATCAATAGAGACAAGATGTGTAGGTATTTGACAATCTAAGAGACAAATCACCTGTATTTTCCTTCAATGAGGTTGCTCTGGATGTGTGAGATTATGTCAGATACTGTCTGCAAAACAGAAAAAAAGCAACAAAATTATTCACTTTCAGCTGGTGTGTATTTTTAAGTTACTAGGCAGCATGTCTGGGGCCAATTGTACCAACTTACACCTGGTCTTGAGCCAAGTCGGTTCTAAAGTCAAATATTGTAGTGAGTATCAGCCATTTAGCAAAAACTTACCATAAAGTTACTATACAGACTTTACAATGAGTAGCTTTAGATGAAAAACAATTATTAAGGTCAAGGGTACTCTGTGCAGTCATATCTGCAGTATCAGAGGGACCAGGTCACGAAAATCAACATAACAACGAAGTGGATGCGTTTGAGTTGGGTAAAATAATACACCATTAAAGCTGTATTACTAAAAACAAATGCCTACAATATATACTAGTCGTTAGACCCTATTGTTAGCACCGGGCTGGAGCAACACCTGTCAACACACAGGTGTATTTGGCATAATATGACAAATGGAACAGGAATAAACACTGAATTTATATTTTACAATGAGATATTGCTGGTTTCGCTCTAAATGAGGGGCTATAAGCAGATTTACCATTTATCAGACAACAGAGTTGTCACCTGTCTTGTAGCTGTAAAGAGCACTGCATTTTATTTTAAATTATTGTTGTCTTTAGAAACAGTGCACCAACAGTGTGGAGACATGACCCATGAGCTTCACTGCCTGTCAGATCATCAGCAGGGAGTCAGTGAAACTGAACCACCACATCCACAGTATTCAACTAATCAGCTCTTATTCATGTCTCTGGTGTTTGGCATATTTCTCCTTGTAATTCTTTCCTACTGTTTGCCAATTTCCTTGTATACAGTCTGCATTATGGTATATTTGTATTTGTTTTATTTGACAAAGACAGAGCTTATTAATCACTACAAATATTAGAAACTGTAAATGAGCCAAAGTTAGCCAACAGGGATAATTTAAAGTTTTATTTTCATGTAAAAATACAACTGAATAATCTAAAAAAAAAAAAGAAAATATCACAAATACTCCAAAACATTAATAAACTACTTTTCTGAACTACAGTGAGTAAAATTGCCCTTACTTTTTCTTTGATCTAGTTTCTGTCAATAACAGAAAACAGAGAAAAACAGAGATTTTTAACAATGTCACCTACAAAGCTAACTAATGAAAACTATTGATCCAGACATTCATATGAACAAATGTCAGTCAGTTGAGACTGGGCATAAAGTCAGTAAGTCAGTTCTAAAGACTGGTCATAGCAAAGACCACCTTAGTAGTGAAGACCAGCTGGTGGAACCTGCCCCTGGATACTTGAAATATAGTTGTTCACTTGCAGATCCAAATGCTTGTATTAGGTAATTAAAACTTATCACGCAAACTAATCAGACTGAACTCATGAAATCATGTTGTACTTCACACCGGTTCTTATGGCATTTGGCGTGCTATACGTATGTATTTTCATGCTTTCATGTGATATTCAATGCCATTTGATCACGTGTCAGTGCATGCCAAGATCTCTCCAACGCCTACCCACTAATTGCGTGGTATTTGGTGCGGCATGAACATACACGCAGAAACCTTATGTGTACAGATAACACGCTAATTAAAAGTGGTGTGTTATCTGTACGCAATTCATGATATCATGTTGAAGTAATAGACAGTAACTGCCTTTTACACGTTTTTTAATAAGATGGATGTGTTTACACCAACCTGGAAGCTACTATAGGTGATGTCCTGGGGAGTCTTATTTGTAAAAACCTGAAGCATGTCCAGAAGCTCAGCATTTATGTTCATGCTGCACTCCACCAAGTCATCCATGGGCATAAGGTACAAGCAGGACCGCAGCATAAGAGGATCCACTTCCATCAAGTAACTGTATTTTTTCATTGCATTCACCAGAGCCCTAAAAACAGAGAAGTAACCCAACACACATACATCAACATCCACCTTTCCTAGTGTCATGCACAGGAGATATGTGGACAACTTTTGTAAGATGAGGGCTACTCTTACTTCCTGTCTTGGCTGCTCATGTTTGTAGGTTTCAAATTTTCAACGCCTTGTAAACCTGCCCACGATATGTCATACTTTGCTGAGGTTGGTGCCTCAAAGGGCTTAGTGGTGCCTTTGAGAAGGTGGAGGAGGGGTAGAACCAGAATCCATTTTGGCATTCCCTCAGTTTTTACAGTATTTATCAGTGACATCAATTTTTCTGGCAGACTGTGACATAAATTGGAATACAAGTTAGCTTCGACTCATAACTTGATCAGTCATAACTGGTTTTAAAATATTCTGATGCTCAGTATTTCATTACTGGATTATACTAAAGATGCAAAGGTACCTACTTTAGGAGATGACAGACATCCTGAGAAAACTGGGTCCAGTACTGGAGGAACTCCTCTTTGTTTAGTTTGGGAAGGCACAGTGTGCTGCAGAGCCGGCTCAGCTCACCATTATCTAGTCTGATACCATGCCGTGTACGAATAAAGAGCATAATCACAGCTGCCTTCATGGGATCCTGGATGTAGAGGCTCTTTCCATCTCCATGACTTAGTAACTGAGGAATCACATTCCTCAGCATGAACTGCTTTAGCAATCGTCTCACCTGGAGCATCAAGCAAGGAAACAATACCAATGTAAGATTATATTACCTGGGTGTTTCAGGATAAGTGCAACACTATTTAGTGAAGATTGTGAACTTACGTCCTCTTTTCCATAGTCTAAGGAGTACCATTTCTTTTGTCTTTCCTCATACACATATGGCTCCTCATAGATCTGGAAGAACTGATTCAGCTGGACCAGAAAACTCTTTAAGTTAGTACCATTCCACTCTCTGAGAAGATCAAATATGGTCTCCAGCATTATATTCCCTGCAATCTCTCTGCCTTGAATCAGATTCTTTTTTTGGTCGGACCAAAAGCTACGTGTCAGAGGATTCTTCGAAGGCTCTGCACAAATGATGTCATCATACTGATGCCAGTCTCCTTCAACAGAAAAACACAAAAACAGTTTAATGTGAGGACTTCTGAGCAAGGAGGAAAATAACTACATGTGAGGAAAAGTTCGATTTACCATCTTCATTTAGGAGGTGGGGTTTCACAAACAAACATCTGTTGGTAGGTTCACTTGATGAATCCATTTTGTATATGTGCTCATACTCATATTTGCTTTTTTTACTCCTGTAGACAACATATTTGTATGGGATTGACACAGAATCAGCTTCAGCTTTTGTCGTCACCAAACTGCCATTAACCAGGAAACCGTGTTCCCCAAGATCCCTGTGAAAAAGGGAAAAGAGAATGAAATAAACTCTGTTACAAGCAACAGAATTAGACACACTGGCCTAAAGTTTACTAAAGAATGGACATTCTATGTATTTACACAAACAAAATGGCACTGAGAACAGTGGATAAACCCTTATAGAAAAAATAAAGTTTATAAAATAAGACATTAAAAATACATAATTCAATGATTGGTCTGAAACTGCAATTTGTAGACAACAAGGACCGAAAAACAGAACTTCATGCAAATGTTTGTTGAGTAATAATAAACACAAATCAAAACCACTTCAGGTTGTGTGTTTTTAGAAGCCTTCGTTTTCGGTGCGTATGCCATTGTCATGTATGTAGACGACAGGCAGTAAATGCAGAGAAAAATCTCTCTCTTCAAAAAACCCCACCTACATACAGTATAAACTCCTTCTCACATAATATTTGAGAATATGTGATTAACATCTGTTATTTACTCAAAAAAAACTGTTAGCAATTCAAATCCCATAACCTTTACTGCAATCTGTTCTCACCCATTCAGTGTTTTTGTTACAAATATTACTTAATATATACAATTAGAAAATAAATTACAAAAAAAAAAAGCTATTTTTTTTCTCCATTTTCTTCATAATTTAGGGTAGATTTCAAGTCTGTGAAATAAACACAGATTTATTACTTCAATGGCTATATGAATGAATTTAGCCGTTTTGGGTGAAAATGTCAAATTACACACATATATTTAAGCTTTCTATGACAGAAATGTATTAGAACATTTTTATTAACATGCAGTACAAATCCATATTAGGGGTCATAATTCTACATGGTGGGTCAGTTTTCATACTAGAAAATTGACCCGCGGGTCACAATTCTATATAGAAAAGTGACCCGTGGGTCAGAATTCTATACGACACCTCCACTGGCACAAAGCATTGACAGTGCGAGTCTCAGCACCTGTCATAGCAGGTGACAACACCCTGTTCTGGAGATTTGCCAGATGGATAAAGAAGTCCTGGATAGGAGCCAGAAAATGTTGGAGGACACTGTGAGGTTGATCTCTGATGCTGTCAGTTTGTTGACACCAACTAATTAGTCTTGATATACTGTACATTAGGGGTGGGTATTGCCAACAACCTTGCGATACGATACGATTCGCGATACAGGGGTCGCGATACGATACGTATTGCGATACAGGGGTATCCCGATACATGGTCTTAAAGGTGATACGTATCCCGATATTTTACATTATGTGACATATAATTTTTTTAAAAAGACATGTTTACCCAAATGTTATTTTTA
>JAQQZY010000028.1:21979341-21990867 GCA_030068375.1 Ostorhinchus rueppellii | reverse complement strand
ATATACTGAAAACATGAGCTAAGCAGCACTTTGGTCATTTATTTTCTGATTCATCTTATTAAACTATGTCAGATTTAGCACATTTCATGTCTGAAGCAGAGATTTTCTAAGAAACTGTAGAGCAGTGGTATATATTCTCCTTATTTTGCTTTTATTTTTGTGTGTAAATGATGTATTTTCTTATATTTAAGTCACCGATCATGTAGATGTTCATTAAAACTCAGAGAAAACAAAGAAAACTCAAGAAAAAGTGACTTTTTCAGCCAATATATCAACAAAAACAAATGTATCCATGCACTGTTGTTTTACTGGTAAATCAGTGTTGTACAAGATAACAGTGTTTCCACGGTAACTACAGAGCTTCTAAACATCCAAATGGGTCATATCTGATGACCATGAAAAGACAAACTGCATCATTTACATGTTTTATTAGGATGAGTGGATCAGAAGCTATTAAACCCTTTAGATCAGTAGATGGTTTAGGTTTCCGGTGCAGCTTTGGGTCTTTATGGTTTAAAGTTTTTTTGTTTTTTTTTTCTAATTATGACTGATGCATTCCTTGCGGTGCATAATAGTTATTTATGAGCTCCAGAGGCATACATTTCCTGAACCACAGAATAAAAACCATTGGGAAAAAAAAATATGCAACCTGATTACATTTCAGAAATCTGTATAAATATTGTTTTATTTGTGTTATTTTTCCACATTTGACACTCTTCCTGTAGCTCTCCATTGCATAAGTGTAATATTCTTGTTTTCTGTTCCTTTACATCCCCTTCTGGAACAGGGACACTGTTTTAGGTCTATTATGTCGGGTATCATTAAAGCAAGACGTTCAAAGTGTTCTGCTGAAAAATGCTGACTGTGCACAATGTGTGCAGTGTTCTGGGTTTGATAGGACCAGGGTTTTTTTTTTCCCCTCTCTATGCTCTGCAGTATCAGCACAAGCAAAAATACCACAGACATGTGCTTCCTTTAGACACATATATCTGTTCTATCCTGCACTTCATCACAGGGACAGGGAACTTATTCTGGCTGATGTTTGGTTCGAGGCTGAGAACATGCCTGGGGAAATATGACATTTATAATTAAACTGATTATAATCGCCTCCTTATTGACAGATGATGCCTTATATTACATATATAATGCATGTTAGGGTTTGACCGTTTGTAATTACCCCCATATTTTTTCACAGAAGTCTGTTTTTTCGGTGCATATGTTCAATTGTCTGAACTGTACATGCAATTCATGTTTTTTCCCCGTTTCATCACATTTTAAGTTGAAAAAAACTGCAAAAAACACATATAAACACCCAACTATGACCCTTATAGAACAGAATAGTGCATCATTATGTTGCCATATCCACTAGTTTTACTGAATAATCTTGTTTCAAAAGTGTCATGTATTTAATTGCACTGTAAAAAGTAAAACATTGAATCAACTTAAAACATTTTTCTTCAACAGGTCACACAAAAAAAATTAGTTGAGTGAACCAAATTAAATTACATTCAATAATATAAATTAAATTGGTTCACTCAACTATTTTTTCCCCCATGTCTGACCTATTGAAGAAAAAAAATGTAAGTTGATTCAATGTTTTACTTTTTACAGTGTGGTGCTCATGATATGGATGATCATGTCTATAGCAGAGGTGAGGATGACCTGCAGCTGTAAATGTCCATACTATAAATCTGCCCTGCTGTTATGTAACTGTGTGAACTGACATGGAAAACTGGGGAAAGGTCGTGTTAGTGAAGTAACTAAGTAGATCCTGAACTGCTGTGATCATCTGTTAGATTGAACTCACGAAGCATAACGCACACACACACACGCACAGCAGCTTATTTCATTAGAAGTTTGTGCATGCTGATGCCTCTGGAGGATGAAGTATCCGTGCTGAGTCCCTGGACCGTGCAGCAGGCCCGTCCCGGTGACAGGTGAGCCTCATACACTCATCCAGCCGTGCGTAAAAGAAAACGACACTGCGGTTGTTGTTGCATCTCCAACACAACACACGTTAAAGCTGACTTACCACCCGTCGCACCACACCCGGATCCTTCGCCTCCTCTTCTCGGGACTGCAAGCTGCAGCGCTGGGGGTCGTCCCTGCGTCTTTCCCTGCTGGTGTGTTCGCTTGATGGTGGTGATGTCCGTTCTTAATCATGTTTTTTTTTTTTTTTTTTTACGCTGGTGACTTTTTTTTCTTTGTATGTGCAAATGTACAGCCACTTGCTCCAGATCAGGTGGTGAACGGGCTGTTGTCAGTTGCGTGCCCTCTTTCAGCGCAGGACAACCGGTTTCTGTGTCAGCAGCAGCAGCAGCAGCAGCGGCGGCGGCACCGAGATGCGCCAACGCCTCCTCTACCGGCGACGCACGGACGCACGACTCTGGCTGCGTCAAGTCGCTCAACAACAACCACCAAGAAACGCAAACGGAAGACGCCACCACATAAACCCAACCCACTCAAACCTAAATCTGTTGGGTTTTATTTTGAAAAACCCTCGCGCGGACACTTGGCTTCGTCGTTACGCGCTTGACTCAGGTTGGATCGTACGATGGGTGCCGGTCGGGTGCGCACGGTGCCGGTGCAACGCAGCCGACATGTTGTTACATAACAGCGACGTTTTTCCACTGTCACGTGACTGGTTCTGGATTCCCACAGAAATCTCAGGCCAACTGCCAACACTGCCTCTGATAACATGCCAGTTTTTGATCCCTGGTTTGTACATAAACCTCAGTTTTATAATTCAATAATCCCCAGCCGGTGAATAATAACAATAACAAATTAACGTTATCATCAAAAGTAGGATTAGTCAAGTAGATTATTTTATATTGGCGCTTTAAATTGAATGAAACTCAGCACGAGCTTCTTATAAGATTCACCCAAGAGGATCAAACTTTCATACAAAACAAATACGTGCTTACAGCTATTAAAAAAAAAAAAAAAAACAAAAAAAAACGTATTAATGTTATTAAAACGTGTATTAGTGTCTTTTCACTAATAAGAATCAACATAAATTAAAAAGTAACCATGCAAATTAATCATTAAATAGATAAATATAATATGTGCGTAATGATACAGGACTAAAACGTGGATACATTATTAATAAATATTGATTGATCACAGCTGTATTAATTCTAGCCATAATATATGAGGCAATTCCTACAACTTTTCTCACTTGGAGAAATCCCTGTATTTGTGGAAGAACCTTGTTGAATTACTGTCGTTACCCAAACGCACCAGCAGAGGGCAGCCTACACCCATATACGCCTGCTGTAAACTCCCAAACAGCCTTGAAGCTATTGTCTTCTCTTTCTATTTGTGTAGAATCACTTATATGGACAGAAATACACACCGATTGGACTTTCATTGACAGAATAAGGCTGTTTCTCAGATAAAACTGGTGTTGTTTAACCTGGCGTTGATAAAAATTGTTGGCCGTTCCCTTGTTGTGGTGCTTTAAGTGATTATAATATTTGCTGATGTAAACAAACAAACCAAAAAAACCAAACAAAAAAAAAAAACAGTAGTACACCCCCTCACAGACACAGACATGGTGTCGAACAGGGTGGTACGTCTGTGGCAGATGTGCTAAATGAACAGGCTGATGAGGATGAAAGCATTAATTGTACTGAAGGGCTGTTTGTCTGAGAATTGGGGCAGGCACCTGCTGCAGAAGTGGGTGAGGATGAAGAATGCTGTCCTAGATTGCCCACCAGCTCACCTTAACCCAACCCGCCAAATTAATCAACTCTTCAGAGGCCAATCCGGTTGTCTGGGGCAGGCAACGGAGGAGGGAGAGCAGCCTCTTTTAAGGCACAGGTCACACAGACCTGTAGGAGCCTCCATTTAACAGAAAGGAGGAACAATACCAGGCTGGAATGGCGCAGAGACACTGGGGTTTTAGAGTTGCCCTGCAGGATGGAGTGCTAAGATGCAGTTTGTCTTCAGCCATCTGTCTCTTTGTCTCTGCGCCTTTTCTCCTGAGATGTGTTTTGAATGTGCAGGGGTTGAAACGCTGCTGAGGAGGGTGATGTTTGATGAGGTGTGCTGAGACAGAGGGGGCTTAGGGGCCCCATAGGGAGCACAGATGACTAACTCACTACTCCTTCTAATCTAGGACAAGCACACCTAGACATCCTTCATGACTCTAATGTTTTACTCGTGTCGGGCCAAAAATATGTCCACTGAGGTTAGCCAAAGTGGGTCGCCCACCGGCTTTTTTTGGATCACAGAAAAAGAAATCGTGCCATCTAAATGATCGCTGTCTTCTAAAACCCACCCTGGACGGCAAAAAGCCTTCCCCGCCAGTTTATTTTTACAAGTATCAAACTGGGTCAATGACGCCACAGAATATGACAAAAACCCAATTTCAACAGTGTTTAAAAGCTTCCAGAGACAGTATTAGTCAATGCTTATAAGCCTTTTTCAAAACATTTTATTGGTCTTATAGAAAATAAAGTAAGCTGTATCAACAAACATACAATATATACATCAATAACTTAGACACCTCAGAGAATCACGTTTAAATCCACAGTTGTTACTGTATATATGAATACATAGGACTTATCTACAGATTGCAAAAAAGTACAATAATTTAATTTATAAATAGTTACAATTAACTATTGTCTGTTTTCATACAAAGTACTGCAATATTTTATTACAACCCATACAGAAAAATAACAAAACAGATTATTAACTTTGTATTACTCGCTTTAGTCAGAATTTTATACCTTCAAAACACAGATCCACTCCATGGAGGAAAAAAACAAAAACAAAACTGCACAGTCAACTGTTTACAAAGCATAATTTCATGAAAAAGCCAATGATTTGAGAGCTATTAAATTCCACATAAGTGCTGTTATTTATCCTCTCTAAAACAAAAACAGAAAAAAAAAAGAAAAAGCCACTAACGGGAAAGGGGAAAAAAAAAAAAAAAAAGCTAGAACCAATTAAAAACAAAATCTGCAGAACAAATTACAGTGTTAAGATCAATTTTAAATACACACTCCACACACGATGACAACGGAAATTTATGTGGATGATGCTACAGTGAACGACGAGCATTAATGACTGGTGTAGCAGCAGAGGAGCCTCAATCGTACGGACATGCACGCACTCAGCCATACACGAGAAAAAAAAAAAAAATCAAAGATATTGCAAATGGCCCTTGTGACAGAATATACTGTAGCGTCGATTTCAGCCGGCGCACAAACTGAAATATCAGACACAGACGTCTGATTTATGAATGTGTTAAATCAGCTCATTTAAGACCAGAGTATTGGTGAGTAAGGCTTGAGTGCATCTGTCCCCTAATTTCTTTCAGACGTTGTGTAATATTAAATTTACAAGACAGCCACTATGAACAAGGACCGATTGCCTTTTCATTTAGGGGTGTAAAATAAACAAAAAAAAAAACAACAAAAAAAATCGAGGGTGAAATAAGAAAAAAAAACATTCACAGAAAGTCTACAAAAAACAGCAAGAATCATTAAATAACAGACCATAGTCACTTTGACGATATTGATTACTCTTACATCTACTCTTTCACACCTTTCCACTGAGTTGCATATTAAGGGTCACTTTTTCACAATGGTCATTAATACCTACTGTAGCTACATACTATACACCTGTATGTGTGAGAAAGAGACAGTCATCTCTATGCGGAGATTGAGAGATTGGTCGATGGTGCCGCTCGAACACCTTTAAAAGACACTTGACACGAAAAAGATTCACTCCACAAGACTGCCACAGCAATAAGGACGTCAACATCGATACTGGGCTATGTCAAGAGTCAGATATATATTTTTCCCACAGTTAACCAGTCAATGTAAATAGCTAAGCGTGTTGACAAAGTGAGGATAGGATACTTGCGCACAGACAGTATAACCAGCACCCAGGTCTCGAGCATGGAGTGTTTTTTTTTTTTTGTTTGTTTTTTGTTTTTTTTTGCTGAGGCGTCGTTTTGGAGAGTGGCTGTAGATTAACGCCTCAGACGTTCTGACCAGCAGGAGAGTGAGAGCTGGATGGAGTGCATTCTGTTAATGTCATTACACGACTACTTTCACCTTGAGGTGTAAAAACAGCTTCACTGGTAAATTCCTTTTAGAGGACCAGGAGAGTGATGTGACACTTGGCACGGAAGAAGAAGAGGAGGAAGAAGAAGAAGAAGGAGGAGGAGGAGGAAGAGGAGCGCTGCTGGCAGCTGTTGTTGATTGTAATTCTGTGTGGTCATGATGTGTCTCTTTCTGTGTGTGGATTGAAGCCCTTTATGACATGCTTATCATAAAAAAAGGGAGAAAAAAAGTGAAAAGAGCTGCCATCCCTGCTTCTCATCTAGAATGGTTTGTTCATTTTTAGAGTGACCTGTTTTGTCCTGAGCAAAACAAGCAGGAGCTTAGTGCATACAAACCCTCCATCAAACCCTACCGCTTTTAATCGGAAAATCTGAGGACCAGTGGGTAAATTCATACAAGCGACGCTGCACCGTTTTTCCAACTGAGTTTTTTTTTTTTTTTTTTTTTTTTTTTTTTGGGGGGTGGGGGGGGGGGGGGGGCAAAAAACTCCAGGTTATCTCTTAAATGTGGTTGCTCTCATTTATCCTGTCGAAAGCGAAATTTGAAAGGTTATTCATTAGGTTCCCCGTCTCCAATTCAGACCAGTTAAGTGGCTGAAATGAATATGATAATGAAATCCTCCCAATAATGAAGTCATTTCCTTTCAGGTTACAGACCAAGTATTTAGAGGGCATCCAGCACCAAGTGCAACCGTTAGTCCGATTCTGAAAATGACAATATCGCTGTAAGCTTCAGGAAAAAAAAGGTAGAAGCTTTCAGAATTAATGTTGATTAAGCTGCAGCTTTTTGAATACCCAAACGCCATTTCACAAAATTCTGTCTTACATGGCTCAATATGGTAAACTTGTAGTAATGACAGTATGATTTGTAACTAACACCAAGGAAGCGGGGGGATATCACAGATGCCAATACGCACAAAGACAATTGACCTTGTTTACACCACCTAGTTTAGCTCTACAGATTTGTTTTAAATAGCACAGCATTGACATCTATACAGTGAACGACACTGCCAACTTGTCACTTACACATCACATCACGCGCTACCCCACAGTACGCGCCTAGTCACTAGAAAAGCTATCAGACTTCAATAGTAAGCCACTTTCGGTACAATTGCAAAAAAGATGTCACAGGAATTTTTTTTTTTTCTGTTTTCTTTTTGTGTATTTCTATAAACAATGGAAGGTAATCTACCTAGTAATAAAAACCAAGAACTCAACATTAGACAAAGTTTCCTACACCTTAACAATTCAAACAGTAAAGCTTGTGTAAAGATTTTCTTTTGGAAATATCTGACGGCCCTGTCGACAAGTAATTACAAAAAATGCAATAAATATCTTTTAAACAAAACAACTCCAACATAGTTTTCTATATGAGCAAAAATTACGTTTCAAAATGTTTGTGGATCACACTGTCCCCACAAAACACGAGGATATTACTGTAATAACATTCAGGTTTTCAGATATTGTCCAAGAAGCTTGTCATATTGGAATGGCACTCAGCTCTAGAACAATATCCTGTAGAACTGCTGATCATTTTTAACATTTCCACTTAACCATAAATATGCAAGACCTCTTTGTATTTTCAGTGCATACATATATTATTGCATCTACCAGTCATATTGATAATGACAAGTTCATTAATAAAGCCTGTCCGAGACGCATAAACAGAAATGAATGCTGGGTTTGGAAGCATTATTTCATGCTTATATTCTTGACAGACAACCAACAAAATCACAAATTGAACTAATTTACTAGTTTTGGATTAGTCAGGCTGTTTTAAAGACATCTGCAGCATCCGCAGCAACAGTTTGTGACCATTTGTTATTTTTCTGAACTGGAGTCAGTGCATGATAACAAGCGAAGGGGGTTCAGACTGAGAAATGTGCCAGCTCTTTCTTCAGATAATGTTTTGGCATAGATGTGAGTAATGTCTTATTTATGATTTGACAGGCTGTGATCATTTGTCAACACGAGCCAATTATTAGGACGGAAAAGGCTTAAAAAGCTCAGTCATTAGGAAATATCACAAGTATCAAAGTCAACAAACTAACAATTTGGATGCCACTTACCATTATTCTCAGTGATCGAAATAAAAAAAAAAAAAAAAAAAAATCATCACTACATTGTACTTTTGATATTGCGTTCTTGAAGATTCGAAGTCCTGGTTTGCTTTGTTATTCAAACGTTTCAGTTCAGTCATCATCCATCCATAACCAGCTGAGAAATCCTACATTGCAGGATCAGACTGACTCTGACCTGACAGATTAGAAGTCGTACTTTCAGATTCAGATGGGAAGCATATTTTTAGAGTTCGTGCCAAGGGTCCAACTGAGAATTTACACAGGTAATCCTGCGCCATGTTACGATGCACTGACGAGTTTAGTCTTGAGAAGAACCCTCCTACTCTTTCTGCTACTACGATCTAGCCTCCGTTTTGGATTTAACGATGGTGATGACGCTGGTGGCAGCTACTTTACCAGGGATGAGGGGCCCTATGACGGAGGCCATAGGTCCCCTGGCTGTGACGGGGTTGCGGGCCACAGTCCTGGCAAAGCTCTGAAGGGCCTCGTACTTTGAACGCAGAGCGTCCAGCTCCACCTTCATGCTGGCGTTTTCCGTGGCCAGCTTGTCCACCTCCTGCTGAAGCTGAGCCTTCTGCTTCTCCAGCTCTTCTTTCTGGGTGACGCGCTTCACCCGGCAGCTGGCAGCGTAGCCGCGGTTCTTGAGGGTGCGCCGCCGCTGCTTCAGCTGCAGGATCTCCTCTTTCGACAGGCCCCGTAGATGCTGGTTCAGCTCCCGTACTGACATGGTCACCAGCTCGTCATCTGTCAAGCTGGTGCCATTTTCTCCTGGCTCCCGCTTCACCTGAGGAAGGCAACTGTTTAGTGAAGGCTCTTAAAATAGACATGTTTTCCTGAAATTGTCAAGAAAATTTGAAGCAAGAACTTGAAATGTTGCAAAACAGAAAAGAAGAAAATTTGAATTAGGCACGTTTCCATCCACTGGTACGGAACGAAGAAGCTAGTCTGTGTACTCATCAAAAGTTCACATGGTTGTAATTAACAGTACAAGAAGTACATTTTTCTGCAAACATTTTCCATCAAAATTGTCTCCTTGATGTTTTTTCTTGAGTAGTAATTTGTTTTTTCATCAGACTACACCAGTTTTTCTCAAATGCGGAAGAAGCCCGGGGGATACTTGAAATGTTTTGGGAAAAATACATTAAATAAGTTATCATGTACTGAATACAAAATAAATAATGAGAATTAACTCTGAAATAGGAAACACAACGAATACATTCATACAAAAAAATTGACACTCCTGGCCGTATTTCATTTCAATATTTTTAACAACTCCGAGCCCCCCCACCCCTAAGCTGTAGTAGCATTTTAAGAACATCTCTATTTTATATATTCTTGAAGATGAGTATATTTGAGTGATTATTAATTACTTTTTGTTCATGAAAGGTTCATTTATTCACTAAAGACCAATTCATTTATTTTTCTTATCAATGAAAAGGGCACTTTTCAGTTTACATTTTACACACAAAATTTACTTATAAAGATGTGGGGTTTTTTTTTGTTTTTTTTTAATAATTAAAAGACAATACAATACAGAAACTGGGGGTCACTGGGTGAACACAAAATATTTAAATGACAGACAGCAGAAATTATGCATTGTTTTGTTTATAGTCCAGCCATTTTCTCCAGCGCCTTATGAAGGCTCAAGGAATATTAGTGAAAAAGATGTGCGTTATTTTTTAATATATTAAAGCTAAATATGTTGTTTGCTTACAAAGATTTGAAAATAAAAACGGACACTTTTTGGACTCATTTTGTCACTCAAAAAGGCTGAAGCGAGGGGTACTTGGCTAAAAAATATATTTCAAGGGGTAGTGAACCGTGAAACGTTTGAGAACCACTGCTCTACACTATGGCTGGGTGAGAAAACAGTCTCCAAATATTATCATAATACAATTTATGTCCCTCAATTACCAGCTTTGGACATTTTTCATTGTCGTGGACGGATCTAACAGCGACATCCACGGCGCTCCACATGTGGGTCCATTTTCTGTTTGGTGAGTAAACCTCAGCCAGAGATCCAGGACACTGTTAGATAAATATTTGTATCAAAGTAGTGGTTTAGTAAAACAAACTACTGAGGATCTGCACTGTGGACTCATTTCCAGAGTTTTCCTGCTGTTTGTGTCAGAGTTTGACAGAAATCAAACGGATCACTAGAATCAGATGATTGTAGTAAACAACTTGTACTACTTAAATCACTGAAATGTACTAAACTAAATACAATAATCTTGATAATTAGGGATCGGTAGCTAAATTTGGTATTAAACAGGCCCAGGAGTTAAGTTATTAAAGATGAGAGTACTGATAAGCTTGGACGTGACTGTTTTCTATGCGCCACAGTACAGGTGTCAAACGCGGCCTGTGGGTCAGAACCGGCCCCCCAGAGGATCCAATATGGCCCCGAGGATGAATTTGCAAAGATTATGCAAAAGACATCAATCAAGTTGTATTGATCACAGAGAAATTCTGCATTTTTCAGTTCCAGACACCTGTTACTAAAGGTTTTGTGTATTTGTACATCCACTGGGATCTGCAAGTTGTAGAAAGCACCTGTGTAAATGATAAACTGAGGCATAAGATGCTCAAAATTTTCATTATTTTTCTTAACAAATTTCAGGGAGTTCAGGTTATTCACATTTTTTGTTTAAGGATAGTTTGTAAATGTAATAAAAGAGACAAACATTTTGAGTTGTCGTTATTTCTAAGTTATTATGCTAATTTTTTTTACTGGTCCGGCCCACTTCAGGTCAAATTGCATGTATGTGGTCCCTGAATTAAAATCAGTTTGACATCCCTGCATTACAGCTACATAAAAGTTGACTTGAGATTTTTCACAGAAGTTCTTTTACTCTTACTGTAGCTCCGAGCTGTTCGAATACACAGAAATCCTAGACAGAGACAGTGGCCGACATTCACTGGAAACTAAACAGGAAGTTGGTGAATTCATTCACAGACACGGAGCAACAAGTCTGTTATATATTTAAGTGGAAACGTGACTGATCTGTCACAAAACCGAGCGAAAGGGTGTCAAGTACAGGCGGAGAAATGTACAGTTTGATGTTTAGCTCATAATTCATCAGTGTCATGTTTATGTTATGTACTGCTACGCTCGCAGCCCGGAGCCAAAACACAAACACGAGTTCATGATTAAACGTGGCCAGTAGCTGATGACTGTTACACTACGGTAACATTTCAGAAACGGAAGAATGAATGAAATTTGATGGTCTGAGCATCATCTGAGCTGCTTTTCAAAAGACTGATTTTTTTTCTCTTAAAAATAAGTGAATGACTTTTTTTTTTTTTTTTACAGTAAATAATTATTCATCTTACTTTCATAACAAAATCAGAACATATGACAGTGATTAT
>JAQQZY010000028.1:21959125-21977695 GCA_030068375.1 Ostorhinchus rueppellii | reverse complement strand
ATGTAAAATATGTTTGCTTGTTGCTCTGTTATTATAAAATAAATCCTTAATTTACTCCACATTACTCCAGCAATCAATGATCAAACTATCCAAGTGAATAAGAAAAAAAAAAAAAGAAGTTATGACATTAACTATGTTCTAAATCACTGCAGTCTATTGATGCCATCACTTCAAGGTTAACAGAATTTTCATGCATTGTGGGAAATGTAGTTTATAGTCAATGCACGCTTTTAACTGATTTATTATAAGACAATCAGACCTTTTCAGCTCTCGGGGGCCACATAAAATGACGTGGCAGGCCGGATTTGGCCCCCGGGCCTTGAGTTTGACACATGTGCTGTAGAAGATGATGCGTTTCCATGGTAACAATGAAGCCTCTGAACATCCAAATGGGTCATATTCTAATGACCATGAAAAGATGAAAACTGCATTTTACACCAATTATTTACATGCATTGATACGATTAGTGTATCAACAGGTATTAGACAGTTTAAGTCAGCAGATGGTTTTGGTCCATGATGGTTGTTTGGGTCTTTATGGGTTAAGTGGTTCATCACTATGAAGGTAATCATTACACACACTTTCCAGTTTCCACTGTTTTCAACCTCAAGAATTCCTCACAGTGAATCAAACACAGTTCCGTTTCATGTTTCTTACCTTCAAGGCCTTGTTTCCCTTGTTTGTGGTAGTCATGCCACGAGAGCCGCGTCCACCTGTACTGCTGGTTCGTCTGTGGACAAGAAAAGGCTCCATCAGTATAGAACAATAGCACCAGAAATAAAAGCTTGAAAGGAAGGTTCTGCGAAATACACAATGTATTTTCTGGCAAGGAAGCTACAGCATGACTAAGTCGTGCAAATACAAAAAGGCACAAACTGGGTCAAGGACATAAGACTTCTCCGTGAGGGATGCCAAGTCCATTCAGTGAGTGGAACCTGGCTATTAGCGCACCTGTCACTGTGAACAAATAGTTTGGCATAATGCATTTCCTATTCTTACATAGGTCACGTTGAATAGGACTGGGCTGTGGAGTTCAGTGAAAAGAGTTCTCACTTGAATCCTGGATCCTATTTAAACAAGTATCGAGTCACAAGGAGGATGACATTTAGTTTGCTGGCAGCAATTCACAATGATTTCTTAGAAAACAACACAAGAGGAGCTACTTCCATTAAGTGCAGCCTCTGAAAACAGGAACACCAGAGGACAGAGATGCACTGGAAAAGACCTTTCAACTGTACATTTATCTCATGTATCACAGACACAGAGCAGGCTTTCTTCTGCGTTTCTTGGTCGAAACAGTCAAACCTATCTACATTTGGCCGCTGCGTGTCTATAATCCCATAAATCAATGAAAAAGGAATATGTTGTCGGCGCTGCAGAGCCTTAGCTACAATCCAGAGTATCAGGTCTGCACTGCAGCTTATTCTGTCATGTCGGCACTGAGGGAACACCGAGAGAAGCTGTGCAGGTGAGAAATCTAACCTACTGCTGTTAAGACAGACAGAGGGGTTGGGTGCCTTCCACCATGTGAGCTGTGTCACAGGATAAGTACGCACAGATACAAACACACACACACACACACACATCTGTGGCCTTGGGTGCTTTACACTACACACAGTAAATGCTGTGTCAGCGACACAGGCACCCACCACAGTCAGCCCAGCCAGCACAATGCCTCGCTAAGCTGATTTACACAGCCCAGCAGTGTGTGTTTGCACTGAGCACATAAACAAATGCATGTGGGCTCCTCTGAATTTTCAGCATCAAAACAAAAAGAAAACTCCTGTCAGTGTGCACATGTTTTTGTAGCCGACATGCTCAACTAGTGCTCAACTAAACTAGTCATTATGAAATGGGTACCGGTGAGAAGAAGCTCAGTGAGGTTAACAACAATAAAGAACAAAAAGCAAAAAGCAAATGAGTTGTAGCTCTGAAGTGCACCAAGATGGCCAAGATATTTCCATGGCAACAAAGGGGTGCTACAGGTGGACTGGTCACCTGAGCCAAACAGGGAGAGACAGACGCTTGTTAAAAATGACCTGAATACGACACTATCACACAGGCTGGGGACATAACATGAGGTCAGATTGTGACTTGCATTCTTGATGCTTTCACTTCAAAAAGTCCTCTGGCTCCTCATAAAAAAGCAATGTTTCTCTGTGCTGCAGATGCCCGTATAAAAAGCCTTTCACGTTCTGCGGAGGACTTTTTAAATGTGATACTTTTATCCCTGTTGGGCTGGCTATGAATAGCTGACTGATAGTAACACCTACCTTTCACCGGCCTTTGTGGTGACTCATTTCCAGTAAGCATTTGGACCACAGATGCAAAACATAATGGGATAATGGTCTGCCTGATGATGCACAGATAATGGACAAATAGACAGGAAAGTACTCCGCTAATAGCTGCTGGGATGAGAGCAGAAAAAGGACTGCTCCTTCCAAATTTCATACAAGCCTATCATTTTCCCCTCAGCAGCCTAGACTCAACATTGTTCAAAAACCAGTTGGAATCTTGAAAATGCAGCGAGATGGCATATTGTCCAGGTTGAGGAGGCGTATTCTGTCACACAGCTGTGTAGGGTAACATAGTAGGCATGGCTTGGCATGTTGAAAGCTCACCATATGACACTGAGGAAGGATTGTGCCCAGGCTGCAACCCTCCAGCACAGGCTGCTGCCAACAGACGGCTACCAATGACAGGGCATGGCAGCGCAACACAGACAAGGTCCAACGCACAGCTGCTCCCCTCCACTACCAGGCATGTCATACCTCACACAGACAAAGAGCCATGGCCACACAGCTAGACAGAGGCAAAAACACCTATAATTTGATTTCCATTGTGACTGGGAAATTTCAATCTACAGCTGAATGACAATAATAAGATTTTTTTTTTTTTTTTAGAAACTTTTATTAGGTTTTCCAACATGAGATGGGAGTAGGATTATATGTTGTAATATACACAAAAAAGACATTATAGAAATGCCATGAAATATAACATTTGTAAAAATGAAAAAACAAAACAAACTCCCAGTCAGGCAACAGCAGACTATAGTGATTGATCTTTTCTTTCTTTTTTAATCAATAAACCACCTGATTTTGATCTTTCCATCTTCTGTCTTCAGTCTTACTGCTTATTTATTTATTTTATTGGCATTTTATTAAACAAATGCCTAAATAATTTTATTTTGAACAGCCCATTGAATTTATTTCCATTACAAATGAAAACTATTTTTATAGAAGCTGAAAAAGCCAGTTTTGTTTCCAGCTTTAGCATGTTTAGAATTTTCTAAGGTATGTCATGTTAATGGTCCATAATTACGTAAAGTTATAAGGACTTCAGGTGGAATTTCTGTGGAATTCTTATGTGAGGACCCCCTTCCCCTCAGCTGTTCGCCTAACTCCACTGCACACAGATAAACATCCAGACAGCCATCCAAAGACCTAAGGACAACACCAGAATGCATGCTGTCACATAGAATTCATTAAAGGCTCCCTGTTGTGCAAAGTAATTTTATTCTTGTACATTGTGAACTGTTAAATTAAAACAAACAACAGATTTTACCTACTGTTGCATTTCTTTATAATTCAGAGCGGTTTTTACATTTCGTCTTTGATAAGAAAAAAAAAAACATTTGAAAGTGGGTTTTTTCTTCAGTTAACAAAAGTTTTGGTTTACAACTATAATAACAACAAAATAACTATGTACCCTTATGTGTCAGTACTTCATTTATAGGGTTATAATGGGATGCATTTTATGCTAATCAAAATGAGAGCAGCTCTTATGACTTGGGATACTGACATGCCAATAATAGTTTGATTGTTCACGGTAAACTGAACGCCTTCGCTTTCAACAGAATTCACCTGTTTAACTGATTCAGTCGAGTACAGGGGACCCCGGTGCGTTTCCTGCACACATGTATGACATCCAGCCTGGTGATGGTTTCAAGTCCTTTGTGTTAGCCTATCAAAGGGAGCAGGAGGCAGGACTGCAGCTCGGAGCGCAGGGGCAGCGGAGGTAGGGAGCAAGCGCAGGGACACGGGCGTCTTTTGTAGGTGCTTGCTGAATTTTTATGAATCGCCTGGAAGAACGCTGACAAATCAGAGCTGATTGCTTGTGGAGGAGAGACATCACACCCACAGGAAATAGAAAATGCTGAGTGTGGTCACCCAGAGAAAGGAAAGGAGAGGATGGCGAGAGAGGGAGAGAGAGACAGACAGAGAAAGAGAGAGGGAAAGAGAAGGTGAGAAAGAAAGAGAGGCAGCGAAACAGCCTTGTGAAAAATGCTCGCTCAACACATTTGGAGGAGCTTGAGAAGAACAGGTTGAGGGGGGAAAAAAATACTGATCTCAGCAAGGACCAAAACCAAGGTGCCAATTAGGAAGTTGTGAAGTTGAACTAACACGACGAGAGCAACTCAGGCAACCTTCAAAAGCCGAATGTGTTCTTCTAAATCTATAGAGGGCAGCTAGCGAAGGTGGGGTCGGCTTAGGTTGCAACTCAAGGGGGGAAAAAAACTCTGCTGGGATAAATGCTGATGTGACATGATAGGTCCGGCCTTGAGCCCGTGTCATGCTTTAATGATCTCATCCCCTCCGCAGGATCTCTCCGGGGGGCTGCTGAGGATGGACACCATTAGCTAGGGGACCCTTTGTTGAGGGGGAACCGAGGCTCCAGCATCTCAGCACTGCATCCCCCTGATGAATATTTATCACTGTCGTTCACAGCTGAAGGTGGGGGTGGGAGACAAGGGCGGGGGTGGGAGGCTGAATAAAGATGCTCAGGATGAGGTGATTCTTCAAGGATACATCCAAGGCTCTTCCATCAACGGCTGTCTCAAAATGGCGGTAGGCTTGTGGGGGCGGTGTGTCTGGTGCTGGAGGTGGCACGCTTGGTGGTTCAGGGCCGCAGGGAGAGCCAGCTCCACTTGACAGCAGTGTAACAAGATTATCAGGGCCATAAGAGCAAACAAAAACCCCAGCAACCTGCCTCAGAATCCAGATTACGACAGCGCCTGCTCTCTGAATACTAAACACGGCTGGGGAGGACTAACAGGGCGCAGGCTTTACTGAGACATGAGAGTGGATTCCATATCACACAACTAATCACATGCACATGTATCCGCACAGAGACAGATTACCAAAACCAAGCAAGCGCATATAAATTTAACTTGTCATGATCAATTCTTGAAAAGATGCGTCCGAGCACTTGGCACCGGCAGGTTGCTAATGAAGTGAATAAAACTCGACAGTGGAGGTGCATGCTGATGAAAGACTGTTTGGAAGAAAGCACAGGCAGCATCCAACAATGGCAACACAGTTCTGTGAAACTAACAGCTGAATATCATCTCACACCAAACAATGCATTTGACTCCAAAAGAGAGGATACAAAATGTGACTCATTTCGTCCATATGCCTTGTTACAATTGTATTCCTTAACTATGATCAGTCCAGACATGTAAAACACACTGCAGTCACAACAAAAGATCTGCAGCTCCTCAGGAATCAAAATGATTTTACAGAAGACTGCAGCTCATTTTTCTTGCAAGAACTTTCCCATATTTGACAATTAACATAACACCAAAGACAAGAAACAGATGTTAAGTCTGTATGATCACATATTCAGTTTCCCTGATCAATAATGGATGAGAGTTGTAGCCTCACGCTCCATTATCATACACTTTCTGCAGGAAGTAGACACATGATGACCACAAACATACTGAAAGGGAACAATGATGAGATAAGCGAGTGAAAACCGAATAAAAAAAAAAAAAATGGCAGTACTTCCTCATTAGTTTTTGCTTCATTAATTTATGCTTAGTGCATATTTGCTGTCTTGTCCACTTGCTGTTCTCAGGGTTGAAAAGCTTAACGCAGGCAGCCAATATTTTCGCCCTGCATACCATAAATAGCCAGTCTCCACACTTCATGTCTGATCAGAGCCACTACTTTTACTGCCTCCCTGTCTTATTCAGAGTTAAAAAGATTGCCTAGATATTCAGATCTAATCATTCCTGCCTTCAGCTGAGTGAAGTCAATTATCAAGCAAGCTGCATGTGTCGGGCGCCATTTAACTGCAAATTAAAAATCAGACTCCTCTGATAGCTCTGGAAGAGTTACTGGAAGACTGGGGTAAACTTGTGTATGGAGACAACAGTGTGTGGAGTGTGTGTGAGAGAGAAAGGTACGATAGGAAGAGAGCAGGGAAGCTATTAACTAGTAAGTATTCAGAGCGTGAAATAAGAGTGACAAAAAGAGGGAGAGAGAAAATCATTCAGCAGCTTTCACAGGGAAATGTGATACGCTTGTAGTAGAGGGGAAATACTAAGCCAATACTTCTGACCAGCGGAGGTTTAGGGCAATGCTAAAAAAGTATCTAAAAAACATTATCTCAATCTTTTGCAAGGACCTTGAAATTAATATTTGCATGGTGACAACTTTATGATGTCTAATCTTACTAAAGCTAATACATTATGCGCAATACATTATCCTTGTTGCTGCTTTTGATGCATGAACTCATGCAAAACTCACGATAAACAGGCAGGTAGGTGCGTCATTCAACAACAACAACAACAACAAAAAAAAAAGTGAATTTCAGCGACAAAACTTCTGAAATCGTGCTTGTCAATTAGGTTTTACGGTCATTTTCTAACTCTTCAAGGTTAAACCATAACAGCCGACTCTCATATTTTAAATGTATATTAAAAAAAAAAAAAAAAAAAAGCTTGAATGCAAAATAACAGAAAGACAAACATTAAATAATCCAAAATAAAAAAAAAAAGTTTAAATCACAACTTAATTAGAACCACGCAGAATGTTTCACACTATACTGAGTATTGCAATGTAATATCAGGGTCCAAAATTCATTTTCTGGCTCATCTACCAATAGATAGATAAGCAAGCAAATTTACCAAGCAAAAATGATTTACAGGACATACAAATTACATTTAGAATTCATTTGTGTCATTCAAAATAAGAAATGCCTGGTCAGATTTAATGCAATTCCTAAACCAACATGATTTCATGAGTCGTGTAAATATACATGCCACTTTTAATTGGAGTGTTATCTGTACACATTAGAATAGAATAGAATAGAATAGGAATAGAATAGAATGCCTTTGTCATTATAGATATGTACGACAAATTTAAAAGAGACAACTCTCTTGTGATGCGTAGTGCAAAACAGTTTAAGTTAAAAAAAAAAAGTGTAAATGCATATACACAGAATAAAAACAAGCACGTCAACTAACCAAGATTATAACCTTTCCACGTAATGTATATGTTCACACCATTATTAGCCCCCTGTTCAGTCTGAAATTGATCCTTCAAATACAGCGCACTGAGGGTTAGGGTTATGTGAACTGCAGATCTTGGCATGAATTGACACGTGATGAAATGGCGTTGAATGATACACAAAAGGTCGAAAATACATACGTATAGCACGCAGAATGCCATAAGAACTAGCATGACATAACGGTATTTCATGAGATCAGTCTCACCTAAACAGTAAGTTAACTATAAAGCTGCACCTTCTGCTAAAAAGGACTTTAGATTTTTCTAACTGATTGACTGATTTTGAAGAATTTCAAAGATATTGAGAAACTTTTTTTTTTTTCATGTTAAACATAAAAACTCTAAGATAAGATTGACTTTATTGATTCCCCCAGGGGAAATTCAAATGTCACAGCAGCACAAGACAAGCGAAGGCATCAAATGTAATAAATAGTAAAGAGGAAGATTAAAAAAAGAAGTATAATAATATAAAATATACCCAAAAAAGAACACCTTTTATTCTGCAGAGGTTTACACAGTTGCTCTCTCAGCTCAGTGTCGCTGAATCCAAAATATCACCAGAAAATAATACTGTTTTTTTTTTTTGTTTTTTATAGCTATAAATTCTGGTGTATCTGGACTCTTAAATCACAGACTTTCGCAATTCTATAATTATACAGGCTCATATTGTGCTCATATTTGATTAATTGTAGAACCTTTGTTAACAGTAAACATCAATTCCAAAATGGGGTTACATGAGGCAAGAAAGGGCTGAGTCTGCAATGTATTCTAGAGTAGCTTTAAGAGTAACAAACCCCATTTTTCTTTTTTACAATGTACACCAATCACAAAGATATATGTCAGTGTAGAACACAGGCTTCACCATTATCGCACATGTTGTGTTTTGAATTTTACTTTTTGCATAAAGTTAACGTACTTCTGTTTGCGTGCATTTCAATACGAGGTAAATACTTCAGCTGACTTCAATATTTCACCGGACAAATCTAAAATGCATCTTCATTTGGTATTTTGTGGGTGCTGACCCTTTAAGAATAATCACTGCCAGCTTTTAACAGTTATAACAATAAACCAGTAAATGATTTTAAAGAATAATGTGTTGTTATTGTATCTTTCATATCGGTAAAAAAAAAAGACAATCATTAAAACTGCAGTGATATTAGTTCTACTGGATATAAATTTTATGGACCATGTGTGAAGACTGAGACAAACAGTGAATAGATGCTGTTGGAAATAGTGCAACATAATGTAGCAGCCTATGAACATTTCCATTTTCTTTAGGGGCCTGTGCTTATGGCTTGCATTTTTTTTTATGATGGCCCATGGCTCTGAGATATAAAATAAAATAAAAAAAAAACAAAACATCCAGAACCCAGTAGGCTGTATCATGCAGTAAAGCATGTGGCACACTTATGGCTGGAATTTGCATCTAGTTCATGTGGTTTTAAGTGAAAACATGAATCATCTCCCTCAAGGGATTTCGTATGTTCTGAAGCCACTGATAATGTGAGGCTTATTTAAAGAGACTTGGGTTGGACTGGTTTGCATTAACTAGTGTTTCAATCCGCAATCTATTTCCAAGCTCAGTAGCTGCTGTTTACTAATTGAACTGCTCGGTTAAAACAACAGTAGGACAGGAGAGAAGACATCATTGGCCTTCCACAGTATGTGCCTGGAGGACTTGATTAAACAGGAAGAGAATAGCTCTTGATACTTCGGCCTTGCACTTGCAGAGAAAGTAAGGGTTGCAGGCAACCCACACACTGGCAAAATATCCACAAGCTTTACTACACTGGTTGCATACACATTAAATTCATATAGCTCTGACCTAACTACTACCACACAGACTTTGCAGCACAAATAGCTAAAGTAGAGCAGCTCATTTTAAGGCGATTTTAAGGAAAAATCATAATGAATTAATTCAGTTCTTTAATTGGTAGTGCTGCACAGCTATGATTTTGAGGTGGATTCTCTTCAATTAAAATACCCCTCTGTGATAAAGCCATCAAACAGAGCTCAGCATCATCACAGAAACATAAAAACAAGTTTATCATCTTGTTTTTCCTGCGGGGTGCTCTGATCCAAATACAGCCAGTTCGAAGAGTTAACGTTAACAAAGATGTTAATTTCTATTAATAACACTGCCACAGTTCAGATCAAATTATGGCAAGTGATTGATGAGGTGTCCCTACAGGATATTTGTTGAGGCCTCACTCTTAATGTGATTGTGATCAGGGGGAGAAAATGCCACCTCAAAATACAGCCTAAATGAACGAGCAACAACCTGACTGATCATGTATTACACCTCCAGTCTGTCCCTCAGTGGATCATTGTAATTCTGTGGCGATCTCAGTGTAACCCTACTCTGGACTTCTCCCATAGTTTAGCCTGAATGTTTGGTTAGTTCAGAGCAGATTACACTTAAAATTACAGCACAATCATCAGGGTCTTCCCTTGGTTTCTGAGCAGTTATGGTGTGTTAGAGGTTTAATGTTATTTGACTAAACACTGTGTAAAAACTCTGTAGATTACATTACACACCAGAAACAATGACACAAACATGCTCATTGCCATGGTAACCACAATTCATTCATTCACTCGTTCATTCATTCAACCGCCTAATCCTCCAGAGGCTCACAGGGAGGTAACTGTAATATCCTGAAGTAATCCTTCACATTTTTTTTGAGCCATAAGAAACAATAATTATAAAATAACACTGACAAAACAATGCAAGCTAAACTGTGGTAGAGAAGTTCTTCCCATTTGCATTTGGCTTAGTGAAGATATTAAAGAAAGCCCCAATTATATAAAAAAGGTAGACAGTTTAATAATCGTTAACCTAATTTTAAAGCATAAAGGTCAGAGGTTTGTTACTCATATGCCGGTTCATCTAAAAAGGCTATTAAGAAACAAACTGCATCTGTTCATTCTGTGCATCACAAAAGCTTAATACAAAATAAATATTAAAAACGGAATATTGTACTAAGCAGCTGAGACTGCATAGCAAAGTCTGCATTGATTATATTGTCTTGTTTTTGAGAATTCGTATGGAGGCGTAGGAGCACATTTTCATTTCCATCCCTTGTGCCACTAAAACATACTGGACAGAACAGAGTGACAGAAGCCATTCATAATCAAACCAGACTGAGTGTTAACATCGTCCTTATCTACCAAACTTACAGTTTTACAAGCAACTGAAAACAACCTCTTTCAATTCCATCAAGAGTAGTTCATTTCTCCGGCCGGTGTCTGTTTATCTTAGACAAGGTTTCATATTCATACATTTCAATCACTCTTAGATCCCACCCAGGCACACTGCAAGTGTTTATAAGTCAAAGAAATTTAAGGAAACTGGCAATTTCTTCACAACTTTCATTTTTACTTAGCTTGTTACACAAGTTCAGGGTGGAGATAAATCACTGATTTTAATTTCACTTTACCACTGATGTGTCTCACACATAAATCAGCCAAGATAAAAGTAGGTTAGAAGAAAAACAGCAGCCAGTGAGATGCTCTACCCTCATACTCCGTGTTCTGTCCGATATTGGCTAATCTAAATTATGTACACAGAGGCCAGTAATGAACATGCCAAGACTAACTCAACATCCAAACAAAAATTCATCAAACACCCTTGCTACCCTGTCTGAATGAAAGTATTACTTTGAGAAGTGCAGCGGGCATATCGCAATGCTAAGCAATCATAATCCGCACTACACTTGCAAGAGGTTTCATCACCAACATTCCCTCCCTATTGCAAAAAAGGGAAAAAAAAAACTATATTGATCTTTTTCTCCCTTCCTTCCAGGCATTCCCATTTCCCCGTGCAGCTTAAGCAGCACTTTTGTGGACAAATCCCACATTTGTGTTCCTTTCTGCAGGCTATTAATTGTCCTGAATAGGCGTAACTACTCCCAAGGCACAGCTGTGTTGGCTATACAGAGGTGTTGGTGGCCAGCCTGTACTCTATGCTGTGCAAAGTCTTGCCTCATGTTTCATCAACCTCACATATCCTCTTCCACCCTTCATCGCTTGCCCATTCTACACAATGCTACTGGGTATGAGTTGTGCACTCGCTTCACCTCTATGCCATCGAGCCTTATTTTATCTTCGCTACCTCAATGCGAGAAGCGATAAATCTCAGAGCTGATCACCACTCCCTGCCTCCATCCACACACCACTGCCAGCCACACTGGACTCTTATATGGGCCCTCATCTGTTCTTGTTACCTGCAGAGAAAGGCAGCACTGGGCATTACGCCTTATTGCAAAGCCGCACTTCTGATGTAGGGCTGGCCTGTCTGCTAAACACACTTCAATGCCCTGCTCACATGAACAGAGATGATGAAATAAGTTGGATATCTGAGCAAGAATGGGCAACTTCTATCTGTTTAGCTCTGCCTATATGTGCTCAACAGTTTCCAAGGTGACTTTTCAAATTGCAAAGAGATTCACCATGGATAATTCATTACCTACCCTCCATAAGCATGCAGTCTAATAGGCAGCAAATTTCATCATGTTACACACAGGGAAACAAGAGCATCTGCCAACCCAAAATAAGCAAAATTAAGCGTTACCCTGCGTTAAATAACGTCGCAGGGCACCTCATAACTCAAATGTACTAATCATCATATTCAACAAAAAATAAAATCAAACACTCATTCAAATAGTTACTTGTTGCCCTACATTTTAATTCAAATACTGCCTAAATTAAGAGTTCATTTTATTTTCCACAAATACCAATCAGTGTCATTATTGATTACTATGGAGATTATTTTCACTATTCATGATTCCATGTGGTAACAAATAAAACTCCATTCACTGATACCCCACAGCGACCATACCCCCACCCCCCCACAACCTATATATCAAAATTTACATATCTTCAGAAACTCTCACCTGTGAGACAAAAGGGGGCTGAAATTTAGGGAAATCAAAGCCAGTGTTTGCTATTCTTGCTTGAGAAATCACTGAAAGAACAAATGGATTCCAAAACTAGCTGTCAATATTTTTTTTAAATTAACTAATCGATTAATGATTAGTTATTGCAGCTCTATTACATATGACCCAATTTAAACTACCTCTGTCTACATCACAATAACAGACATAATATATTGCTTATCGTGCATTTTTTTTTAAAATGGATTTGACATCGCCGTTGACACCTAAGCACTTAGTCTAAATGTACTCACACCCTATTTGTTGATGTACATCATGACAGCACTGCAATAAAATGCACATTCTCAGCTGAATGTAGATGAGCCTATTGATAAATGCATGATGGTCATCACTTGATGCTCATGGCTTCATGACTGACTTGGACGGCAAATCATCACTATTTCGATCCATCTCCTGAATAACGGTGGCTTGGTGATAAACATCGACCCTTATCCATCGAGCAGACCTTTGTCCGGTGGTGCCATATTTCGGGGTGGTTTCTGAGAACGTCTAAATACATCATTGTGATGATTCAGCATGATAAAAAATACCGCTGCTTGTTTGTTGACTGATATTAAAACAGTATTGTGGATAACTGCCCGGGTGCAATATTACAAGCAAGGACGGCGAATTTGCTTTGGTACTGCCATTGTTAGAATTTAACCAGTGGTTAAATGAATTGTCAATTCAGGTGAACCGGTTCCATACGAAGCGATGGTTTGAAGGCATTTCTCAAAAGGAGAAAAAAAAAAGACGAAATCCATGCATTCATTTACATCTGCACAAAAACACCAACACATTTCGTAGACATTACAATCACATTCATGCTTGAGCGAAATGTCATGAGGAGATATTGCAACCAACCTGATCTCGCTAAACCGCTGCCTCGGTTTGCTCTTTCTCCTTTCTCACAACGAGGTGATGAAGCAGCAGGTTTGAACAGCAAGAAGCGCATGAGTTGACAAACCCCCGAGAAGCGCAGTGATACAGTGGACACCAGACACCTTGGCAAAGTATTTATCATAAAGCCAACCTCGTAACACAGTTTTGACATTCCACGACTCCGTCCCCAACCCCACGACGCCTGCTTGTGAAAGTGGCAAACAACTCCCCGCCTACAAAACAAGCAAGCGAGGAAATCCCCGTGCTCAGCCTTCCTACTATAACTGTACCCGCACGCTGGCGAGAGCGACCCCGAAGCTGTGGAAGTCACCACATACGCGTGAAACATCCAAGAGTCATGTCACTTAAAAACCAACAGCAAAATGTCGTGTTTTATTCACAGCTCATAACTGTATACAAAAGATTAGCTGCCATCTCAGCATAGTAGCGGCTTCATATTGGCAGTGAGAGGCAATAGTTATGAGCACTTCCGGACAGCGCCTACAAAATAAAACAGATATAGCCGAATGTGTACAATAGCGCATGCTTTAAGAGCTTCCGCACTCTTATTTTGACATATGGCCACCCTCATGTCCGTGCTAGCTTGACGGTCACAGCTATAGGCGCTAGCTAGTCCATATAGCTAGCCGCGGCCAGCTTGTCAGCGGCGAGGCGAAGGCATGCACACTCAGCATAACAACACCAACTCTGTTTGCTTTACAGACCCACCTGAGCGAAAAATGACGTTTACTTAAGCTGCGGCTCTCAAGGTCCTCTCCGTTTACCGTAATGCGGGAAAGAAAACATTAGTCACACTAGTATTTCGGTAACACAAACAAAATCGTCCGCGCTTCCAAATGTCAGCTCGTGCTCTCCTTGTTGATTCCTTTCTCTTGTATCGAAGCCAGACGTCATCGTGTTTGGTCACGTGTCTCCATTCATGAAGGATTTTCTATCCTCGCAAGAAAAGAGTATTTTAACCCAAAGTATACCACTCATTGCACAATTACATTGATGCCACTCGTGGAACTATTTACTGGAACAAATGCGTATTTCCAGCATGGGTAAATGAATCACATAGACAGTGTTTTGTAGAAAACATCACAGTTTAATTGCCTGAGAAAATACATCATTGCCAGGATTCCCACACATTTTTCAGCCAGTATTTGACAACTTTTCATGACTTTTCAGTGGAATTTCCCTGAAGTTATTAACAGTGTTTTGCAACAAGGATGTGCACAAAACATACAAAAATAGGTCATGTTAAGCAATTACACATGACTTTCACATGGCAGCCACTAGAAAACAAAGAAGTGTGATGAAATGAACAAACTACGATAGTTTGTTCAGTAGGTCAGCTGTTGAACTCTTTTCAACATTTCTCATCATTGTCGTTCAGTGACAAAAGGACATGCCATTTTCCAACAACTTCAGACATTTCATTGCTTTTCTACACCTGGAAAAAGGTGTAGGACCGAATAAATCTCGCAAGAGTAGAAAATGTTATGCCTCAAGATTTAAGTAGTGATGTACTTATGGGGAAGTTTTAGGCCTGCATGTATACAATTGTTGCCAAAAGGTTTGGCAGTGACACAAATTGATTTATATTGATGTTTTATAAGCCAGTTAAAGTCTTGTAGCTATAATAAGGCTGTAACTGTTCTTCAGTGTACCTCAAACACATGAAAAAAATCATCTTAAGAGAAAAACTACAGCAGCAAAGTTCAGAGACAAAATTTGTGTCACCGTTTTAACTTTTGACTGTAACTGCAGACATGTTCTACTGTCACACCACTTGCAGGGAGTATCTTTACTGCATTCCACTGGATTGCATTGTTAATTTAGAAAACCAAACTAGGCCAGCTGTCATATGACCCACTAAAATAAGGTTCATAAAAGAAATATTAGCCACAGGTATTCAAAGTAGCATTCCATCTCAAAATGGGAAATGAGATAAATGAGCAATCAAACTTTGCTTAAGGAAGCACAAAATTTAAATATAAAGATGGCATTTCATTACAGAAGAAAACAGTTTGATTTTTTTTTTTTTTTTTTGTTAACACCTCATCCAGCTAGTTTATGTTCAATGTCATCTGTCTTACCATATCTTGTATGAACAGACAGGTTCCATTAAAATGGTCAGTTTCTGGCTTCAGAGATATGTCATTTCTTCTTGGTCCTTGGGTTTTTACTGTTGAACATACTGATCCCTTGAGGTTTAACAGTAACGGCATCAGCAGCAACTCCTGGCTGCTGCAGCACTTTGTCCAGAGTTGTCTTTTTTATGGCAGCTGGAGAAATTTTCTCCTGATCAGCCAAAAACTGGAGTTCCCTTTTAAAATAGGACAGGACATTTACAACACAGCATTCAACCTAAATATTGTGCACAGCATAGTATCACATTGATTAGGAGTATCTACACAAGTAAGGGCATTAAAGTGAGATTATGAGCATATAGCACCATCTGCTGCCTGGAATATAACAGCAAACGTGATACATAGAACAAATCTTTGCCCATTAAATGAAAAAATATTAACTTTAGTGTACCATTGTGCATCATATGGATTATACATATAATTAGTGGTTTTATGTTTGGATAGAATAAAACCATGACCAACCTACCTAGTCCTAACACAGGAGGCCTCTACAGCATTGATCAGCAGGCTGCGGAAACCACCACTCTCCATGACATGTAGTGCATGGATCGTGGCGCCCCCTGGTGAGCACACATTGTCCTTGAGCTGCCCAGGATGCTGCTCAGAGTCTAACAACATTCGAGCTGCTCCCTTTGAAGAAACATAAATGCAGATCCATATTTGACAGCAGGTGCTTTATGTCATATTATTCATCTTGAATGTACAGACTCTTCCATGAAACAAACAACCTGTCATTTAGAACTTCAGTATGATTTATGTACTTTTCAGTGTTAAAAAAAACATTTAAGATGTAAGACACAGATTTTGTTCAAAAGAGAAGATGCCATACCAGCAGGGCTTGAGCTCCAAGGCGTACTGCTAGTCTCCTGGGCAGACCCATTTTCACTCCACCATCCGCCAGAGCATCTACAGCTGTGAATGCCTGTAAGGCAACATTCAACATCATTAAGATGACAGAATGAATGAAAATATTACTTTAGTATGTTTTATGAAGTATTGCAGAATGTGATATATGACTGGCTCACATATGCTGGGCCACTGCCACTCAAGCCAGTAACAGCATCTATCAGGTCCTCTTCAACCTCGGTGCAATAGCCGACACTGGCCATCAATTGCTCCAGAAGCTTCCCATCTTCCACTTCTGCATGGGTTCCTGTGGCATACACGGTGGCCCCTTCACGCACCACCACTGGTGTGTTGGTCATGCAACGCATAACCTTTGGACACGGCCGATACTGCTGGAGCTTCTGTAAAACATAATAAAGCATGGACATGGAATTCATGGACTAAATATTAGGATGAAGGATTTTAAACAGTATGACCAAAAGAGCTGCTTGAATGTTAAATTGTACATTTCACAACCTGGAGGTATGAATTGAAATATTCTAGCATTTTGGCACTGATTTGGCTTCTTCTGCATGAATGTTTCACATCCAAGAAACAAACCAGTGTCGTGTTCCAACACGTGACTATTCAGCCTGAGGGTCCTCTGATAGCTGACCATGAAACAGTGAAAACCTCATGTTAAAATCATGTGGTAATGCATAACTAACAGCCAAAAGGGTGAAAGATAAGAATTCACTTGTATTATTCATAATGTTTTGCTCGAAAATACATTAATGATGTTGATGTGAACTACACAATAGCCATAAATCCCTAAAATTCTTTATAAATTCTGCCAGAAATGGTTACAAATGTCCTTGTCGTTTATCTAACAGGCAGGATTACAGTTACAGGATCCAGATGGATGAAGTCATTTAACTTGCAGGCAAATAAGCACAACCCTCATCAACCTACTAGCCATTGCAATAATTACTATCCATTATTTCTGATTTCCTTTCAGATACCTCTGAAATATATGCACCTCTTGCTGAATACAAATATGTGACATTATTCAGCTCTGCTGTCACTGGTGTGGGCAGACAGTTGACTCTATCTTGCCTTCTCTATTGAGCTGATGGTGACACCTGCAGCACATGACACAATAAGATGACGATCTTCAATGTCTGGTCCAATCTCATCCAGCACAAAAGGAATGATGTGGGGTTTCACAGCCAGGAAAAGGACATCGCATTTGCTTACTGTCTCTTTGTTGCTGGTGGTGAAATGCACACCGAGTTTCTGAAAATACAGAGAATAAGTCATTCTGCAAAGTACTTCAGAATTTTTTAGAGTACACTGGCACATTCATTATTTTTTAATGCAAATTAATAAATGGTTCTTTTTTTAACCCGTTGCCCCAAGGCATGTCCAAAGTCTGCAGGATTTGAATGTATTACTAGCCATTCCTAAGTCTACCCACCCGCAGTCCCTGCACTGTGGGGAGATCTGTGTCTGGGGAACTGGCTGTGATTCTGTGGGCGGCAATCACGCCTTGAAGGAGGGAAAATGTGCAGAAATCATTTCAGTGTATGATTGCAATCACAAACCACATGTCACTAAGTAATGCTTATATGTGGAGACCCACCTGCAGCCGTGAAGCCTCTGGCCAAGGCGTGGGCTGCCTGCCCCGCTCCTATGAACCCCACACTCATCCTACCTGTAAATATAGAAACTTTTACAACATTAAAAACTTAAAGAAGTAGTTTTGGTCCCCTTAGTTTTAAATGTGACCACTGACAAATGACATTACTGTTAAGTATGTGGTGCAGCTGGAGTAAACAAACTAACTTCCTTATTAACCGACGCAAAACAACAGAGCGAACAAAATGTCCAGTAGCCTCAATATAGAAATACTCAAAGAAACATACTTACAAATACACCAAAGTCTTTCCGAGCCGACTGACTGCCCAAACAATTCGACAATAACCCGAAATACCTGAAATTAAAACCCTTGTCAACGTGGCCCAGTTGTGTCCTACTCTACTGTACCTGTTGTGGAGTTTGAGTGACAGTCAAACCATCCAATGATCTTCACAGGTTGCTCACATGTAACCCTGTCCACCAATCACAGCTATGTTAGTCTTAATTCATGGGCGGGGCCAGTTAATCCAGTCAAACAGTTGCATCAGGTTGAGCCTCAGGGCAGCACAGTTGGCCCTCTGCTATCATCTACTGGCGAAAATCCTGAAAGGCAGGGTGAAACACAGACAGTCTGCGAAGAACTGGGTCTAACAGGTTATCTGGAGGAGGGAAATTTTGTAACCTTGTCAGTACTTTTTTTTTTTCTTCCGCTAGAACTGTGGAAGCTAAGAGGTTCACTTTTGGCTCAAGTGGATGAACACTGGGCAGCAAGACAAGGAACACTGTGCAGGTATTATGGAATTCCTATCTTTATAAATCACATAAATGCATTGATTATACTATAAT
>JAQQZY010000028.1:21941415-21954492 GCA_030068375.1 Ostorhinchus rueppellii | reverse complement strand
TCATCTCTTCCTTGACCCAGAGTGGACATACCCTGAAAATTTCATCCAAATCCGTCCATAACTTTTTGAGTTATGTTACTAACAAACAAAGTCGGATGGTAACAAACAAACGCACAGTAAAACATAACCTCCTTGGCGGAGGTAACTAGAAAAGCACTCGAACAGCGCTGACCTCTGCCAAGGTAGTGTTTGTACTTTTTTTTTAAGGTAGTGTTTGTACTTTTTTTTTTTTTAAGGCAGTGTTCATACTTTCCTCCACTAGATGGCGCTGAATGACCTCATATGCAGATCTTGCAATGATAAAGAATTCTTAAAAAATTCCTGGATCCAGATGGTGATCCGGTTCGCCTCCAAAATGTAATCATCTCTTCCTTGACCCAGAGTGGACATATCCTGAAAATTTCATCAAAATCCATTCATAGCTTTTTGAGTTATGTTGCAAACAAACAAATCCACAAACCCTGGCAGAAGCATAACCTCTTTGGTGGAGGTAAAAATCACTTTTAAGTCATCACAAAAATAATTCTAGGTCTTTAAGGGTTGAGGAACTTGTCTGAGCCCCTAAACACAAAACCTTAAATGCTGAAGTATTGAAGAAAAATCCAAACTCTGCTAATTCTGACCTCAACTCCTGAGACACTGCGATCATAAATAGAACAAACAACTGACAACTGCACAAATAATACTAAACAACAATAACCAGACTCCACAGAAATATGTACATTGTTGTATATGTAATGTGTATTCTCTTTTAGGGCTGATACAAAGACATGCAATCAACACGAAGAGAATAAACAGCAACATATTTACAATTTACAAAGAATCACTTCTCTGTGAAAATAGCACTTATAAATATGATTTACATAACAAAATAAATATGTAAATTACCAATGTAGCTTGAGCTTTTTTTTTTTCTGTTAAAAAATATGTTACAGAATAAAATTACAATTAGTAATACCTTTCCTTCTCTGGTGTGATGCGAAATAGAGGTCCTTTAAAACATCATTTATAAGACATCATTACATACAACATTGTCATTATATTAAAAAGTGATCTCTATTATGAAATATAAGAAGGGAGTTACAATAGTGAACACTTAAAAGAACCTATACAAATACTCAAAAAAAAAAAATATACAATGCACGATATTTGTCTCCCTTTAAATGTTCATTGCATTGATCTGAGGATTGCCGAACTACTGAGGTGACCTAAAGGAAAAGCACATCCTGGTATGAATGTGTGAACCCTGTGTTGGGGTTTTAAACAGTCCTTTTGTAAATGATGCAGCTGCTGAGAAAGAGGTATAGAATAGACGTAATGGCACGGTGGTGTGTGTATAACTACAAATACACCTCAAGAGCGTCTTCTGGTCCATCTTAGCACCATGACTTATTAACTGGGCTCCGTAGCATCTTCACAACTGTCCTGTCACAAAAAAAGTGCCATATACTGTAGATTCCAACACTGTTAACCATGACAAAATACTGTTTATTTTGTTGTTATTTGAGCCTTATTTCAACTTAGTCTCTGGATTGTGGTGGAATATGGAAGTCTATTGTCTCTGCTGGTTTTCCCATTTTGTCGGAGGTACGTTAAAAAAGTAATTCTGTCCGTCCCTGATCCAGTGCTTTTCTCACCTCATCATACATGCCCCTTTCTGTCTTTATGTAGGTTATCGTGTGATGAGATGTGAGTAAACTCAACTATAAAACAGTCTGAAAACAAAATGATTACCCTTTACACACTCTATAGTAACTACCTATCAAAGACAGCATCCTTACATCATTGTGGTGGTTTCTTTCTTCTTTTTCTTTTTACAGTGACTAAATATAAACTATATGGAAGGATGAAAATAATATAAAAAAAAACAAAACAAAACATCAATGGGCATCCTTAAAACTGGATTACATTCGTGATATTTTTCTTTTTTTCTTTTACAAAGCAAAAGATAATTTAATAGGAGAGTAGCAGTGTTGTGCCTTGTCATGGGGACGGGTCACCCCTGTACTGTACGTGTCACCATTACTAAGTTATGAGGAGTTGAAGAATGACAGGAAGGGACTAAACGAGAGGTCAGAGGAGAAAGGACTAAAGGTAGGATGGGTTGTGGGTATTAATGGTTAGTTCAGAGGTATCAGGCATGGGAGACTGGCCAGAAAGACCAGCCAGCCCTGCACGGACTTAGCTTGGATGTACTGTGTGTATATGAGTGTGTGTCCTTTTAGCTGCCGCTGCTGAGCATGCCCAGTAGCTTACTGGGGTCCATGCCCTGCTGCTGGGCCATCTTCTGCACATCAAAGCCCATATGCATCAGGAACTGAATGACGTTCATTTCCTGTCCTGTGAACTGGTCTCGAATCGTGGGGCAGGTGGGGTTGCAGTGTGGCCACGGGCAGCTGTCAATCAAATGCACAGGACAGCCTTTGGGTGGGGCTTTGTTGTTTCTGTTGTCCTGGAGACTGCGGTCCCAGCAGTGCAGCGCTCGGGGCAAAGAAGTACCTTTAACCTGCACGTCAATCCAGTAACTGCAACACGACACAAGAGGGCGCTGTCAGCTCACCAGTGGAAAGCCTCAAGTCTCATTCACTCAATAACAACACAGATGGAAAAAAACTCTACTCACGTCCTGGTGATAACTTCATGTGACAGGCATGCTGGTGCGAACATAGCCCTGGAAAAAATACAAGCATAAAGTTAAGTGAAGCCATGCAATCTCTGCACTTGGATTATCTTTATACAAACTTTATATGAACGTGCTCTTACGGGACATCTTTGAGCGTATTCCTCAACTCAATGCCCAGGTTTTGGATGTAACGCCACTGGCCCTCCTGCACAGGCTGGCCCGTTAACTGGATGTTGTCCACTGTCAACTGGGCCTCATCAAAGAGCCACTGGACCACAAACACTGGGCCTGCACAGAATCGAAAGATAAGCGATAAAAGTATGTGGCCAAACAGAGAATACAGGCGTATATCTGTGGTTTTAAAATAAGCAGATTAGGACCCAAAACCCACTTTTTATTGACGGGAACACTCTATATCCAAAGAAGCAGTTCCACTCTTCTCCTTCATGGGTTTTTCTACACCTCTCTGGTACCACTCCCCCCCAGTACCTGCAAAAACAATATGACATATCCATGCAATGGCGAAAATGACTGTGAATCTGCAAATCTGCGAATCAAAGCAGGTGACTTTGCACAAAAATAGAGGAAATGGATATTATTCAAAGACAAAGATAATGCTCACTCAACTGACTGATAATTTGTATGCCCCCTTTTGTATTACTACATTTTTATTTTTTATTTTTCCTCTGTTCCTGCTGTATGTATATAAACAAAACTAAATAAGTAATTATTATATTACCAAAAACAAAGAAAAAACAATATGACATGAGCAACCTTGATGTAACTCTACCCCATCATGACATTTATTTTTGCTGTGATGACGTACCTGATTCCCCTCTTGATGGTCTCTGTAGGGGCACAGCTGACAGCATCCACACAGTCAGTGCAGTGGTACTGCTTATTATCCAAGAACCAACCGGAATCAGACAGGCCTCGGACTTGTATCCCAGTGTGCCCTAGTCCCTCTAGCAGGTCGGCCACACGGTCCACGTTCAGCAGGACTCCAGTACCGCCCGCACTGTGGGGAAGACGGATTTTATAATCTTCTCGGTCCACATACAGGAATGTAGATGTAGATGACATGACTAAAAATGATCAAAAAACAGCAAAACATGGACTTACCTGCTTCCTGCGAGTAGGAGAACCTTGGCATTGTCTAGACCTTTGTTCAGCAGGTCCTTCACTATTTCTTGAATGATCAGAGACCCCATGAAAGCATAGCCACCTGCAAAAAACACAAACAGGGAGTCAAAGCCTGGGATTTTTCTAGAAGTGAAAATCGTTAAGGTTTAGATGATTGTGCAACATCTTACTCTGCTCCGTTTTGGCTGAAGCTCCACTCCACACGTCACTCGAGCAGTACGGAATATACCTGCACAAGCGTCATATAATTCACATGTGATACAACATATAATCCCAATCACCACATGTTACCGTGTCCAGTCCAGCAGTGATTAGATGTGTAATGAAAACTTACACCATGTTGGCATTCCACCAGTGAGGGTTTTCTTCAGGCAGCGGAGACAGGATTCCCGTACCTACAAAGACACATCAACATGTATCATTAACCATTCTGGCACTCCCAGACACATCCTCTTCCTCCTCATCATCATTACCACATGGATTACAGTTATTACACAGCAATGACAGAGGGAGGCGTCTCTTTTCCTTCAGCAGCGGGCGCCAGGTAGCTCCGCACCACAGCTACATTATGACCGGGTTTCTCCATAACATAGCAGTTGGAAAACACTATACATTCAGTCCTTTTAATTACGGTGACATTAAAGTGAAATGCGGATACTTAGTTCATCGTGTGAGGAAGTCAGATTTTTTTTTGTTTGTTTGGTTTTTTTTACGTCGTGAATGTCAACAGACCTGTTTTAGTTTGAGGCCACTTGGATGAGCTCATCAATCTCCTCATGGTCTCATATCGGCTGTCGCAGTTCTCTTTGTTGAAGCAGTACCAACCACCTGAATGTACATAAACGTCAGATTATTCCTCACATGCACTGACTATCACCCTTTAACATGACAAATATGAGTGATTTTTTTTTTATACTGACCCTCCAGAAATATCAACCACCGTCTGCTGCCTCGAGATTCTTTCAGGTAGTATCTACAAAAGAGGAAAAGTATGAATTAAAGTCTCATCTCTGAGCTGGTGTGTGAGTTGTGCTTTTCTTGCATCCTTAATAAACAACACAGACGTACAATAACACCACGTGCACACTTTATATAAGGTGGATGTTTCTTACAGACAAAGATAAAACTTGCAAAGTGATATTGTCCTTGTTTCTACCATCAGTAATGGTATCCAAGCATGAACTAAAAACACAAATGACATCATGACGTTAGTTAAACAAGGATGTCTTGTTTCTGTGTTGATTTCTATCTCTGAAATATGACAGCGAGCAGCCGAAAAGTAAATCCTGCCAGCGTAAGATCAGTGAATAAACAGAGGAGAACAAAGCGTCTGTGTGTCGACTTTGCCTTAAAGAAGGAGATCTTGTAATCGAATAAGAGATAGACATCACCCTGTCCCCTATTCTTCATCTACTGTAGACACCGGTGGATGGTATTTCTCATTTTGAACGTTGCAGGAGTTTATAACGTACCATCATATTATTCTCTGTAGCTCTGAGCTCATTCTCCAAGTGTCAAAACATAGATTAAATCAAGGCTTAGGTCTTGATTTGATGAGAGATAAAAAAGAAAAAAGAAAAAGACCCTTTTGGCTTGTGTAGCTGTAAAACTGTTGTTATGTAAGATCTCATTTTATGAAGATATTAACGTCTTGTATTTTCAGAGTTAGAATAGGACTTAAAACATGAGCTAAGGCAGTGAAATAGAAGAATTTTATGCTGTATGTGCACAGCCCAGAAGAGGGCAATGCTATCTTAGTTAGTCCTCCCATTCTGAAGGACAAACTCATCTCATATGTGTCATTATTTGTCTTTTCAGGATTTTTATTTTGTATCACTACCAGAAAACATCATCCCTTTGTCATAGCAAACATACAATTAGCAAATTAAAAACAAAGAAAAGAAATAAAGTGTAGCCACATAAGTGAGAGACTCATAATGCACTTCTGTCATGACTTTCCCCTCAACAAGTGTATCCACCCAACTTTACCAATGACAAAACTCAAGCGATTGCCAAGTACATTTCAGTGACTTTTAGAAAAACAGACTTGGGTGAAGCACCGGGTGGTTTGCTCAGACTCTGAATCATGCTTTGGCTGCGTTCGATGTCTTATGCTATTATTACAGTCAAGTTACAGTCAGTTACAGTCAATGATGTAGGCTGAGTGGTGCGCTTACTACTCCCAAAGAACAAAGTGAACAGAGGGTTGGCAAGCTCCACAAGCTGGGAAGGGAAGGTGCTGCGTCGACCCACTCACTCCGACAAGTCAACATCTTACTCCAGAAGATGAATCACACAGTTCCAGCTTCACCTAGTTTTGTTTTTATGCTACTATTTTTTTTTTTTTTTTTACACTCTGTCCTTGTTTGTCTATATGCACTGGAATACCTCTTTGGACAGTGCTGTTGCTGTTCACAGTGAGGTGGATGATGGATTAGCATCTTAACTGAAAAGCCACAATGGTGAATGAAATGACCATCTGCCAGTAACTGTCCCCAGTGCATTTCTAAACATCTAAGAGCTTTACTGTGCTAACAGACAGCTCTGTCCACCAGCACTTTGGGATTTAACAGGAATTAGATTGGATACTAAATCCATAAAGATGCGTTATATGAAAATGTATTTCAGTCCAGTCGTCAAACTGGTTACAGTGAATCTCAGGCCCAGATAGCATTTATATAATACTCCAGACATAACTGCACGCGTACTCTAAATTTGAACATGCAATATGATAATTGGACTTTTATTGTGGTTACAATTTGTATCACTGTATCAGCATATGTTGTAAAATATTGACAGTTTAATGGAGTTGAATGCATTTCTAGAGGGCTTTTGAAGATAATAAACATATAAACATTATGTAACCCACATTACATCCCATTCCCTGTATTTTTGAAATCTAACTTACAACTTAGAAGTATGATTTGTATTCCAGCATAGAGGTTCTTTTTGCTGACATAACATGATTTACTGTCACCTACCAGACAAAAACAAAGGTTCTACGACTGGTATGCATGTTCATGTCTTAAGATGCATTCAGGGGACTGGCTTATCCCTCTTAAGCAGAGAAATGTGTGATCGAGCTGAATTTCTCCCTCTCTGCAAGTGGTTGTCATGGAAAACAATAATTGATTTTGTAGTGATCCATTGTTTTTTTTTTCCTGCGCGTTTTAGTCTCATGTAGATAAGATAACAAAAAATGACAGTTCAGCAAAGCGCACACCCAGGGACAAAGAGATGGAGAGATGGGCGGGGGTCTGAAAACTTCAATCTAAAACTTTCTGCAGCGCAAATCCTGCATTCTAATTTAAAGCAAAGGAAATGAAGCATAGGCCATGTGGCTATCCGCAAATTTCACGCTTCACTGACACAAAGCAGCTGTCTATCTTTTCCTGACTGAACCCTCCTCTGTTCGAGGACAGCTCTGTGTTTTGGAAATATCCTGTTTGTTTTGCTTTGGCAATTAATTCATAGTGAATTTCCCTTTGTTTCTATTTCGGTCTCCAGGCACCACACACTGTTTTGAACCAGTTTCCCTATAAACGAAAGTCTACTTTTACGCACATTCTCCAAATTTGGATGTAATGAGCACAGCTTGTCCTTGAGCCAGATGCATGTGGGATCAATATTGTTGCACCATTCTCAATCAAAACAACACTAAACATCCACAACTGCTGCAAATATGAACTTTCTTTGACTGGCAGGTTATCCAAACATATACGAACCATGATTTGTCACAGTGTCATGTGTATTCTGTGTTAGTGGGTTACATACATACCCCGCGGGGCTTCCGTCGTTGCAGGTGACTGATGTATTCTCCAAAAAGTTCAGCTTCATGTCGTAGTCGAGCTTCTGCGCCGAGCACGGGTACAGCGACTGCGCAAGGTTCTTCACTTGTGTCATGAAGTTATCCATGTTCTCCTCCACGGCGGTGAAATCCAGAGGGAAGCTCTCCGTGGTGTCACCCCGGTCCGCTCGGTATGTGGGAGGAGGTGGTGCGCGTCGTGGTTGCGGGTTGCGGCCACCCCGGAACCTCCGTGCGCAAAGGGCTCCAGACTGCATCAGCACCAGAAGCAGCACTGATGAAACCATTCTGATCGCTGCCATCTTTACCTGGGTTAGATGTCCTTCCAACAAATAAAACGTCTGGTCGAGAAAAGATGAAGATTCACTGATGAGGATGAGAAAGAAACGACAATTACGCACGGGTTTGTAGACGCGTCAGCACTTCTCCGCTCCCTGTAATGCATTAATTTAACCTAAATCAAAAGTCCTCTGAGATCTTTCAAAGTCATCTGTACAATTTTCTGGATGGATTTCAGAGTTTCAAGGAGTGCCCCTGTGAGTGGTTGCCCATCGAGTAGAAGTGAAGCGCAGCTGGACCAAGCACAAGCTTAAACGACAACACTCGTGCCATGCTCTCGTATTTTTTGTATTTTATTCAAACTTTCCCCCCTTGTGTGTCCGTCCAGCCAATCGCAGGAGCGGGGCAGGACTCAGCGTGGCAGACTACCCCCCCTCCCCTGAATTTATAGTGGGAAAAAACGTCCGTGCATTGGTTCTTTTGATCCGCGATTTTTTATTTGATGTGGTGGCTTTTATTGGCATTGAAATGCCCATTTCCCATTCCACCACAAATTTATGAAGTGAGAATACGCATCTTGTTACACACTTGCTTGAAAATCAAGTGAGAAAAAAACAAAACATTAAAAAAAAGTGCTCCAACAATATTTGGCCCATCTCACAATTATTCAGTGAATCAAATATAAGTGTTCAGTTTCGTTTTTAATCTGTTTCCTCCAACAAAAACAACAATCACATGGCTCAAAATGTCAGGAAAAGGTTTTTATATACATTTCTGTTACTAGTTGAGTTTGCCTATAGTTTAGAAAAAAGGCACTTTTCTTTCTTTCTTTCTTTCTTTCTTTCTTTCTTTCTTTCTTTCAATTCAGACGGGGCCTCCAGAGATCAAAGCAGCCATCACTCTTTCTCTCCCGTCTCTCCTCCTCCCTCCCACTCCAGTCTCTTCCAAACTTTCCTGGTCTACTGTATATTTTAAGTCGAGCAGAGCATCCTGATGGGAAGCCAGCTTTTTAACGCAGGAATGCCTCGTTACGGTTGAGGTAGGCTTCCCTCGAACAACCTATCATTTTAAGGACACATTAAAGTTAAAGTCTAGTTCACGGTCCAACAGTGATTATAAATCAAGATAACACTTCATAGTGGCGTTTGGTCTTTCAGCTTTTGACTGAGCTTATTCTAAGTATAACAAATAGTCCACTTTAGAATTAGATCCTGCAGGGATGTCTGTGAAGGTGACATTTATTATGACTTTTATACGATTCAAGTAATATATGTTACCGTAGTCTGTATCAGGTCGTGAAAGTGTTGTGGCACCTTTTGACTCTCCCTGTTCAGTTTTTTTAAGATAAAATATACATTGGTCAGATACACAAGGGAGTGAAGAACACCATAACAACAGTAAAAGTGCCTCATGTCCTTTTAAAGACAAAACTTTCACTGACTGGAGCCCCGTGGTTAATCAGTTGCCTGAAGGATGTCGAACAGTTCTGAGCCAGGTAAGATGGATATGAAGTCACCAGCAGGACTGATGGTATTCATTGGGAACTTCAAACAGATGCTTGTGTAGATTAAAACATGTGGTAGGGCCCAGGAGAAGAGGTTCTATCACAGATCGAGTCTAGTCACTTTGACCCATACCTCCCTGTTTTATCACACGTCATCCCCAAAAATGTAACCCTTAAATCACTCGCAGATGGACGCTGGCCTCTGACACACTCACTACCATGAAGAGATGCCCCGGCTGTGTGTCGAAACGTCCTCTGACCCAAGCCGGGGAGAAGTTCGAGCTGCAGATGGTCACACTTCACAAGGAGGAGGTGATTCAAGTGATATAAATGTGAGCATTCAGCGAGATAACACGAATGATGCTCCTTTAACCCTTTAACAGCGGCAGTCTCTCCGGTGCTACAGCATTCAAACGACTGTAACTCCTGAACCGTTTGCATTAGCCACAAAATTCAAATGGCATCGGAAAGCTGAGATCATTAGCTTTCTGACACTATGTAACGCTTTACGGCACCACCGTGGTACTCTATTACAAGTAGAAAGAATCGGTCTCAGAGACTTCCACACAGACTGAAAAACACCTCAAAATAGCAAAAAAAACCAAAATGAAGCCATAATATGGAAACTGAAAGTTCAAGGCCAAAAAGCATGTTTGAGCAGATGGAAAATAGTTGAAGGTTTATTTTTGCAATCTCAAAAAGTTTCACAACAGACATTTACAGTTGTTTCTGCTAACAAATATGCAAAAATTTTCAAGTCCGTGTTTTGTCTGTTTTACTAAAACACATTTAAGGATTTATTATTTATAATAATGATAATTAATGGCCAGATATTGAGAGTTAAGCTCTTCCTGAAAACAAAAAAAAAGACATTTTCTGACACTTTTATTGCAAAGAAAACATGAAGACACCTGGGCAGCCTGTTATAATGGCAGTTTTAAACAGTCCAATGCATTCGACAGAGGACAGCGCTGCTACCGTTAGTGCACGGTGGTTCATTTTCTACTGTGCACCTTGTTTGAACTCAGAGTGCTAAGCTTTTCTGGCTTTCGTTGCTAAATCTCTCTCTTCATTTTTCTTTGCCTCCCATCGTCTGTGTGTAACAGACACAAACTGAACCTTGCAATTCCAAAAGGATTAATGCTAGAATTAGGTCATTTGAAAATGACCCAGCTGTTCTGATGGCAGTCCCCCACAAGTGCCCCCTTAGCCTCCACAGCCCCCACCACATCTCCAGGCCTCCTGTGAAAGTCAAAGCCTGTCTTTCATCTCCGATCAGTTGCATGTGCCCTCACAGATCCACAGGTTTTACTGCTTAAGTCTGGGCTGGCAACATTGATCATGTGACCGTTGCCTGCCTGCCGTTCAGACACATCATAGCTCTGCGAGCGGCCTCCGTCTACACAGACAGCCCGTTCTGCTCACACATCCCCATCTTCTGTCTCCAACATGCCTGTTAGTTTTGATTCGCACATGCTGTTGTTGAGGGTCCATCCGTGATCATCAAATCCTGCTAGTTGGAACTGTTAGGTCAGGTTACATCAAAGAGATCAGGAGGGATCAGCCTCTTGAAAGGGACAGGCTCTGGCTCACATCATCAGAAACAGGTGGAGGTCCTCATTGGAAGAACAAAGGAGAGATCACCATCTATAAAACTTTTATATATCATAGAAGAGTTTCTTTAAATTCCTTAAAATTGCCACCCTCTTCTGTACAGGCAACACAGCACTAGCATAAAACACATGATATCAGGTTAGGGACTGGAGGACTGAACCACAGCATTAAATCCCACGAAGGTCACAGCAGCAAAGCCTTAGACTTAGCAGCATTACACCACAAAGTGTTTAAGTGTGGAAATCTGCTCAAAGCCAGACCTGGAAGTGTGCAGAATATGACTCAGGTGTCATGAATTAGTTGAAAAGTTGCTTTTGTGTATATCGGACAAATTTCTCTTAATTTGTCATAGAAGAGGCTGCTCACTACGCTGTATTTCAACAAGAAAAGTCATTTACTGAAGAATTCATGGTCTTCATTTGTCATGGATCGTTGATTAAAACAATAGGAAAGAGATGGGGAGATCATTATTGTACAATTATTACAATATGTACGTGGTTTTAGAGCGTCCATCATTTTGCTGTTAAATTCCAACAACACAGAGAGCTTGTCATTAACAAGTTGATGTGACTGTAATGTTAGAGAGCTTTGACATTAAGCATTCAGGCCCTTCGAGAAGGTTTTTAACTTCTGCTTCTGTTCTGTCTCACCTTGAGGCGAACCTCCGGAAGCAGGTCCCCTTAATTTCATGTTGGAACTATTGTTTAAAACCCAAAACAAACATGTACAGAGGTTTTGGGTGTTAACATACCGTGAGAGTTCCTTTTATGTGCCCTCACCACATGGTCCTGATATTACCCAGAGAATCAGTAAACAGCCTTGATCCTGACTTAAGTCAAGAGGTGCCATCTAAGATGTGGATGTAAATGGGGAGTAGGAGAGAGTAAAAGAGGCAGGAGACATCTGTCGAGCAGGCTCTCATTTCGTAAGAGGAGGCCGTCTATTGGTTGCAGATGATGCCCTGTTTGATAAAAATGAGCTCTTTCAAGATAGAACAGCTTGCATTTGGGGTCTCTCTGGCACCAAGGGGTAACCAGATATTCCGACTGACAGGTCAGCTGTTTATTGTTGATCTTTCATCTGAGGGACGGTCACAAAATAGCTGCCTGTTGCCTGTAAATATTTCTGTTGCGTCATTCATACAGATAGATGTTTGTGCATAACTGGTCTGGGTCCGTGCATGTTTAGTATGTGCCTGCATGCGTGTGAAGGAATGTAACCGTATACTTGAAGATGAGTGAGGTGGACCTGACCGTCCTTGTGCGTGAGTGTGCCCTCCTTCTCCAGGAGTTTTCCATTCATGCCAAATGTCTGAATCACCCTTCGCAATGCCCTCTGCCAGGTAGCGACAGAGAACGGAGCGGAGACCAATTACTATCCGAGACCTGCTATTATTATCATCATCAGAGAGGCGGCAGCCATCCTTCCCCTGCGCTTATTCTCATCTTCACAGAGACAGAAGGAGAATCAAGCTCTTTTGTCTCGGAAATGTTTATTTATGCCGCAGATTTGCCAAAGGACACACACACACACAAAAACCCCTTATTACAGGTCATGACAGTAGAGCTACAATGCATTATTCATTTTCTGTCCTTTAACCTGGTAGTCTCTCAAGGGAGATGCGTTTGAAGTCCACACCCTGTTGTAAAACATGGTCATTATTCAATTATGTAAGTGCTGTGTTTGAGAATGGAGACGTTAGTGAATCTAGGTAGAAGAGTTAAAGCTGTAATACGGAACATTTTCCGCATTAAAATGACCTGACCTATGTTATTACATTTTGAGGACTTGTGCATTTGGAGGTGAAGTCACAATCCACGATCTAAATCCTCATTTTCTTCTCAAATGGAAGTTAAAACCAAACCGTGACAAGTGTGTCTCTAGTGTTCTCTGGTTTCTGGAGGTTCAGGTCGTATGTGGTGGTTTTTAGTTGTTGTCACCTGTAGTTTTGAATCATATTAACAATATTTAGATTAAGTAAACACAGCTACATTTTTGTATACCTACACTTGTGGTGTTTCCAACAATTACCTAGCCTGGCAAGCCCGACTATGATCTGAATACATAGTCTGGACACGATCCATAGACTGAGCTTAAGCGTACGGGTGG
>JAQQZY010000028.1:21911889-21922632 GCA_030068375.1 Ostorhinchus rueppellii | reverse complement strand
CACATTTAAACAGAGGCAGGAATAATCACTAGACCTACATCAACAGCACCACAGAAAATCTCTCTTTTTTTTTTTTTTTTTTTTTGATTGTACAATAGTATAATTTTGATTGTATATAAATCATCACTCATGCATGCAAAAACTAATTTTTTTTTTCTTAATTGCTCTTGGGGGCCCCAAGTGGCCGCAGGGCCCTAAGCATGTGCTTAGTTCGCTTATGCCTTGGGCCGGCTCTGGCACTGCGATAGTGTAGCAAACCATCAGACAGATCCATCAAGAACATGTTGGCTTTAAAAAAAATACTTGCCACTTGTGGCACAGAATGGAATACATTTAACAAGTACAGTCAAAATAAAAAAGAGGATACTGAACATTGAATGTATAAGTCAGTGATGGCATAGCATAAAGGGATGATTATTCAGTACTTTTTTTCATGGATGTTCTTTTTTCTTTGAAATAAGTATTTAGTCCATACGACAGTCCATTTTTATCCAGGTCCAGATGGCTGACTTTATCCACATCTACAAAAAAATGCATGTGTAATATTCATTTTCGCATGCATAAAAATGTAAACATTCAAGCTGCATTTGGCACATGGGCTAGACCGCTGTCATAACTGATTACCCCTGTGAGAATGGTGTTACAGAGCTATTCTAATCATGTCCTGTTTAAATCAGCCTCAGCGAGTGGAGAACAGCATTAAGGGTCCAACACTCTGACATCGGCATATATAGTCATTACTGGAATGACTGTTGACATGTTCTGCAAAACAAGACCAGAATCGACCGCGCTCTGATGCGAAGGACAAATGAAGATGAGCAGATGAGAGTTCCTGTTGGGGACTCACTCTCTCTCTCTTTATCCTCAGCTGTAATTATGGCCTTTCTTTTTTCACTCTGTACTTCCAGTAGGCTGTGGTATTTTTCTTTTTCTTCTCTGGAGAAAAGAAAAAGCCAAAAGAGTAGTGCGCTGCCGGACTGAATGTCATGTTCTAGCTCAGAATAGTAAACACAAAGCCTTGTAATTAGCAGAACGCTTTTGTCATCTTTACCTCTAATTTCTCTTTCAGCACAAAAGTGAGTGCCACATATGAAAAGCGGGAATCAAAAGAAGCTGTGGAATGTGTCAGGGTAAAAATGAACACAAAAATGAATGACGCCTGCAGAGGCTGTTGGCTGCTTAGACTATATGTCATGTCTTTTTTTTCCCACTTGATTTCAGTTTGTTATTAATTTGTCTTTGTGATTGGTAGGAGACAGACAAGACAAAAAAAGGAAACAAGAAGGACCACATTTTTTTTTTTTTAGTTTTTAGCTCTCATCGGTATAGTTTAACATGTTCTAATCAGTTTAGCAATTTTCTGCTTACATTTTCACACTTTGACCTTTAACCTATAAAACCCCAAACATCCACTGGCGACCAAAAGCATTTACTAATATAAACTATTTAATAACCGTTGAGCCATTAATCCTATCAATCCATGTAAATAATTGGTGTAAAATGCAGTTTTTCATCTTTTCGTGGTCATCAGATATGATCCATTTGGATGTTCAGAGGCTCCGTAGTTACCATGGAAACACTGTCATCTTCGACAACAATGATACACCAGTAAAACCCGTGAAGTTGGATCAATGACAGTGGATGGACACACTTGGTTTATGTTCAGTTAATGATATATTTTTCAGAAAAGTCACTTTTTCTTCAGTTTTCTCTGTTTTTGATATAATAACCCTCCACTTTGATCTGAGCTTTTATGAACACCTATAGGATCAGTAACTTTAATATACAAAAATGCATAATGTCCACTGAAAAAATGCAAAATACAGAGGACATTGTCAGGATAAATAGTGATAAATCGTTTAAGAAAATATTAATATAGAGGGAAAAATATATGGAATGGCCATAAAAACAGCACTGCATCTTTATGGGTTAAGATTATCAGCCGACTGATGGGGAACAAAAATCTCAAACCTCTACTGGGGACTTTACTCATCTCCTCCCATCTCCTTAACCCTTAAGGACCTAGAACTGCTATCAAAGATTTCTCTATATTTTACCGTTCCCAGGTAATTTATCACTTTGTATTATTTTATTGCCTGCATTTTTCAGTGAAAATCAGTTACTTTATAACATTTCATTTGCTGACCACGTAAATGTTTATAAAACCTCAGAGTAAATTCAATAGTTTTCATATCCAAATAGAAAAAAAACTGAAGAAAAAGTGTTTTTCAGCAAAATGTATGTTTAACAGTAATTTGTCAAACTGGCGAATCAGTGTTGTAGACGATAACGGTGTTTCCACATTCACTACGGAACCTCTGAACGTCCGAATGGGTCATATCTGATGATGAATGAAAAGCTGAGAAACTGCATTTTACCTGAATTATTGACATGTATAGATGGGATTAGTGATTTAGAAGTTATTAATCTTTTAGATCAGATAGTTTTGGTTACCACAGACTGTTTCAGCCTTTGAGAGTTAGAATAAGAAAAATATTCAGTAATCAGTATTGATCCATACATTTTTTTTTTTACCCAGTGAAATACAGAAGGCAATGCAATAGTGCATTCCTACTGTATAAAGATTCTTTGTTTCTTTTTGTTAGACAGATTACTTTTTATTTATCTTCTGTATGAACCTGATCAGATCTTTACTGTACGTTTTATTTTCAGATGAGGATAAAGTTCCGCATTTTAACGCACCGTGCTGGTACGGTAGAGAGTCCATATTTATCAGGTATCGTAGATGGAAATCAGGTAGGATCTGGAGCAACCACCTGCAGGACACAGAATTATGTTACTAAACAAATATCCTAGAAATCCTAGATCAGGTGTGTAAAACTCATGTTAGTTCAGGGGCCATTTTCAGCCCCATATGATCTGAAATGGGCCAGACTGGTAAAATAATAACATAATAATGTATAAATAATGGCAATTCCAAACTTTTTCATTCTAACATCTATGTTTTAGAGTAAAAAAAAAAAAAAGTAAAATTATATTATGAAAATATTTATATCCACAAACTATCCTTTAAAAAAATGTGAATAACATGAACAACCAAGAACAAACAAAAATCTGTGAAGAAAAATATGTGCCTCAGCTTCTCATTTACACATGTTCATTACAATTTATAGATCACAGTGGATCTACAAACACACAAAACATTTAATAAACAGCAGAATATTGTTAAAATTGCACATACCTTTTTTAAGATGTTTCGGGTTGTTCATATTTGTTCAGGTTATTCACATTTTTTGAGAAAGGATTGTTTGCAAATGTAAATATTTTCATGTAATTTTACTTTTAACACTGAAACAAAGAGAAAAAATTGGAGTTGTCATTATTTGTAGGTAATTATAGCAGCATTTTAGTGATTTAAGCCACTTGAGATTGAATTGGAACCTTTAACTAAAATGATAACATCTTAAGTGGAATTTTTTGCATTTACAAATTCATGCCATGGGCCGGGTTGAACTCTTCAGTGGGCTGCTTTTATAGCCCATGGGCCGTATGTTTGACACCTGTGTCCTAGATAATAAAAAGTGGGACCTGAGAAAGGAGCTAATGCTGTTTCAAACAGCTACCTCAGGAGGGAGCTGCAACTGCTCAGGATTCTGCTGCAATGTCAGTCCCATCAGCACTGCAGGCTGTGTCACCTGTCACCTTATTAACCTGCTTCTTCGTCGCTTCAGTCAGATTGTATGCACCAGCTTGGTTAAAAAAGTCTTGAATTAAACATGTAAACTGATCTGTCTCTAGATGCAACAACAAGACAGGAATCATCTTATCTTTTGCTCTGGGGGCTTTTCATGTGATGTGTCTGCTGAGTTCTTTCATGTGAGACTGTTTCAACCCACTGCACCAGTCTCTGTAGGTGACAAAAGACGACGTTTCAGTCTGTTTTAAGGCGTGTAATTCTATACCTTTGTAGGTTTTGTGTTTTCGTATTTATCCTAAGTGAAGAACTGGTATAATGCAGTCAGGCATTTGACAGGGCAGGGCATCTCTTTCATGTCTTTTCTGTAATTACTTCAATTAGTCATGCGAGGGAGAGAGATGTAATTTCGCTGCTGTCTCAGGGATGTAATTTACTGTCATGCCAAGATAAACTGGGTACAAGTGTCCGTGGTACATTTTAATTTCTGTCATTTTAATCCATTGGTGAAGGAGGAAAGCCTGTCCCTCATTCACAGAAATGATACGAGGTCGTGGCTGTGATTTATGGGCATCATCAATTTTAATTTCTTGCCCTCTGACTTTGAATTGTAAATAATTTGACTGCTCCCATGGTAACACCTACCATGTAAACAGACTCAGCACCAGCAGCCCTCTACTGATAGGAACTTTGTTTAAGGTTAGCGTCGGGGCAGAGGGGACTACTTGAGGAGACGTAACTTTGGAAATCCCTTTCATGTGATGGAAAACCGATGAACTTCTGTTGTAGTTTATTGCCGGTGTGATTTTTAAAAGCGTCCCAGTGGCTCTTTGAAGTGAAAACTGGTCTGTTTTTCCTCTGCAGTGGTGTCACTATGTCACCGTTTCTCTGCTTTTTGTCTCTGATTGGATCTTTTTTTTTTATTTTTTATTTCTAAACCTGTAGGAGAAAACTGAACTGGAGCGAATCGGAGTGCAGTTAGTTTGAACAGGTGTTTCAACAAATCTATTGGCTTATTTTATGCAGACGAGATGAAGATTATGGGTTTTGATGATGGGGGAAAAAGGGTGGGTTTTCCGTTGAGTTTATTTTCATCCTAAGCCATCTTTGTCTAGACGCCTCATGGTGTCCTGTTTCTATTAACTGAGAGTATAACGAAAGGCTTTATTTCTGTTTAAACGTGTATGTTTTCAGAAGATTGATGCCATCAGTGGCAAAAATGCCCCCTCTTCAAAGCACGCTGACCACGCCATAATCGTAGTATCTTTCCTCACTTTTTACGGATTTTGTCATGCATGCCTTCATGCTGCTGAAGCCAGCGGTTCATTATGCTTTTACGGCCTATTCCGGGCCAAACTTGACTCACGCTGCGGTCACACACGTCGAATTGTTCTCCTGACAGCTGTCTATGCCTTTATAATAGCTACTTGAAACAGAGGAAGGTTTTTATTTTCCTTCTGAGCATTATTTTTACTGATTCATGTGTCTTTTTATGATGTTATTTCAGCTCAGAGCAAATTTAAAAATAGTCACAAAGTGCTATTCCCAAGCATTCATATACCTAGCACATAAACATTTTTACGGCTTGAATGTAATTTTGTGGGAAGGAATAAGAAGGAATACAAAAAGACACGCATTTTTTGATTTCCTTCCAATAAATGTTTGGAATTATAATAACCTCTGGGACAGACAGCCTGGTACTGTCTTATGTGGCTTGAGGATCCGGGTAGCTCTCTCTCCCTGTGGTATGCGTGTCCAAGGGCTTGTTACTCTTTGAGGTCTTGGTTTGTTTAATGAAGTGGTAATCTGTCTACACAGAGGATCACCCTTGAATCTAGAGTTCACTGTGTCAAGTGGCTCTGTTTATAAACTTCTTAGTGTCTCTAATAAAAAATGGCTTCCACACACTCTTCATGCTTTTGGAGTGGTACGTCTGATGCAGTGATTTATCTCCGCAACCTTTGCCAGTTCTAATTTTTCCCTGTGATGCTACCACCTCTGGGTTTGTATATGTTCAAGTCGGTGCTGACATCGAAACCTATGCTTGTGGCTCTACTGCGCTGAGGGCCAAATGCAAATTGTATCCTAGTGGGCAGCCGGCAGGGTTGTCCACGCAGGCCAAAGGATGCTTGTATTCTGTGTGTTTGTGTTTTCAGGGTGCTGAGGACTTTCCAGCTGTGGCACTGCCGTTTGGCCCCAGGAGCATCAAAAAAACAACATCAACAGCCGAGTTACAGAGAGGGGACTGAAAACATGATCCACTCCGCCGTGTTTGAAATGTTAACTAAAGAAAACAAGCTTGCTAATGGTTTTGTATTGATATATTTTCTTTGCAGGCTTTGAAGTGGGAGCCCTTGTTGTATGTCCGCCCCAGGCAACTCTGAAAAGTAGCCTCACTTTAAAGAAACCAACATAGTTTTGAGTGATCTGATGCTGAAGACGTAGATTTACCTTTATGTACTTTAAGCTGTAAAACAAATGTAAAATTTCCATTCTGTTTAAGTCGTACGGTTACCCAACATGAAACCCTTTTTTGAAAAAACAAACAAAAAACAAACAAAAAAACAACGATATCACTATTGTTGAGGTGTTTGTCTGTTTTTGACCTGAGGCACATGCAAAACATTTGTACCAAGAAAATGAACTCTATATCCAAATTGATGTAGATATTTACATTGACCTTTTCTTGTTATTTTATTGGTAATGGATCTATGTTTGATAACAAGTTGAGAAAATAATACAGCAGTTCTTCATAATCCCCCCATATCATAGTAGTATCATCATCATGTGCAACTATACTGCAAATGTTTAAATATGTATACCGAACAAGTAACATAAATATTTCCTGTTTCACTCTGGAATGTTCGGCTTGTCTTTCTGCACTTTGTTTTTAGTATTTTGCTGCTATAAACACTGTAATTTTTCCACAGTGGGATCAATAAACTCATATATCAATTATCTTCTTCTTCTTCTTCTTATTATTATTATTATTATTATTATTATTATTATTATTATTATTATTATTATTATTATTATTATTATTAGGCTATAATCATGTATAAGTTCCTCCTCGTTTGCTTACCCTGTGTTCTCCACAAATACAATATTTGAAAATTATTGCTCCACATTTATTTTGTTACATCCATATGGCGGCCTGGAAAAATAAATGCAGTCTTTAAATAAGCTTTAAATAATTTTTTCAGTCTGTTTTTACATATTTGGCTTTACCATCATTAATTCAGTTCAAAACAACTTTCAACACAATTATATTATGTAGATTTCAAATACACTGTTGCAGTCTGCACTGTATCCTGAGGTTGACAATAAGTAAAATTTGTCATTGTATCACGAACATCACAAACCCAATTCCACCAATCATTCAGTTTCTGGATTCTTGAAACCTGAATAAACAAAGTCTAAATTATCTGCATGGTTAGATACCGCTAGAGTCACATGGCATAAGATGTTTTTGACCAAACTTGGTGACATATTAATTTTTTTGAAGAATATCAGTGCAGTCTAGTAGACCGTTGTGTGTCTGCGTATGTGTTTGTTTTCTTTGCATGTGTGTGTGTGAGTGCATGGGTGTGTGGGCTGGGGGGTTATTACTGCTTCTTGTTGGTTGCGGCGCAGTCCTGTCTGTTCTGTGGGACATCTGTGGGTTGCGTGTTGAGCTTTGTGGAACGGTGCTCTGTTAGTGGAGTTAAACAGGCACAGTCACGAGCTCCACCAGACGCCATGGGCACAAGTGGCCTTGTCTCTTTGAGGCTCCGTACACACGCACATATACTGACTTACAATGCAACAATACAAAAATGATTCTTATACACAAACATAAAGCACATTCAGTTACAACGACATGCAGATATCCTAAATTAGGTCAAGACTTGAACAACTTAGAATATTATTAAACCTTCTGGGGAAATTTGACGTAAAATAACAAAAATGTGTATGTTACATCATAGTTTAGTGTCTCAATAAGGTTTGATAAAAATCTAGAAGAAAATAAATATTCATAACTCTTACAAATATAATATAGAAACTGAACATTTATTAAAGACTAGCATGAGATTTTCTTTCATTAGGGCTAAATCTGTTAGTAAAGTATGCTAGCTAGTTAAATAATTTAAAATATCTAATGTATCTTTTGTATTACTTTATGTTACATTAGCTTGAGAGTTTGCGAACATTTTCAACTCAAGACCCAAAAGCAAACTCTGGTATCTCCCTGGGACCCACATTTATAAAATTACACACTGAATTTCCATAACATATGCATTTTTACACTATTACCATTAAAACATTGCTGAATTAAAACACTTAGCTGTCTAAATCCACATTAAAGAAGAATTTACGTGTGCTAATGCTAATGCGAATGCTCGGCACCGCATGTGTATTCACCTTATTCTGCCCCGCCCCTTTTAACTACTTTTTTTCTTCCACTTTGTGTCGAACATCCGGCTTAACCAGGCTTAACACTATTTTAAAGCATTTACTCCTAAACTACATTGTTTTAAAATCTTTTAAAACACGTGTTAACAAGCAGTCAGTAACAGAACAAGCAGTCAGTATAACAGAATGTTAGCTGCTAGCAGCAAATGTAGCTAGCGTCTACTTCAGCAAACTGGCGTTAGAACAAAGTAAACTTTATGTGAATTTACCTGATCTCCTCACAGGCTGTCAGCGGAGACGTCGCTCTGGAGCTTCATAGCCAAGCCATTTCTCAGGATATGGGTGCTGATTGTAGGTTTCCCATCCACGAAGTGAAACGAACAGACACATGGCTTTTTCTGTGTGTGTTTTTTGGGTTTTTTTTTAAAGTTAAGCGCCCTTAGCCAAAGACGCCGGTCTTCTTCACCGTGAGGAGGCGGATAAAGATTAAAGGCCGGCCCACAACATTCTTCACTTCTCTTCCGGTGAGTAAAACACTCTTGTTGAAGAGACAAACATTTCTTCTTGCAATTATTGTGTCAACCACGGACTGCACAAATAATACTGGTCATTTTGCCTCACTTCTTTTGACCCTTCATATATTTGCTCGCCAATGACTCCGCTGCACCACCGGAAGTTCTAGCACAAAATAAACAAGATGGCGCCGCCCCAGTAACCACGGAGACTAGGATGAATTAGGATGTATAAAATGCAGGGACTAGATTTCCCTACAGGGATAACAAAGTAAGTTAATCTTTAACCTTTAGGTTGGAGACAGGGTTTCAATTGTATTTAACAACACAAAACAATCAAGGGCTGATTCTTGAAAGTCACTATTTGCTCAGGAAAAACACACCTGACTTTAGACATTCAAAATATTGTTCTGGGGTTGTCTATCCAAATTGTTCCACATATAAACATAATCAGGACTTTCCTCATTTTGAATTGGTTTCGTACTGTATAGCAAAAATAGTACATGATTTTCTTAAACTTGAATCAGGAAAATTAATTTACACATCATAGAACTGTTATTCATTGAAAACTGACTGGTGACTTAATAAGTACTGCTCTGTGTCATATTTTGGTTCTGATCTTGGGAAAGATAGCATTATTATATTTATTGGATAAGAGGCTAGATAGGTTAGCTCAGGGCTAATAGCTTACAACAAACTGGAATCTTTTTTATGACTGATTTGCCATATGTTGTATCTACACTGTAACTTTAGTATAAAACGCTTACATGACAATATTTTATGTTTTTTTCAGAAACGTAATAATAGTTTTTTATGTTTATAATCCACTTGTCTGGAGTCATGGTGCCAAAAACTAATTTCTGAATGGAACAGTCAACAACAGAGGTGTCTTTATGTTCATTTACTGTAACTTCTTCCTTTAGTGAGGCACCATTTAGGAAGTAAAAGCGAGTCAAATGCATTGTATATTTTTAAAATTCATTTTCCTGCAGTAAATTGACATTAAGTATCTTCAGCACTGTTTAAGCTGTAGGTCTGTTTAACATGACAGTATTCACTTAGTGCTCAGGTGTGTTGACATAAATCACCACTTCATTTACCTTTCCCTGAACAGGATGTGCACTATTGTCAACTTGCGCCAAATCCTGTTTTCTTTCTCATTTGTTCAGTATTTGTAAATTTTATCAGCTTCATCCACTTCTTCTGTTCTTTATTATAACGTGTAAATCGGTAAGATGACAGTTGGATGTGTTTTATGGCTCAGTGACACAGTACTGCAGTATACCGAGGGTTCGATGACATAATGGGTAGCACTTTCACCTCTGAGAAGGATGTTCCAGGTGCGATTCTCAGTCGGATCAGAGCTTTTCTGTGTTGAGTTTACATGTTCTCTAGACACTGCATAGGACTCCTCCAGGTGCTCTATTCTCTCAGGTACATATAGTTTAATTCTCCTTCGTCTGAGGATCTGGAGTTGGTCCCTAAGTGTTTTTTATGGCACCTAATGTGCTATAAGCTAATTCTAGGTTACTGTATTAACCCTTTCATGCATGAATTATAAAAGCCTTAATCAAGATTTTTTTTCCTGAGTGTTTTTATTCCTCTTTAGACATAAAAAAATGCAATTGAAAAAAAATTTTATGAACCTATTTTTCATGGAGTTGCGAAAATGTCCACTCAACTGGACACCATGTGTTTAATTTTTGAACCAAAGAAACATGTATTTACTAACATACTGTGTGAAATGTATGAAATAAAAACATTTTTTAATGCTGCTAACCTGATGTTTTCTAATATTTTAATATAGTCACTACTCACTTCATGTAGATACATGTAATGTGCAAAAAAAAGGCTTTTTGTTTAAATGACAGTCTAATAAGAATAGCAAATAATTGATTTACACTCAAACATGCTACTGTAGGTCAGATTCATGAAGAACAATGAAGTTACAGTAATGGTATGAATTGCAGTGTATGGGACAATGCATAAGTGTCCACTGTGTCTGCTGATATGGACCTAAAATGACAAAATCCATGAATATATGAGAACAGCAGTAGAATAGCTGTCCACAGTAGTGACCACTATGCATAAAAGGGTTAAAATGGGTAAAATGGATAGATAGATAGATAGATAGATAGATAGATAGATAGATAGATAGATAGATAGATAGATAGATAGATAGAT
>JAQQZY010000028.1:21881144-21900499 GCA_030068375.1 Ostorhinchus rueppellii | reverse complement strand
TTTCTTTCTTTCTTTCTTTCTTTCTTTCTTTCTTTCTTTCTTTCTTTCTTTCTTTCTTTCTTTCTTTCTTCCCTCCCCTCTGTAGATAGTAGCTCCCTCCCTCTCTGTGGCTGCTGTTGTGTATATCTCCCATTCCCCTCTGGGACTTCTTTATTTTTCAGTTTTGTTTTGTTTTTCAGGCACTCTGCATTTACACCCAGCAGCCCCTTTGATGTTGTTGCCCGGGTGCCGGTGGACAAAGGAGCCTCCATCAGCTGGACTTAAGGATGGGGTGGTGGGGGTTAGGAGGGGAAAAAGGAGAAAGGGATGAATAAAGAATCAAAGTAACTGGAATGGGGTTTGGAGGCGGAGGACTCCATGTGAAACTGTGAACCATGTACCCCTCTTAAATATGGGCCAGGAGTTCACAGTTGTCATCGCTTTTCTTTGTTTGGCTTCGGTCCCCTTTGTGTTATATATTACCTCCATGTGTCTATTTAAGGCATACCTATTTATGGGTTTGTTCATACCGTAAAACTGCCAAAAGACTCATATTTTACTCTTTGCAACTTGGTAACGTCAAAGACCACCAGCTGATGTAAAGGTCTCAGAGTCACCGTGCCCCCGTCGCTCTGTGGCACCTTCCTCTGTACCACTGCCTCTTCCACTCGGTGCTTTCTGTTCGCTTAGCCATGCACAGCCGGGCCTGCTGATGCCACTGCAGCCCCTCACACTCCCACAGTGGGGGAGAGACAGTCTGTGCTCCCTTAGCCTATCAAATCCCCACAGGACCACTCTGGTCCACTGGAGGTGAATTCAGGGAGCAGCCTTTGGTGGTGCCGACACAGCAGCCCTCTTTCACTGAGGGCCTCATTAAACCTGACAACATCCCCTCAGACTGGGCTTTATTGTTCAGCCAGCTTAATGCTAAATGACATTTAAAGGCATCACCAAGGTGCAGGTATTAATGCCTTTGAGGAGCACAGAGGCCTTGCAAGATAAAAATGACAGCAGCTAAAGTGGAATTGAACACTTTGTTTGATGTTGGAAGAAAGATACTATAAGGTAGGTTGTCCAAAATGACCAGTATTTACATCTTTCCTATGTATTCACAGAAAAATGTCATTGGTCATCCTCTCTTATCTCATTACAGTATATTATTATTAGATTCTTAATGGTGACGCATCAGAATCAGAGCACCGTGTTAGTGTTGAGCTACTTTTAAAGGAGATCAACACATCAATAACAGGGCTGAAGGCAAAAAAAGAAAGAAAAAACAAAAAACAAAGCCCTGATTTACAAATCTGTTTTCAATTTTTGGGACTTTTTCTCTAATTTGATTTTTTGGTGAGATATTGGATATATTAAAATGAAACCATGTGAGATGTTAAGTGGGAATGATCACTATTTGGTGGAGCTGTTAACTCACAGACATCTGAAATGCTTTTTGGAAGATGTCAGAAGCCAGAAAATGAAGACAATTGGTTGTATTTTAGAAATGTACGCTATCCTGTGGGCGAAACAGTCCTCTGAACAGTAAGTGGAGTAAGAGGAATTTATGTGTTCAAGAAGTATAAGTTGCATTATATGGAAACACTCCAGTACATGGGCAAGTACATGTCCCTGATAAACTGAGTCATTTTGGAGTTATTCCTTAGTAGTTGTGTGTGTGTGCGTGTGCGTGTGTGTGTGAGTCTATCCATGTGTTAATCGAATAACCAGCCTCACCTGCTAAACCTCAACATTCTTGTCTTAGACAGTTTTAGTTGTTTGTAAGGTGGAAAATCCAGGTAATGCGGTCAAAATGATCACAGCAGTTTCGCTGCCAGGTTGTTTTCACTCGGTCTCGGTTCGTTTGTGTATAATTAACAGATCAAAGCGTGACGTTCTGTGTCACTTGTTTAACCAACTCCATATATACAGTCATCAGAGTCTGTTTAGTTCCCATACCCACCAGGCTCCATCCTCTATGGATTACCCGTGGACATACATCTTCACTTCTTATTTATTTGCTTGTGTGCAGTCACGAAACAAGCGGAGGGTAAAGCGCATGGGCTCCACATGCTGGAGGGGCTCTGCTATGTAAACCACCAGACCCAGGTTGGCAAATGGATCCAATTGGGAACGGTCGTAGCACAGATGAATGAAAACCGTGTAAACAGTCTGTGAACCATCAATATGTACTTCGGCGAGGTGGAGGGATGCAACTGAAACATCTGTCCCTCCGCTTCCACAAGAGAGTGATTAAGCCATATTTATAGGCGGCACAGGAAACAGACCCACAGCTTATCTTATTGCGGACAGGTTTAACACAGCTGGTTTGAGAGGACAATAACAGATTTTAAGGAATGACAAGGCTCTGGCTGCCTGTGCAGTATTTGGTAGCTGGAGTCTGTTGTACTCCTCTGTGAATCCTTTCCAGCAGATTTTTATCGCCAGGGCGGATTCAGTTTGTAATTCAGAGAAAGTGCAGAAATTGAAGACAGTTCACTAAGATTTCACTCACTCTCTCAAGACTTCAAACACACAGTGAAATAACAAAAGGAAGTCTGGCAATGAAACATGGCTATGTTTGTCTATCTCTATCATTACCACATTTTGAGGTTTTTCCATTTCAAAAATCATGTCTGTGGCCATATAAGATAGACTTAAGTAGTTTATTCAGCTGTAGACGAACAAACTCTGCTTCCCCTCTCAGCGTCAGAGATGCAGTGAGGAGTAAAACTGCTCTGACGGCTGTGTTTTTACATTGTTGCTGTGCATCTGACCTTCCTCCTGACAATATTTCTTTAACTGAGAAAGATCAAGGAAGACGATATGACCACTGTCAGCAAATACAAAGTCTTATAACCTCAAAAGCGTAGTCCATGTCACGTCCTCTCCTATCTGTGCTTTGTCTACCTGGGTCAGCAACTCAATACACTGCAATTCCCGTTAATAATTGGCTTTCATACCGAGACCTTACCTGAAACTGTGTCTGAAAAAACCTTCATTTGATTTTCAATTACTCAGTCCACGTGAACACTGATATTCCATTTTTTCTACTTCTAAAAAAATACAATATTACTCTGGCAAAGAAAACTGTATTCCTCTAATTTTCCTATTTATATGCAGCCATGCATTCCCCTTTAAAAATAGAGCTTTTGCTAAGTTTTCCACTGATGGAAGGCCACTGTGTCAACATTGCCTCCTTCTTTTGTTGCGTCAAACATCTGGAAAACAGTCAGTTTTTGGTATTTCTCATATCCATAGACCTGTTTATACCCTCTGTTATAATGTTTAACTGTAGGTATGTTTCGCCTTCTGACCAGAAATGTGTTTTCTTTGGCTTATCCCTTGTGTGTCACAAATTGGTGCAAAATAACTGGATTAGATTTTTCTCACATTTTCCAAATACATTGTGTACATGTCCAAAGAATCGTCCTAAAACTGAAATAATATCAGCATAATAATATCAATATGTATGAATTGGAAAATGCTCCATTTATAATATAAAGCAGAGTTTGCTATTTACATCACTGTCCAATTCAGAATAATACTGACACATCAGTGCGCATGAAAATGTAATCAGTAACAGGGAGTTCAGTTTGCACCGATATTTACCAGTAACACTTTATTTGGACATTCCACCTAAACAGAATTTGCGGTGACCAACATTTCAAAACCTTACATTCAACATCAAAAATAATAATAAAAAAATCCACAAAACATTGAATTGATGCATTTTAGCACAACTGTGAATAAAAAGAAATGCACTTTACAATAAATGATTTTTTCCTCTCATAATTTGTCTTTATGGAATAAATGTAAAGATAATTCACCTGTTGTAAACTAAGTAAAACAGTTGTAGTCATAAAAAAAAAAAAAACACTGAAATGTTATAAAATTGTTCACCTAAAGTCTGCAGATTAACCTTTTCTTTTCAACTATAAGCATTTCCATCTCAATCATAAGTGTTTGCATTAAAACCTGTGCTGCATCACTGGCTCAATATACAAAACATAGATGTACATGTGTTATGTGGGTATTATCTATTTATCCTTTTTAGCTTGTAGATAAATTTAGTGCAACACACCTTTTCTGTCTAGGATTAATGTTTTTTGTACATAATCCCTGATTAAAAAAAAAAAAAATTTAACTAAACACATAAAGGAATCAGGTTTTCATGGAGGATGGGGGACTGACTGTACGAAAATATAGGAGTAAAAAATATTATAAATAAACCATAGTGCAAAAATAACAGCCTGAAACAAGTCCCAGACTTTACCTACTGGGATGCCATTGGAAGTATTTTTTTCAGAATATGAATACTTTATTTATCACACAGACAAATTATTTGGTGTTACAGTTGCTCCATTCAAGTATAATAAAAAGTAGCAGGAAAAAAGTTAACAATACAACAAGAAAGAAAAAAATTCAAATGTAAAACTAATAAGCTTGTAAGATGTAACGTTTGAACAGCCATTTAGACGATGAATAAGACACAATAAATGATCAATATGATAATTAAAGAAATATACATAATAAGTATGAATAAATATTGTTGCATGTATTATAATTATATGGTAATAAGGTGGAGTTAAACAGTTTGATAGCTACTGTTAAATACCACCTTATAAACACATAATCATAATAATTACATACAACAATATTTTTGATGCTTTTCTCCACAATTTGAACCCATGAAAACAAACACAAAAAAAAAAACAAAAAAAAAACGCCACTAAATATGCACAGAATAAGCTTTAGTTCCTGTTGTTTGGCAATGATTCATTAATTGTCTCTTATGTTAAAATGCTCAGGCAGTAATTGTAAGTCAACGGAAGTCCTCCTTGCACTCAGCGCCACAGCTCAGTGGTTGTGGTTCCTGTGCCAGGGGTGGAAGCTCCCTGGTGCTATTAGTGAGCAGGATCAGTGCTGGGTGGGAGGAAAAGGAAGAGGACGGGGAGACACCTGGCCTTTTCTCTTTGAGCGCTCAGACATGTCACGGCTGTGCCTCTTGACTAAATCAGGATGCAGGATATTGGCCTTCCATTGATGTGCCTCTTCAACTCATGTAGCACCCACAGTGTCCGCGGAGGTGGAGAAGGTCCTGCTGGATTAGCCTCCAGCCCCCATGTGACTCATTTATTCAGTGGCAGACATAGGAGTCCTTTTGGGATCTCCATATTAAGGCTGACCGGTTAGAGAGTAGAGGAAGAAAAAGAGGAGGTAGATTGACTGTTTGGCCAGCAGTGCGTTAGTCAGACACCATAAAAGCCGCTGTATACTGTAAGTCAAATCAAAGGAGTCTTTCTCTTTTCTTTGCCTGCTCCATCTCTCAGTATCTGTCTCAGTGTGCCGTTAGATGTGTGTTTCATCGTGGGGTGAGCGATTGAGTGGTTTTAAAGCACGCCAGCGCTTTGTTTTATGTACAGAAAAGTAAGAGCACCAGCGGCTCCTTTGAAGGACTTGGAGATTTACTGTTGTTTTTTCAGGAGAGGCGTTTTTTAAATTACAGCTCATTGTGATTGGATGTGCTCCTTTGCTGTTTTTGGACAAGGTTTACGTCTTATGTCTGGAAATAAGTGTGGTCTTCCATCTTCATCAAATAAAGTAGAATAAGTGGAGAAACAACACAGTGAACCTGCATTCAGAGGTCAGAGTTTAGCTGTGCTTTTGGATTTTTATGTGATTTTAGGAATATTTACTGGGCGCCGTTATTTAAATTCACATGCTCTTGCAAATTATATGTCACATTTTTAACCAGGAATAAGTTTTTGACCAACATTTGTAGATTCATGTATATTAATGTTATTTTGATGGTATTTTAATCATTTATGGTGCTTTTCAGATGTGTTTCCCTAAAAACTAAACGCATATGTAACTACTTTACGGTTTGTATGGTTAGGTTTGGACACCAACAACTCTTGGTTAGACTTCGGAAAATATACCAGGGCTTGATTTAACACAGGAAAACTTCACAAAGATGTGATTAAAAATGACTCACAATGTATTTCGTAACATTTTAACCAAATCGTGACCTTTGCCTAAATCTGACCAAAGTGCTTTTACAGCTTAAACCAAAACACTTACAGGAAACGGGATACGATGTCCTGGATTTGAGTATCAACTATGCACCCCAACCACCCCCTGGCTTTGGGAGAAAGGCAAAATAGATCCTTCAAAGACAAATTCTGTTGCGATTACATGTATCTGTGGTTGACAGAAATATACAATGGCAACATTTTTGTGGGAAGTTGCTTGGGAGCTTACATCAGTAACCATGGCCCACAATCTTTAAAAAAGTACTCACCCAATTGGACGTTTTCCCCTTTTATTGCCTTTGTAACTGGAATAAAGACCAAAATAATTAATCTTTTTTTGACAACAATTGCCAAAAACACTCTTGAATATCAAAACGAAACAAAATCATGCCAAGTACTGTCAGTTACTTACAAATATAAAAGAAGTTGCTGCATAAATATTCACCCTCTTGATATTCACCGACATAATTCATTGGAGACCCATTCAGTAGGTGCTAGAATTGGATGAAATGGAGATTACCTGAGCGCAGTGAATGCATCTCAAGGGTTTGGAGCATAAATACACCTGTATCTGGATGTATCTGGTTAGTAAGGAAAGTCCACTTTTATTGTCCCTATAGGGAAATTAAACCCCTGTATTTCATTCATCTAAGGAACAGTGGGTGACCAGTGAAGGCATGAAATCCAGATTTTTTCCAGTACTGCACCTTGGTCATGGGTACTGACAAGAGAATGAACCAGGAATTGGTTTATGATGGCAGGGAAACGTTGCACATCATAACCACTCACAGAAAAGCTCTGTTCCAACATTAAATCAAACTTTTAACCATCTTGTTATGAGGCAAGAATACAAACTAATGGACCTTGTCAGTACTCCTGGATACAAGTACACCAAGAAGACAAAAGAACACCCAATGCCATGCAACCTGACAGAGCTGGAGCAGTTTTGCAAAGAAGAATGGAGTAAAATTGCATTATCCAAATGTGCAAACCAGATTAAGACCTATCAACACACACACAATGCGGCGATTGTAGACCAGGGGTGCCCAACCCTGGTCCTCGAGAGCAACTATCCTGGATGTTTTAGATGTTTGCATCTTCAAGTATGCCTGACAGTCATCATCAGGCTTCTGCAGATCTTGACGATAGGCTTATCATTTGAATCAGGTGTGTTGGAAGACGAATGCATCTAAAACATGCAGGATAGGAGCTCTCCAGGACCAGGATTGGGTACCCCTGTTTTAGACGTTTCCTTCTTCCAGCAGACCTGGTTCAATTAATGATCAGCTCATCATCAAGCTCTGCAGAAGTCTGATAACGATGTAAAGACTTCCAGTGTGCCGGAAGAGGGAACGCTCTAAAACATGTAGGATACTGGCTCTTGAGGACCCTGGTAGTCACTTAATTTATATAATATTATTCGAATTAATTAATGTACATATAGAAATGTGTTTCTACTTTGATGTTGTTAGAATTCTGGTGTGAAAACCCCAATTATATTGACCATAATTCCACTCCTGAAAGCAAAAAGAGTATAAATACGTTTGATGGACATTGTATATTACCCAACCAGGTATGTGATGCAGTCCTCGGTCCTCGAGGCTCATGTGTTTCTACTCTGATGTCAAGATAAGGTGCTACATCACATTTTCCTGGCCACCACAGAAACACAGTCTCACCTTTCAGCAGAGCACCCCGCTGTGTCTCCCGATGACCCTGGAGTTTCAACTTCCCTCAAGCACTACTTTCTCTTACACATGTGCAAAAACAGGTGCACCTTCAAAGTCTGAAGGTAAGCAGGAGCATTAGTTCAGCTTGTTACCTAGTCTGAAAAGAAACACTGAAGTCAGGGATCTAATAAATCATTGAGCATGTGTCAAATCTAATAAGCTGATCACACATATTGACCTTTGACCTCATCTTCAGGATTATAAGACTTAAGTATCAAGGTTGGTTCTATGAAGAGTGTGGATGCAGGTAATGTTACTTCTCAGATGCAAAGTCTGAAAACACTTCTGAGATCCTCGTGTGCAATAAAAGACTATCTGACTTTCACACCTGATGGTACGCTCACAAAAAGCTAGTGCATTCTGGGTAGTTGTTGCCATTTTGGAGGGTAAAAAGACAAATAGCTATAAATGATCATCTAAATAAATGAGGATAAAAAGCTGTGCATCAGAGATCAGATGAGAGTTAAGGATCGTCTCTTGTGTGAGGAATGGGGGTACTTTTGCCGTGTGAAAGGATGCAACAGCAGTTCAAAAGTTAGAGTAGTTGACTATGTTTTTTTTTTTTCTCTTTTCCCACCTGGAAAAGAGGATATGGACTGCAGACAGAGGACATAACAGGGAGATGTCAGGATATTTTCGTACCTTTGCTGTGACAACTGTGTTTGCACAATTCTCCAGTTGAAATGAGTATAGATCCTACACCCACTCATTGGAAAAGTGTCCATGAACCTCAAGAGATTTATTTTAAACTCTTAAACTTAAAATTGTAAGCACTTATGCTGTAAACCAGATAGTTAATAATGTCCATGGAAGACATCGGAGACAGCAGAGCTGTGTCGGTTTTCCAGCTGTTATTTTTCAGGTTATGCAGATCGGTGTTGTTTATAGAAGCCAACTTAGCAAAGTATTGATCCCTGCATTTTTGCTAAGTTTCTCTTGATATGATATTGCTTTGTTCTTCTTTTTCCTCTCCATTATTATATTTCCATACCGCTTCTCTCCGTTGATTAACAGTGTTTGTTGTTGTGCGCTCACCCACTAAAATGGCGCCGGGGGCATGTCAGTGATGTCAGTGTCAAAGACCGATTGAGGTTTATCCATCTGTCTATGCGTCACTTTGAGGAACCCTGAACTAAAACCAGTGTGTTTCAGTGTAGGTAATCATTTAACTGGTCTTCATTTCACACAATATTAATCATAGCTGTGTTAGAGTAAAAGTGGCCTGATGGGACCCAAACCTGCACCAGAGAATGAGGCAATCGCTTTGCTTTGAACCTGCATCACAAGGGATTACTGCTTAGGTTTGCACAACACGGCACACAGGAAGCTGTTAAAGACAAGGACCAACACTGCATCTTGACCTCTGACCCCTACATCCTGACCTTTCCTGCAATCTGACATGAGCCCTTGACTACATGAAAGCTGTCCTGTTGACTCTCCAAGGCTAATTTAGAGTTCCGGTGCCCCTGACCACTCTGAGGACAGACAGTCAACATATCGGCCTCTGGACATTTGAGAAAAACCTAAGGCAGACTGGTTTCACCTCAGACAGAAGTTTGCTTGTGTTTGGACTGGCTCCGTATAACTGTGGAAATACCTTTTTGATCCCAGATTGTTCTCAGTGTGTGCTCAAAGTTGGCATGAAATTTAGGTGCGCGCTCCACTTTTATCCCCATAAACTGCAGTGCATTTGCTGTGAATATTAGCCTGTTACTGGAGGCTTTACATGTCTGATAAAGTCCTTTAACCAGTCTAACAAAGGGCAACCTCACACTGTGCCACCTGCCACTAACTAAAGAGATTTTGGTCATTACTTTTTAAATATCATCAAACATCGGCCCTTTCATCATCCTGAGTGCGTGACCTTCAGGTTCACAGTTTCTCTAAGCATGACTGACAGATCTTGTGAGGGTCAGTGCTGCAGTATTTTTATACCACTCCGTTTAATGGGACCTAAAAATAGAGATGCTCTGCTGACCTCCAGCCTTGTTAGGTCTGCAGCTCAATTGAGGCGCGATGACTCAATCCCCCACCTCACACACACACACACACACACACACACACACACGGGTTCACTTTTGACGTCACCTGGACTGAACTGTTACTTTATTTTTAAATGCTCCAGAAATTAATTGAATGGTCTTGTTTCGTTGAGTTTGTGCAGAGTTATGTAAGGGGATTACTCTGTTGTTATTGCTTACGCCCTGACCATGTAGGCCACCACACAGAGGAAGGAGGTGGAGATGGACAGAAGAGGGGGTTTGGGGTGGAGGAGGAGGATGAGAAGGAAGGTGATGTAGTTGAGGTCGTAGTACAGGACTCCAGAAATAACCCAGCTCCAGGCCTAATTGTGCATCGCTCCAGCTCACTATTTCCCTCTTCAGCTGCATGCCAAGGTCTTTGACCTTATCATCCACCTCACTGGTTCCGGAAGAATCCTTTCCGCCCCCCGTGGCTACCAAAGCCTCAGTCAATACACAGAGCACAGCAGCAGACCATCTCCAGCCTCAGACTAACAGCCAAGCGCCACAACCAGTTAGGAGTGATCCCAGCAGAGCGCCCAAGTGGCTCAAACTGCCAGGTATGTTCTAATCATCACAGGCGTGGGCCCCGTGGCTCCTTAACAAAGTGTAGCCTAAGGACCCCAGGCCCCTCAGAGAGGCCGGGGGCCTCAGGAAACATGCATGTCGCTACAAAATATACAGTCAACAAAGATGCAGCTTCTCTCTGTTTACATTCTCTCCACACATGCAAGCTTTCCGGAACCACGTGTTCACCAAACGTCGGTGACCGTGTTTTGTTTGTTTTTTTGACAGTGCTCTAAACGTTTGCAACTTTTCGTGTGCGAGTTGCGTGTGGAGCATCTAAGAGGAATGCTCTCTCTCTGTGTCCCCTGCAGCATTCCTCCATGGTTAGGCAGCTCTGTGCCCGTGAGGGGGCCACAAGGGCCTCTTGTCTCCTGAGCTCTAATGCATCACAGCCCCAGATCAAGCACAACATGCATGCAAGCACATACATGCACACAAACATCTTAGAACAGATGCACACCATCACATATGTATTGGCATCCTTGTGATCCCATGGTTTTTCATGGTTTTGCAAAAAAAAAAGACTTTAAAAAGAGACACTTGCATGAGACTTATGTCTTTTTAGAAGTTTATTTTATGGTTTCAACTCAAACCAATCAACCAAAAGTGGCAGGACAGTGGCAGTGTAAATGATGAATATAGTCTTGGCAAAACTTTTCTGAATAGATTGAAGGTTAAAATGAATGTTTTATGTATCACACATGTCTGTAAACTTTATGACACCTATAGATTTCATTTTGCTGGTTATATGTCCTCACAGGCATCTCAGTGAAGCCAGCATTTGGAGAAACTGGATCTGTCGGTGTATTATGATCACTTGTCTGGAGATGGGACCCAAGTTTGGGCTGGAAAAAAAAGGAGCTATAAGTTGACAGAAAGTTGGAGAGATGGGAGAAATGTGTCATTGTAAGAGTAAAAAAATAACAACTGAAGTCTAATGAGTAGGGAATTAAGGAGTGAAATCTGACATAATCCTAACAAACCCTCAATGGGATTCTGAAGACTGATGCAGACGTCTCCACCCCTGATAAACATCAGCCTAAACCAAGATTACTGTAACCGCATAACTTTATCAGACTTATACGGACTTTTAATCTGTTTTCAGTTCATGTAAAATGTAAATCTACATACAGATATTCCCAGAACTCATATCCAGTGAATATTATGTCATAGCTGGTGAGTTTATAAATTAAATGCAGATTTTTTTCTAAACAAAAGGGTCAAGCTTTATCTAACATTTAACCACATTTACAGAGTCAGCCGTAGCTCCAAATACAGTGATCTCTGACGCCTCTATAAAACCGGTCTTATATCGACGACCTCAATCAGGCAGATTTCTCCGAGCAGTGATGAGGGCCTTATCCCATGTGCAGCGCTGTCCAAGACCAGCCAGAACGCTGGAGACAGATCAGTCTCTGTCTCCTGGGAAAAGTTTCTCACTCCGGAGCTTCTCCAAAGCGTCTGGACTGGCTGTCGACACTCCCTGCCTTTAATGTATGATCAAGAAAAGCTTTAACTCATTACTCTCTTCAATGCCCCTCCCCATTCTTGTCCTAACTGCTTTCGTATGTTTAATAATACTGCCTTCAGAAGTAATTTGTTCCACTAAGATGCATAAGGAGAAGTTGGAAAAGATCCATACAGTTCAAGCAAACCTCCAAAAGAGACAATACTTTCAATGGCTTCGTACAGTGCAAAAAGATTAATTGTTGGTAATGGTGTCACAAAACTACAATTGATCATGGTAAGTATTATTGATGTATGTGTTTTTCATTATTATTGCTTTTTGTAATGTCAAGGGAGTCTGCTCAATTTTGCTCGTAGCACTTCATCTGACTGAAAGCTGTGGTGCTGCACTGTAATGTACTGTACTTAAAACCAGAGGGCTGCTATTAATGGCAATAATTATTAACCTAACAAATTACTCACTTCACAGAACGCATATTAGTACGCTAATAGTTCAAGCACGCCTTTTCCAAAAGGTCTAGAGAGGAAGTGACTCCTGGGATACACAAATCTAGCATGGGCCATAGTAAAAATGTGCCGGGTCAAATTCCAGGTGCTGTGTTGAGTCGCAGCCTGGACTATTGACTTTAACCCAAGTTGCTTCCAGCTGTATGTAAGCAGCATTTGTAAGCGCAGTGAGTCACCAAACAGCCACACAAATAAATAGAGTGAGGTGTTGTACAGCTATGCTGACTCACAGCGAAGACACGTTGGTCAAATACACCACCGGTGGAAAACCATCAGAGGCGCTCGGGTTAGAAAACCCCACATTACCCACTCCCTCACAGTCGCAATTTCCCCCCTCTGCTGTGATGAAAGGAGAGAAAGCACCTCCACTACTTGCCTCTTTTGTTTATTTACCTTCAGAATTACACCCTGCTCTTCTTGGACCATGTTCCAATGTGTTTTGTTATGTTTCCTTTCAAACAGAATATCTATGCGTGTGGTCTCTGGACATGTTTGGCTAACACATGCACACATTTGTGCACGCACACTCCCATTCAACTTTCCCCCTGTACCAGAGGTCCCCCCTTTGCCCTTCCCCCCACCTCTAACTAAACATCGCAGGACAGCAAAAGGGAACTTCAAAGTGGCCGGAGGGGGTACTCCTTTTTTCCTGGCACTTGTCATCATCTAAGGGACTGGCTGCTCCCCTTATTACTCTAATTGCTTCCAACTGCTCCAGGAGGCTTTGATGAAGGGCGCCATGGAGCATGCTGGAAGCACCTGTTGTTGCACTGAGGAGCACAGGTGGGTCTTATTGGTGGTGGCATGGAAGTGAATGGACAGTGCTGTCGGTTAGCCTGTATTTAAGCATCATACAAGTCAAACAAATAATGAATGAAACCTTAATCTCATTTTCATCTTGAAATTATAGCTGTACAGAAAACATAAACACCAGTAAAATAAGATCAACAAAGGAAGTAAAGTTGTAAGGCTGAAGAAAACCCAGCAAGCAGCACTGTGGCTCCATCTTCTGGCATGTCTGTGCTAGAAATCCAGGAGCTGCAGAAGAGATGAAATAGATAAAATAAAGGTGTTTGAGAATCAAACACTGCAATGCACAAGTAAAAAAAAAATATATATATATGCCACATAAATGATGAACAAAATTATGTCAAATCTGAATTAGAACCTGAAACATATCCCACAGGAACAAAACTGAATTGCTTTATTTGTTCAGTGAATTGAATTCTACATAATGTATAAGAATATAAAGTGTATTTCGAAGGAATTCTTCCTTTGATATTTTACGGTTTTAATGTAAAATACTGAAGTGTGTAAATACTAATTGCAACGACATGAGTAATGATTTCAAACTAGAGCTAGCAATTCATCTAAATCAGTGATTCACAGACCTTCTACAGTTCAACACCCAAAAATTATATTTCATGTCTCTTCAGGACCCAAATTGATAAAATGAAATGCCAGAGGAACACAATTTTGCTGACTCTTCTACCATCCAAATGTGTGTCAAAGTCTCTTTTTTCAGTTCTTTTAGGATTTGTTTCATGTCTTCCTTCTGTAATCTATGATTTTTATCCAGAAAATGAATTCATACATCATAGTACTGTTATTTATTTTATTGACCATTTTGGCTTTGTACTCTGCTGTTGGGAGACAAAATAATGAAATAATCAAAATTCCAATATGGGTAAATGCAACACCCATGCCGCAGACATACCTGTTTGTTATAAATTAAGAATTTTGGTTCCGATCCCAGCAAAAACACAGATCATCAGTTTTATGTTTTGTTTTTTTTTTGTTGTTGTTGTTTTTCCCCCAGAGTTTTCATTAAGCCTCATTTAAAGCCTACATCATTTTCTTCCATGAATCTGTTGAGATACACACCAGCTGAGGTAGAATTTTCTCAAAATGCTCAATGTCCACTTCATCACAGTCCTCAGATTCAGCTTGTTTTTGTGATCTTATAGCAGCCTCTGCAGGTCAGAGAACACAAGGGTTAAATGATGAATTAATCAGCTTTGGAGGAAGACCACAGCTGCAGGAAGCAAGATTTCTTACCTTGGACAAATATTTTCAACATCTCAACCATGAGAAGAACTGCATCACCACTCACTACAAAACAGTACCATTTTAAACATCACAATTTAACACTTTTGTTTCAATGTAATGTGAAATTGATATTTATCCAACTCACATCTGGTTTTATCCTCCTTGAAGAAACTTGACAAAAGTTTGCTTACGGTCTCCTGTAAATAAAGAGAATAAATACCCTTTCAAATACTGGAAGTGGAAGATTTGTGGTGCAATTAAAAGTTCAGCTCTATGAAAATTACACTTACACTTTGTTTTTGAATGTACAATTATAAGAACAGAAAGTTAGGGCATCAAGCCTCAAAGTATTCAACGAGGAGCGTATGCTGTTAGTAGCCATTTCATATGGCTATTCTTTTTTTCTGTATTGCACTGTTATAGAAAAGGTACATTGTTTTCTGGTTATAAGAGCTGAAGACAAAACCTGAATCAAAGACATGTTTTTTGTACTAAAACTATGTGCCATGTACAAGTGTAAAAACACATACATAATATATAGGCTATTAAAATAATTTATATACCAAATATTCTTATTTAGCTTTTTCACCCTATTTTTCTTTTACTAAGAATATGTTTATTGCTATTGCTACTGTCTGAAATACACCAAAACAAATCCATTATTGTGAAAATTTACTTAGCAATAAAGTTCGATCTGATTCTGAAGCAAAACGGTTTTTTTTTGTTTTTTTTGAGAAAGAAAAGTCTTCCTAAGGAATAATCTTCATTTTGAAATTTTGTTATTTTCCACGATTTTTCAGTTAACATAAATTATTCAATATCTCACCCTAGGTGAGACAAAACATTCATATTTATATTGTGTTTATATAGGCTACATGTTTATACTCTGAAGCAGCCTATTGAAACATTACCATATGTTTACAAGAAAGTGACAAATGTTTATTTTGTAAAAGTAACAGTTGTCATACGTAAATCACGGTAGATGTATTAAATAGCATTGCAAAAGTTTTATTTGTGGTCATTATCAATTTGCGCTAGATCATTACACCAAATTACGTTCAGAAAAAAGGCAATTTCCTGCAATTTTCTTTATCAGCTAAAACATTCACATATGGCTGTAAGATTAAGGACCAATTTTATAATCAGTACCACTAACTTTTCCTTTCGGCATACATTTTGTGCTCATGCGTCCCATAAAAACATCACATTTACGTCCTGAAATACTGATGCGAAATTATTGACCATCTACTATCTGTGTTTATGGAGCTACTGTCGCAGTTTTAACAAAAACAGGCAACAAACGTCAGAGAAAACGCTTTAACCAGTCCTCCCTTTGGTTAAATCGCAGACGAAACCATAAAGGACAAAAAACTTAACGGTATAAATAACAGGCAGTTTACCTTCTTAAATTTTATTTCCGTGTTGCCGTCCGCCATGTTTTAGAATCTTGGCGCTCTGGGAACTGATTGGCTGTTTGAATGTGACGTCTTTTACGTAATGCGTCATTGCTTTGCTACGTTAAACTTCTTTTTAGATTTAATGGCGGTTGGCAGCTGCGTTAAACTTGATGTGTACACTGCAATTTATATAAGCAGTATAAAGCTTATAGACATTTATAGACTTAACTGTTTAGAAATAAAGGTTTTAAAAGAAATGTGTACACTGAAATAAAGAATATATCCTAAATGTACCGTTTCTATTATGAATTGTGAAATCCAATCAGAAATAAACATTTATCTATTGTCCACTCAAAAAAAAAAAAAAAAAACCCGAACAAACATGATACCACTGACTGAGAAATAACTTAAATTTTGTTTTTGTTTTTTTTGCCAATTTTGTTTTAATCCTTGAAGACCTACTATTTCTGTGGCAACTTTCTAATTAATTTCTCTACATTTAACCTTTTCTAAGTGATTTATCACTATTTATTATAATATCATCTCCTGCATTTTGATCTTTTCACTGCAAATCAGGTCTTTTCCTATATTTAATTTGCTGATCATGTAGGTATTCATAAAAGCTCAGAATAAACTCCAAAGTTATATCAAAACAAAAATACCTTAAGAAAAAGTGGCTATTTCAGCAAAATATATCATTAGCTGAACATCATAATAAGCATCTTCCACCACTGTCATTTGATCAAACTCCTTGAGTTTTACTGGTGAATCAGTGTTACAGAAGATGATATTTTATCCATGTTCAATGTGGAGTCTCTGAACATCCAAAAAGGTCATATTTTAATAACCATGAAAAGCTGAGAAACTGCATTTTATTTTGATTTTTTACATGTATTGATAGGATTAGTGGTTTAGCAGGTATTATACATTTTAGATTGGTAGATGCTTTTGGTCACCAGTGGATGTTTAGATCTTTGAAGGTTAAGAAACCTATTTTATTTAACTTTTTAGGGAAATAAGCCTACACAAAACTGTAGCTACATTAAACACTTTAAGCATTGAATTGGTTTAATTGTTGCTTTACAGATTAGTCAGAGAGTGGTTCACCTGAGCCTTTTATTATCCAGCCAATGTATCATCTAATCTGAGCCTTTTCAAGTGTATATCCCAGACCCATTGCAGTATTAACCATGACTTTAGAAATAATTTCCTCTGAATGTTCTTTCATCTGAAACAAAGAACGAGCATTTTAAACACATCTGATTTTCACACAAATAGTATACGCACATACATAAAATCAAATATTGACTGGACTTTTTTTGTAAAACAGACACATTTAATGATTATTATATAGGAAAACAGACATTATTCTTGTTTCTGATCATTTTTAGACTAATAGCTTCCATCAGACTGTTAAATGATACATCTCTGTAATAAGGCACACACAGTTCCTTTCCTCAGGAATAATCTTTTAGTACAATTATGGTATTATGTGCAATTATTTTAACATTTCTCTCTTTATTACTTGTTATATTTATATTGTGGTTTTAATCTATTTCCCTTTTATGATTTATTGTCTTATTTATTGTTCTGTAAGCTGCTGCTATATGTTTTTGGCTGCTAAGGTGTTTTATATTCCTTATGTCTAGGTAAAAGCCGATGAAACGTAATTTGGTTCTGCACTGTATCCGTGTTGGTATTATGTCTGAATGACAATAAAGTGAATCAAATGTTGCTGTTATGTGTGTATTTGTAATTTTGAATTTCACCAGAGAGAAGCAACAGCAACACAAACAAAGCCTGAATCATGATTCTCCATAAACAACAGCTCCGTTGCTTTGATAGGTCAGTTATTATTGATGTTCTGAAGGAATGGATGAATTAGACTGAGAGAAGATGCAGAGAAAATTGCACGTTTAATGGAGAATATATACACTACTTTGGACACGCTGCAAAAATCAGAATCTTACCAAGTATATTTTTCTAACTTATAGTCAAAATATCTCATCACACTTAAAATAAAATAATTTTCAGTTGTTGCATTGGCAGATTTTTTTATTTTTTTATTTTTTTTTTGCTTGTTTCAAGATTTTTTTTTTACCTAAACAAAAAAAAAAATCTGTCAGCAAGTGAAAATGATCTTGGTAACATTTCTTGAAATTACATTTTCAAGACCTATTGTCTAAAAATAAGCTCTTCTATCTCACTGAAAAATTACTTTTTGGGTGATTATGTCTAATTTTAAGTGTGATGAGATATTTTGATTAGAAATGAGATTAACACACTTGGTAAAGTGCATTTTATTGCATGCATGATAACGATGCTGTAGCTGGTCACATTTTCTATTTTGAAATCTGAACTGTGAACAACTGTGAACTGTATAATATACGAGGGCTGCAGATAAATATTTAACCACATCCTGTGATATGTAACACTCAAACACCCATTTGAATTGAACTTTTAAGTAGCACTGTAGCTCGTACATCGATGATTATAACACTACTATGCTAATGTCTTAGATGTAGAATATACTCAGACAGACTTAGACTCACCTTTATTGTCATTCAATCAACAGTACAGTGATAAAATGAAATATAGTTACCCACGTCTATGGGTTTTAGCATGAAAAAAGAAGAAAATATAGAAAAGTAAAATAGAAGAGAATTTTAAAAATGCCATAAAATATCCCCAAAAAAATATATTAAAAGAGACTTCTGAATATGTACAATATTGCACAACATACAGCAACAGTAACAGTTAAAGTGATGGTGCATGTAGCAGCAACAGTGACATAGAGACATTTAATGGCTACAGACATGCATGTCTTATTCTCTTATTTAACCCTTTCATAAACCTGATCAACCTGATCTGCAATAACATATCTGAGTGTAAATCAGTTGCTAATTGTTATTAGACAGTATCTGTTTTCTCACATTTTAACATACTATAATACTAGTTATTACTCACTCAGATAATATGCAAAAAAAAACAAGTTTTTGTTAATAAAAGAAAAAGAAAAAGAAAAAGAAAGGTTACTTACAGCCTAATAACAATTAGAAATTGATTTGCACTCAAACATGTTACTACAGATCAAGTTTATCAAGAACAGGATAGTTACTGTAATGGTATGAACTTCAGTGTATGGGATGGTGCACAAGTGTCCACTGTGTTGGTTGATATGCAAGAAAAACAACAAAATCCATGAATATACAAGAGAACAGCTCTGAATAGCTGCCCACTATGCATGTGTTAGAAGAATTTTCTGAAAAGAAGATGCAGAGTCATTGGGTTCAGGAACCAAAATGAATTTACTTGTACAAGGAGCCAAGTACATACAGCAGTAGACTGACTAGCACTGGGAAGTCTAAACTATAATACAGAACATGGATACACACCCACTGGTCCTCATGTCAAGGATATTAAGGTGTTCCAAGCACATTGGTCTGCGCATCAAAACATAGTAATAAGGTTCAAGCTCATAGGTACACGTACTGAACTGGTGGTGTACTTCCTGTGCTCTATTGTATTTCCTGTGCCCCCCTACACTATGGTCTGTCTACTCAAGGACTGACTCCAGACTGACTGGAGTCAGAGAATAGATTGTCTTCTCTA
>JAQQZY010000028.1:21868071-21881044 GCA_030068375.1 Ostorhinchus rueppellii | reverse complement strand
ACCTATGGGCAATTTAGATTAGCTGATTAACCTATCAGTGCATGTCTTTGGATTGTGGGAGGAAACCGGAGTACCCAGAGAGAACCCACGCAGACACGAAGAGAACATGCAAACTCCACACAGAAAGGTCCCAAGGTCCCGTCCAGGAATCGAACCCAGAACCTTCTTGCTGTGAGGCCCGAGTGCTAACCACTGCACCATCGTGTCACACATTATGATAATATTTATATAAACTATGTTATAAACAATGCACAGTTAAAACATGTCGAATTTGTTTAGTTGTCCATTTCATCCTCTAACCACTGAGCGTCTTCCAGTAGGTATCCCAGACCCATGGAACGCCTTGGACGAGGTTTAACAGAGACCGTAGCCACGTTTTCCACTTGTTCTCCATCAATCTGTTAGAAACAAAGAAAATTTTTATGGTTTTTAAAAAAAAAAAATCAGCTACAACAAGTGTGATCAGAAATCTAATATTCTGTTCAGTTTTACACAACAGACCCAGAGTTATCAGTTGTACTTATCCTCACCTTTGGACTGACAACTCGTCTCACTTCTACTTCGCTGCCTCCGATGAAGTGAGGACCAGCCCAGTCTGCTCTGTCGGCTTCATCCTCTGCACAAAACCTCACATAGGCCACGGCCTTAGTGTCACCAGAGTTAGGGCTCTTCTTTATCTACAATTTAATTCATAATCAAGTAATATAAAAACCTGACAATGTACCAATAGTAAAGTGGTTTTACTCCTTACCTTACAGTATGTGACAGTGCCCCATTCTCTGAAATAGGCCTGAATGTATCCTTCGTTTAAGTAAGGATTCAGCCCTTTTACAACTAACCCATGGTCCTGAATGAAAGACAATAGAACAACATATAAATCACATACATGATAGATATATTGAAGTCACATCAGGTAAAATAAATAAATGAATAAATAAATAAAAGTGCTGTTTCCTGTTGAATAACAGTAAGAGAAAGTGTTTACCAGTTCGTATGTTTTTGCTAAAGAAGCCATGTATTTCTTTGGCAAACTGATGCAAATTCTTCTCTTGGGTGTTGTCTCCACATCCATGTCATCTGTAAATTTAGTTGAATTTAAGCAAAATTGAAAACGTGATCCGATTGTTTTTTTTTGTTTGTTTTTTTTCCAGATTATTTACATATGATATAATGAAACCAGAACAGCTGCGACTCACCAGAGGTTGTAATAGCAGTTCAACTAACGCAAGAAGACTCAGGCAGAAAATTCCCAAAATGCGCCACAGTGGGTTTATATACTGTGTCCCTCTGACACATTCTCCTCCCCTGTCCTACATGTTTTCTTGTCTGAGTCATTGGTCCATGTTACCCGACTTGTTCAGCAGCTTGGGGAAAACATACCATTTGCTGATTCCTATTTATTTTATTATTTCATCAGGGAATTGTTGCATAGATGTCATTTTGAAGAAGTCGTTTTGTGGTGGAAAACAGGTTTTGGATGAACCGTGTATTTATGATATATTGCATTAAGAATGATTCTTATGTCACTGAACGATACAAATATGATATCATTCTCCAAACATGCTCCTTCTGCACATGCTCTGTTCCACTGAGGTCAAAACTGGGTGTTTCATCAAAATAAGAAAACACATCCAGGGTCTGGCATGATGAAACTGTTAAGAATTTACTTTTGTTATTTTTTCTTATTAACAATAAAAAACAAACAAAAAAGAACAACGATTTGGGTTTGTTTGTGCCCATCTGATGCAGCCACACCTTTCAAAACACACACACAAAAAAACTCATTGTTCAGCATATATATCATAATATTTGAGATTGTGTAAAATTTAAAGAGCATCCAACACCTCTTTTTTTACTACTTTATTTGTGATGCTCACAAAATATAGTTGCTAACATGTCTACATCCCAATATCTGTGTGTTTGTATAGTTTTGACCTTTATTGCTGCCAAAATCAGAAACTTACTAAGTGTATTTTTCTCATTTATAGTCTAAATGTCTCATCACACTTAAAATAAGACATAATCGCCTTCAAGGTTTTTTTGGGGGGTTTTTTTTGGGGTTTTTTTTTTTTTTTTTTTGCTTAATTCAAGCAAAAAAATCTGCCAGTGGAACAAGAGATCTTGGTAAGATATCTTGAAATGAGATTTTCCATATCTATTGACTAAAAATAAAAATCCAGAATTAAGAGAAAAAATAAATAAATAAATAAATTTTGAAGTAAGCAAAAAAAAAAAAAAAAAAAAAGGCAATGGAACAAGTAAAAATTGTCTCAGTAAGATTTCTTGAAATAAGATTTTACTGATCTATTGTCTAAAAATAAGTTCTTATGTCTCACTGAAAAGTTACTCTTTAGGTGATTGTGTCTTACTTTAAATGTGATGAGATATTTTGACTAGAAATGAGAAAAATGCACTTGGTAAGATTTATATAAGAATTTATATCCATAAATTCTTCAGTGCAGCTTTACATTTAATATAGATCCATATACAGTCGCATAAAAAAATCATTAGACCACCCTGGTTTTCTTCAATGTCTTGTTCATTTTAATGCCTGGTCCAACTAAAGGTACATTTATTTGGACAAATATCATGATAACAACAAAAATAGCTCATAACAGTTTAATTTCAGATTTATTTATTTATTTTTACAATTACTAAAATCACTTCCATTCTTACATCAATATCTATGGCATTGTACTGACAAAAACAGTGCTTTTAGACATTTCATGTTTTCTTTTCTGTCTGTTTTAGTCACATGATACACACAGGAGTTAGTACACTGTAAAAAGTAAAACACCGAATCAACTTAAAAAATGTTCTTCAATAGGTCACACATAAAAAAATTAGTTGAATGATCCAAATTAAATTACATTATATTTAATGTAATTTAATTTGGTTCACTCATTTTTATTTATTTATTTTTTTATGTGTGACCTATTGAAGAACATTTTTTAGGTTGATTCAGTGTTTTACTTTTTGCAGTGTACTTGATTGCATAACCAGTTTGATTACTTTTGATGGTCTAATTTTTTTTTTTCCATGACTACATTTTAAAGTAAAAATGTGACACTATAGTCCTTTTATTCAGTCATCCATCCCATCCTCTAACCACAGAGCGTCTTCCAGTATGTATCCCAGACCCATGGAACGCCTTGGACGAGGTTTAACAGAGACCGTATCTTCATCTTCCTCTGGATCTTCCTCCATCTGACAGAAAAAACAACAACAACAAAACACATCGATGAGAAAAGTTGCCAGCTAAAACAAGAAAAACACTGCATTCTGGTTTCTCCTCACCTTTGGGCTGACAACTCGTCTCACTTCTACTTCGCTTCCTCCGATGACATGAGGACCAGCCCAGTCTGCTCTGTTGGCTTCATCCTCCGTAGAAAACATCACATAGACAGCGGCTTTAGTCTCACCTGAATTAGAGCTCCTCCTTATCTGTGATTGAATAAAAAAAACAACATATAATTAGGTGATTAAATCTCAAATATTTTAATTATCCATATCCATAAATGATTTCAGTCTTTACCTTACAGGATGTGACACTGCCCCATTCTCTGAAATACGCCTGGACATAACCTTCACTTAAACAAGGATTCAACCCTTTCAAAAACAATCCATGGTCCTGGTAAATGAGGGAGGATTAAGAATTTTATGAAATATATGATGCATACATGAACAAAATGCCAAAAAATTGTTTACCAGCTCATATTTCTCCCCTAAAGCTGCCATGTATTTCCTTGGCAGACTGATGCAAACTCTTCTCTTAGGTGTCGTTTTCCCTTCCATGTTCTCTAGACAGGACATTAGGATAAAAAGAAGGCGGAAGAAAATAATATTATTGAAGGACCCATTGAATACTTAATGTGAAATAGGAAATATATCAGATTTCCAGGTAGATTTTATTCATATGATTAAAAGAAAAGAAAAAAAATATTTGGCTGCCACAATAAAATATGCATGAATCTCATAAAAAGTTGACACCTTGTTTGTGGTGTTAAACTATGAGAATAAATGCACAGACACAAAAAAAAGAGAGAGAAAACCCGGTACTCACTGTGATGCTCTTTAGCGAGAACAGTCTGGTTCAACATCCACAGAACACAACACTGGGTTTAAATACTGCGCCCTGAGAAAATATTCACTTTCCAAAACAAACAAACAAAAAAAAACAACAAAAAAACAAAAGACATTTCTTGTAAAGTTCTGCGAAATGTGTTTACAGTGACTGGTCAAAGTTACCCAACTTATCCGGTCGCCTGAGGGAAACATTCCACCATAATGTGCTATTGAGGAAATGTTAACATAACTGAACATGTGGTAATGAATGAGCTGAAGTTCACATGACGTTTTACATTATACAGACACGCCAACAGGACTATCAGGTTCAACTGCAAACATGCAAATTTACCCGCTCCTGATGTAAACACATGTGACTGAACTCTAGTCCCTCGTCCTTTTTTATTTCTGGTCATCTCAGATCATCAGGAACATGAACAGCTACAGTAACAGTCTGGACTGCAGTGTATAATGGGATGGTGCATAAGTGTCCACTGTGTTGGCAGATATGCAACAAAAACAACAAAACCCATGAATATACAAGAGAACAGCTGTAGTGTGGTGACCAGTACGCATGAAAGGGTTAAAAAGGCCAATTCAGAGGATTAAGGACTAAGGGATGGAAACTTTGAATCAGGGTTATTTGGATAGTTTCTATTGTCAGGATGATTTAAAAAGAGCAAACAGTTGTTAGATAATAAATGTCTTCACTCAACCACTAACCACAAGTGGAATAAAAGTTTTTGTATATCATTCATATTCTCTGAAAAATTGTCAGAATCATAAATTCTGCTAGAGTATGTAAACTTATGAGCACAGAGCAAAATTGGATTTTTCTTTCATAGGTACTCAGAGAATCCAAATGCAGAATCAACTCAGTTGAATCAGTTTTAAAGAATTTATTGTACTCTAGTACAAAGGTAAAGGAGCACAGTAGAATTATAACAATGAGTCCGAAAAGTCTTTGACAGAACCGTACTCCATGTACGGCCGTCCAGAACAGGAGAGGCAACTCTCCAGGGGAGCAGACAGGGGATGTGATCGGTGTCGGTCCAGGTTCGGGGCAGGTGGCTGGCTTCTTAATCGGTAGGCAGGTCATTAGCCGGGGCAGAAGAAGGGTGTCGTGGTCTAAGGACTGAAGGCAGGTCGGTTTCCAGGACTGGGGCTTGCATCAGAGGTCAGACAAAGGCGGATCGGAACCAGGAGGAAGCAGAGCTGAGAACGTAGTCAGGCAGGTGAGGGTTGGACAAGGAGACTGGCAGGCAGGGGTCAAACGGAACGGAACAGAACGGAACAGAACGGATCACGAACACGAAGCAACTCAGCGAACTCGGAACAGGCACAGGATAACAGGAAGACCTTGATTATCTGGCAACAAGAGGCAGACTGAACAGAGTTTAAATAGAGCTGCACCTGAAGCGCCAGAGTGGACTCAACAGGTGAACCGCATCACTAATTAATGACTTGGAGGGAAAAGATCTGGGTGAAAGGTGAACAGAGCAGGAGGGAGCGAGAGAGACCAGAGGATAGAAGATAAAGAGAGAAAAAAACATCAGAAAAAGACAGAAAAACAGAGAGACATTTTGGGGCCCTCTAGTTTTGTTTATTTTATTTTTTTCATTTGTATTTTTTTCTCCTCTTCCTCTTTCTTTGTTCAGCGCCAGAAGGGTACGTCCTTTTTTGTGACATTGTTTTGATTGGAAGTACTCGTGAGTTGGATGTGTAGTGTACATTACACAGCAGGAGGCACAGATTACGGTGCAGCAGAGTTTTCACATGTAAACAGTGGCAGTAAGAATCACTAGGCCTACATCAACAGCACCACAGAAAAGAGTGTTTTTGTAAAATAATATAATTTTGATCATATATAAATCATCACTCGTGCATGACAAAACAAAAAACACTATATTATTTTTTCTTAATTACTCTTGGGATGCCCTCTTGTGGCCCCCTTGGGCCCTAGGCAGGTGCTTAGTTCGCTTATGCCTTGGGCCGGCTCTCTGTATGAATATAACTATGGGATGGAAAGACTTCATGTATCTCTGGTCAGTGTTGTGAGGAGATCCTTTAACTCAGGGGTGTCAAAGTCATGCTAGTTCAGGGGCCATATTCAACCTAATATGATCTCCAGTGGGCTGGATCAGTAAAATATTAACAGTGAAAAAAGTCAAATTATGTTATGATAATGTTAACATCTACAACATTCCCTTAAAAATCTGAATAACATGAACAACTTGAAATGTTTTAAGAAAAGCAAGTACATTTTATTGATATTCTGCCTCAGATAATCTGTTTATCATTTACACATGTATATTAGAACTTAGATTACAATTACACAAAACATTTGGTATCGGGCAGAATTTTATATTTGTTCAGGTTTTTCCACATTTTTTGTAAAAGGACAGTTTGTAAATGTAAAGATTTTCATGTAATTTTACTCTTGCTTACACTAAAATAGAAAACTTGTATTTAAAAAAAATAATAAATTTATTTATAGATTATTACAATAGTATTTTACTGGTCTGATCCACTTGAGATCTAATTGGTCAGTATGTGGAACCGTAATTGAAATGGTTTGTGCGCCATTGATTGTTAATATCTTCAGGGTCATTTTTGCATTTCACAAATTCATCCCAAGGACCAGATTAGACCCTTTGGTGGGCTGGATCTGGCCCCCAGGCTGCATGTTTGACACCTGTGTTTTAACTCAGTTTGTAATGCTATTATTGAACACCTACTTACAAAGAGAAATAAATCTAATGAACCAAAAAACAAGCATTTAGTCAATCACTTTTTGTTGTTGTTGATTAAAGACAGTTGTCAGTGATAATATGGTCAAACATTTATTTCATCTTTTTATGCCACAACTTTAAGATCATCGTTCACATTCTAAACCATTTTTATTAATGCAACACATACAAAAATATTTCTATAAATAAATAGAAATACTAAGAGTTTCCATTTTGGTTCACACTTAGATACAATAGAATATATTTGACACTTTATTCACTGACACTAGTTTTACTGTTGATAAAGTTCCTGATGACGTGTTCTTTAATAGACATAAAAATCCATCCTGAACAGTTTGATATGGAAGAGATCAGCTCAGTCACAAACTGGGTAAACAAATGGAAGAGCTTTTATGCAGTAGACTGTTGATATTCTGCTTTTTAGTTTATAGAGTCGATCATGGCGACAGATGTGAGCTTCTACAGACAACACTCACCTGACACCAGATTAATCTGCTGATGAATGCATGTCATGGAGTTTGCTGATGAGGAATCTCTTATCTTTACCCTCCTGTATATGACGAAGAAATGGAATAAAAATGTTATGTGAAAATTATCACACAAAAGTACTGTTATTTTCTGAGGGAAGAACTTTTAACAGGCGTACATTTTCGATTTGTTTTTCCAACAGTTTGATGATTTTCCTTTGGCCGTCAACAACTTGAGTATGAATGTAAATGACTATTCTGAAAAAGAAAATGACACATTCTCACAACAAGAAAATGGCTGTTTTCTCAGTATATTTCACATCATTTTTAGAGGGAGATGAAAAAGTATTAAAAAGTGAAAATCATCCTGTTGAAGCTGCACAAACATCTTCAGCAAATGCATGGATTCTGGATTTTTACATTCAGGTATTGTCATGTCTGGAAACAGACGGTAGTCTGTTTCTGTTAAGTCCGAACTCTGAGCTGGCACCCAAATGCAGAGAACCACCAGGAGGAACAGGTTCAGGATTTAAACACAGTTTATTAAGACAATCATATAAGTTATCAATATAACTGTCTTGTCGATCTATGGGGGATGATCCGCTGCCGTGGTCAGTTAACCGGTCCGTGGTTGAAAAGCCAGGGAAGGGATTACACAGGGACGAAACCCACTGGGGAGGACTGGCTCTAGTCGGAGGACAAAAAAGGGTCAAAACCGGGCAGACAGATAGAGCAACCAAAACAAGAAGGAGGAGGCAGAGGCAAATATCGGATAAGGTGCGAGGGTCCGTACCGGAGCTCCGTCCAGGGAAGCAAAGGTACAGATTGGGTTCAGACAGAATCGGGGGTCCAGTAAACAGGCGTGTGGTCGAACAGGTATCAGGCTGGCAAAAGGCTCGATGGTCAGACATGGAAACAGATCATTCACGGACAAGGCAGACATGAAAAAAAAACGCTGGTACGAAACAATCACTTGGAAATGTTTAACGAACTGGCGACACTTTGGACGGAGACAAGGGTTTAAGTACACAGAAGGAGAGGGGAGACACAGCTGAGAAGATGAGTAACAGGTGCAGGTAATCACAGAAGCGGGAAAACGAGGAACAGGAAGTAAAGACGGAGGACATGGCACAGGAGGAGAGTTAACAAAATAAAACAGGAAATAACGAGACAAAGACATGAAACAATCTAATGTCTGTTACCAGACGTGACAGTTTCATGTCTTTGTCTTGTCATTTCCTGTTTTATTTTGTTAACTCTCTTCCTGTGTCATGTCCTCCGTCTTTACCTCCTGCTCCTCTTGTTTACCCGCTTCCACTGATTTAGCCACCTGTGTCTTGTTAACCACCTGCGTCTATTTGTCTCCCTGTGTATATAACCCCTGTCTTAGTGTGTATGGTTGCCAGTTCGTTTTGTCCTATCAGTGAGTCTAAACCTACCAGCAATCTGTCTCTCATCTGCCGTCTCTGTTTTTCAACCCTGTTTGTCTTGACCTCTGAGCCTCCTTGCCTGCCTCCCTGTTGGACCTGTGGATCGTTTTTTGGACCTCTGAACCTGCCTTGCCCTTATCGGTACTGTTGTCTTTCTTGGATCACCTGGATACTGGACTGCTCACACGTCACGGTACTGATTACGGTTGCTCCTTTTGATGACCTGTGTTTTGACCTTTGGCGTGTCCCTCACTAGAGCCTGTCTAATTCCCGCTGCTTTCCCACTTCCTGGTTTTTGACTCCTGGTCCGGCTGACCTACGACTCTGGATCTCCCCCACGGAGCACAGAAGAACCATTATTGATTTTTGTGTGTTCTATTTTATAATAAACTGTTCTTCCTTAACTCCATCTGTGGTCTCTGCATTTGGGTCCCTGATCTGTGTTTGGACTTGACAGTTATGTAGTTAGAACACATTTTCATTGTCTGATACTTTAATATTTTTACAACAAACGGTGACTTTCTTGACTTGTAAAATGATCTTATGTGTAAATGATGCCATAAGCCACACTGGAATCAAAAGTAAATCATGTCTATCATGCACTGGATGATAATAATGATACTGAGGTGGTACGGTATGAAAACAGGATGCTGTCTCTATGGGATTCCCCCTACCTTTATTTGTATTTATTATATATGATTCTTTTACCTATGTATGACATGGCCCTGTCCCCTGTTGCTGTTGTTTTTTTTTTGTTTTGTTTTTCCTATGATTATTTTTGTCAAAGACAGCACGGTTTGTTTGTTTGTTTGTTTATGCGCTTGTAGATTTTGCTGTTCATAATGACATGTTGCATATGTGAAGGATCAGAAACTATTTACTTTTCATTCATGTCTCTCCAGCCTCTTGTTTCATATTTGTATTTACATTTTCTTATATGTTTATATTAAAAAAAACTCAAAGATATTGAATTAAAGTAAATCATGTCATGCCATTGACCTACAGAACAACTTTCTTCTGAAATCAGTCACAGAAAAAAAAATAGACCGTCAACCATCATCAGAAACAATGGTTTTGCAATCCAGTACTAACTCCTGTGTGTATCATGTGACTAAAACAGACAAAAAAGAAAACATGGAATGTTTAAAAGCACTGTTTTTGTCAGTACAATGCCATAAGTGATTTTGGGTATTATCAAGAAAACATGGAAAATGGCAAGATATCAGCTCTGAAATTAAACTCTAATAAGTTATTGTTCCATGGGTCTGGGATACATACTGGAAGACCCTCAGTGGTTAGAGGATGAGATGGACGACTGAATAAAAGGAATAAAATGTACCTTTTTTTTTTTTTTTTTAAATGTGGTCACGGAAAAAATTATTAGACCAAAAGTCATCAGAAACCATGGTTATGCAATCAAGTTCTAACTCCTGTGTGTGTCATGTGACTAAAACAGACAGAAATGAAAACATGGGATGTCTAAAAGCACTTTATAGCATATATATGAGCTATTTTTGTTATTATATTTGTCCAAACAAATGTACCTTTAGTTGTACCAGGCATTAAAATAAACAAGAAATGGAAGAAAACAACGATTGTCTAATGATTTTTTCCGTGACTGTAGGTCCTGGACATGAGGGGAAAACAGTTACTGAACGAGTACAATCTGTGCAGCTGCAAATGAAATAAAAACACCAGACAGTCAGATTACACAGACTGCTCTTGAAACTCTGAATGCGATGACTCACAAAAAGACTCCAGAGGCCAGAAATAAAAATAATGGGTTTTCCACCAGGTACGTGTAGGCCCAGCTGAGCCAAGCCAGCGCTGGGTGGGTGTCCTCCACGTCCTGGGCCCACAGCTTCCCTGACTGAAACATCGTGGTGAGGTTCCTGAAAGGGCCGCACCCTGGTGATGGTCTAATCCTGCAGGAGGAGGACAGGGACGTTTGAGCAACACCATTTCTATCCTTTTGACCTCAGATAATAGTTGTATTTGCAGACTGTTACACACAGGAGCACTACTACTGACTGTACAACACAACAGTCGTCTCCTGTCTGTTCTGTCTGACATGTAGCAGCTCTTATGTGAATATATGACCAATACAGTTTCATTACTACTATAGTAGTGTTTGTACTATCTTAATCCTTGCACATTTTTCTTGCACTTTATTCTTTTGCTGCTTTGATATGTGTGAAATCAATAAAATCTCATCCAATCATCTAATCTAACAGTACTGGTGTTTGTTAAACAGTGTACTTCAGCTTAACCCTTAGATCCTCCTCTGTACTTTCTGTAACACCCTATGCAATAATTTCCTAAAAATGTAATAAAATTTGCACTTACCTCAATCAAAAATGTAATAAAACCCCATAATGTAATAACTTCACCAATTATGTAATAAAATATATCGACTGATAATGTAGTAACATTTTTACCAATAATGTAATACCTTATTATATTATTGGGAATTTATTACATTTTCAGGTGGGTATTTTTTTTTTTTTTTCAAAACTGATAATGTCAAACTTGACAGATAATGTACCCACCTGAAAATGTAATATATCCCCAATAATGTAAAAAGGTATTATATTATTGGTAAACATTTTATTACAATGTCAGTCAGGATATTTTATTACATTATTTGTGAAGTTATTACATTATTGGGTTTTATTAAATTTTTGATTGAGTTAAGTGCAAATTTGATTACATTTTCAGGAAATTATTAAATTATAGGGTGCTATACTTTTGTTTTGTTTTTTTCCATTTGTAGATTAGTTTGGCTGTGTTGCAGCTTGGCAGAAATGTTTCCTTTTACTTATTTTTTTTTTTTAAAATCTGTCCAATCCAAATCTTTTACTCTTAGATGTGTTTTATTTTCCCATGATACATTTTGCACCCTCTGGTCACCCTCGAGAACAAAAACATCCACGCACAAAAAAACTGCTATAAAAATCATCATATGGCAAGTTTTTGAAAAAAAAAAAATAAATCTCTTTAAATAACTTCTCTGCTCAAAACTACCAAACATTCAACAGTTTTCAGGATTTTAACCCTTTAAACGCCAGTTTAATCATTCGAATTCTGAGTGATTTATTACAAAGGAAAGGAAAGCTCTTGGAGAGCGCAGACCTCCGCCAAGGTAGGGTTTGTGCTTTCCTCCACTAGATGGCACTGAATGACCTCATATGCAGATCAGTGCCATTATGCCCTATCTCCCAATGATAAAGAAACCTTAAAAAAAAAAAAAAAATTCTGGATCCAGACGGTGACCTGGATCACCACCAAAATTTAACCACTTGTTCCTTGTCCCATTTTTAACAATTCCTGAAAATTTCATCCAAATCTGTTCAGAATTTTTCTAATTATTTTGAACACAAACAAACAAACAAACAAACAGACTCCAGCAAAAAACATAACCTCCTTGGTGGAGGTTAAAAAAAAAAAAACAAGCCCGCAAAAAACAGAATATTTTCCATAAAGTCAGTAGTAAGTGGATGAAACGTTGGTGGTTATTAGAGTCTTGGACAGGTCAAAGATCATCAACAAAATGTATATATTTCCTGTTATATCAGATATTCCCTCATGGACAAAAATATCCTATTGTCTTCCATTAAAACTTTTTAATCTCACTCACAACACTGTATAACTGTACTACTGTACTTTTACACTTTATAAATGTACTGTCTCTACCCCCCCCCCCCCTACTACTGCATGCAGCCTACAAATGTAACACTACAAACAAACTTGACACTTTGACATAGCAATTATTAGAATATGATAAATATGCTTGGAACATAATGACTCAGTACATTGCAGCTTTGTGTGCATACCAGTGCTGTTTGGTTACACACTGTAAAGAAGGTCGACACATCTGTACTCACGTCCAGATTGTGTAGGTGACAGACACAGAAGCGCCAATAAACGACGGGAAGAACAAGAGAGAGATGAACAGTGTTGTCATCTGACTGGCCCTCCAGGGTTTTCTGGATGCCTGACAGTTGAGCATCAGACTGGCCTGAAAGTGAACAAACCTTATGTTTAAAAATGCACACGTTCCATATGAAAAACACCTGCTACACCAACCTTCTTCATGTAAAACAGCACGAAGAGTTTGATGATCTGGACTGCAGGAAGTAGCGGAGCAAACAACACCCCAAGCCTGGGAAAACAACACCACTGTCAATTTTATTATTATTATTATTATTATTATTATTATTATTATTATTATTATTATTATTATTATTATTATTATTATTAT
>JAQQZY010000028.1:21835302-21859999 GCA_030068375.1 Ostorhinchus rueppellii | reverse complement strand
AACCAGCACTTTGGTCATTTGTTTTCTGATTCATCTTATTAAACTATGTAAGATTTAGCACATTTAATGTCTGAAGCTGATATTTATAAGAAATTGTAGAGTTCTATATATTGTTTGCAACTATTATTTTAGTTCAGGGGTCACATTTAAACGAATGTGATCGAAAGTGAGTCAAACCAGTAAAATACAATCATAATAAGCTATAAATAATGACAACTCCATACTTTTCCGATTTTTAAATTTTTTTTTACTGTATATATATTTTTTAAAAAGAGCCAAATTACATGAAAATTTTTACATTTAGAAACTATCCTTTCACAAAAAAATGTGAATTACCTGAACAAATACGACCAACCAGAAATGTTTGTAAGGAACCTTTGTTGATGTAAACATTTTCACAATGTAATTTGACTTTTTTATTTAAATGACTTATTGGATCATGTTGGGTTGTACACTGCCCAGCCCCCCCCCAAAAAAGCAACACATGCAATATTTGACTGCACCACCTTTGGTTTTGATCACAAGAGTTTGACACCCCTCCTGGAACACAAACTTAGCTCGGTGGTGCATTTGTTGCATTCTCTATGTGCTAGAATTCTATTTTCTTTATTACTCAATCAAGTTCTTCCTATAAATTATCAACCAACAAACAATGTAGTACATGTGGCGTCACCTGAAATGCGACTTGGCATTGATGAGAGAATCCTCAAAGTGGCAGCAGACCACTGGTGTCTCTGCAGGGAGCTAATCGGCACAAACGTTTCCTCACTCGCGTCACTATCCGAGGTCGACTCTCTGTCTTTAGAAGCAGAATTACATCAACCTTTGTGCAGTAACAGTATCTTTGCTGACGGATTGGCCCCATGTCTCTTACTGGGTATTTGTTTTTTTAGTTCAAATAACAGACCTGGTGTTGTACTTCTGGATGCCATGAATACTTCCATTTGCAAAGCTTCAGGACACATTTGGGTGTGTGTTTCTGCAACATGGCAGTGCCCAAAGTTTTGTTCTGGATGATCCTCTACTATATCCCTGAAGGAGAAAAAAGGAGGCAGTAAAAAAGAAGTTGCACGATCATTGAATCATACAAAAAAGGAGAGAAAAAAAAAAGTCAAAGTTGATGGAAAATTACCAGACATGAAAATATATTCTTAAGAGCAACAATGACATAAAAAGATGTTTCAATTCATTTCGATATTTATTTGTCATATGCACAGAGAATCAAACTGTTGCCCTTCTTACTTTGCAGGTACCCCTTCAACGGGCACATACAATCCAAGCAAAAGAACTGGAACAATTTAACTTTAAATAAGGAGACGATATAAGTTTATCTAAGCATATCTAACAAACTGTAACAAGTACAGAAAAATCTAAAAAAAAAAAAAAAAAAAGAGTCTAAATAAATAAAAATAAGCAGAACTAAAGAACCAAGCAAACAATTCTAAATGCAAATGTGTAGGCTAACTAAGGAAATGAGAGTAAGCACCAAAACCAACAGTGGTTGTGAGTGTACCGTGCATGTTATCCCTTTATCAGGCAAGTGACTGTTTTTGGTAATTTGGTAAAAATAGGACATGGGGCCTAAAACTTTAAACCAGATGTAGACTAATGTTATGAAGCAAGTTTGGTAGCACTCTGGGTCTATATTAAGAAGAAAGGGAGAATGTGAATGTGAATGAATAATGGATCAATAATGTAAAGCGTTTTGGGTGACTTGAAAAGCGCTATAAAAATCTAATCCATTATGATGATGATGATGATGATGATTAGTATTAGTATTATATAAACATTTACTGAGATAAAAGAGAAACTTTTTTTCAGATAAAACACTTTTTTTATATTAATTTTATACAAAATCCATACATAACATAGTAAAAAGGACTAAAAAATTATGCACTACTATTTTATGAAACATCTTTTCATTCTCTCACAGGTACAGTACAATTTGAGAATTGAGCTGATTATGCAAAGCAGAGTGCGTCACAAAAATCACTCACGATTTATTTGGACTTAAATGGGCATGTAATGCAAGTGGACACGATGGTTACACTCGAAACCTGGAATGAGACTGCCGATTCATGAAAAACTTACATATGTGGATTTGGCAAACCACGAGGATCCTCAAATTTAACACAGTGTCTTTATTTATAATGCTATATAAGAGCATTTATGGCCATGTTTTCAAAATCAAATGCACTGACAGCTATAGGTAGCTTTTCATGTCCCCATGTTTTGGCCCCAATATTTTGTTAAAAATTCACAATTTTTTTAATGGCTGAACAAGAGTAGATTTTTTTTTTTTTTTTTTGCATTTCACTGAGGTCATCATTAGGTACATCCTGAAGGGAAATATGTCTGAATATCTCTTTTATTATTGGGTCTAAAAAAAAAAGCTGGCAAAGTGACAGATACCAAAATAAATCCAGTTTCATGAAAGCACCCAGATACTTTTTGGATTTTTTTCCCTTCCAAATATGGTAATTGACCTATGGTTCATTGACCTTGATTTTCTACATGACAATAAAAAAACTTGTTGAAAATTTTCACAAAAAATAATTAAGTCTTGTTATGTTTTGCAATAATACATTAGGGTTGAAATGTTGAATTTCGAAGTATTTCTATGAAAGCTTTGTAAAGGATTAAGAGTAAAATTAAAAGTGAAAGCAAAGATGCACAGAAGTGAGTGCACGAAATCAAGAAAACGCAAACATCCTTCCAAAAGAAGCCACCAATTAAATAACTGAATGAACTTACTCATAGTCAGAATCCATTTGACAGTTATCAACATTTAAGCTAACGCTGTGTTCCATGGTCGCCGATGATTTCACTCAGAGGATCAGTCTTCATCAGCCATGCAACAGACCAGACTAAAGTGGGCCATGTAACTCTGGGATCAACAATTTTTTAAAGCTTTTTCATGCATCGTCCCAGACTGAAGAAACCACTCATATAAAATAGCAGTGCTTCTGAGGAAAATCACCTTCTAACCGTTATCACAATGCTGCTGGGATATAAACAACTTCCTCACCAGTGAAGGATGTGTCAAAAACAGATATGCAAATAACAGGTCAGAAGATGACGTCACAGATATGCTTCACGCTTCCCCTCGCAATTTACCAACATACAACAGCTGTGTTTAATTTGCATAGATCACATGCATAGAAGTAAAAAATCTGAATGTATGTCTTACTTTTACTGTGTATTTGAATGTAGTGCATTAATCTACCAATGTTAAATACATTCTACAAATACATTCTAATGTATTTAGTACTTATTTTCATTTGGAAATTTCACCAAACCTCTCAATATGTTTATTTTTATTTATTTTTTTAAATTTAATAGTTGCCTGTGTATGTTGTATGTTGATATTTTGTTCTGTTTTGTATTTTGAGTTGTTTTATTTGTTTGATTGGATTTAATTTTAACCTTTTTTATGCTTTTATTAAATTCTATTGCGTTTCTAGTGTTCCGTACAGCACTTTGGTCCACTGTGGTCGTCTTAAACTGTTTTATAAATAAAGTTGGATTGGATTGGATTGTCCCCTGTCCATACGTTCCTGGCTCGTGGTTATGCTATTTTTTCCCCTTACATGTACGACGGAGGATTAGAGCCACATTAAGAATGAAAAAAGAATTATTTACGAGATTAAAGTCATTATTAACGAGAAAAAAACATTATTTACGAGAAATAACTCATTATTAACGAGAAAAAAACTCATTAACGAGAATAAAGTCATTATTTATTAGGATAAAGTCATAATATCCAAACAACCTGCTACTTTTGGAGGCATTTTCTTGCCTTATAAAATAGGAACATTAACTGGACTTTGTAGACGTCAGACAACTATTTTATTGACAAGCTTTCGTGCCGTATCTGCTTATTGTTGACTTCCTGCATCAACGTGAGTCTCGCCAAAACGTTAATAAATGCAACACTGCCCCTCTGTGGTGGTTCCTTTTATAACACTTATCAATACAAGGGCGGTGGAGGATTTGATGAGTTTTATTTTTGGATAGGTTTCACAAACAAGGAGTCATAGATTTTACATTACGACTAAATTTATGAGGGAAGTCGATGGATGACAGTCATGCTTTTCGGTCTTTTGTCACGCATTCCCGAGAAACATTATTGTATTTCTCACGATGAGGAAAAATACCGGTAAAATTCCCTGGCGCGCCGTTGCTATGGAACCAGGAGGAACCAAGCACATCTGCTGCGGATTCGAGCCCCTCACTTACCTGTCAATCAAAAAAGGAAAGGGGCGGGTTAAAATAACGCAACAACCAATGAATAGAAGGCATTGTTATTACGTAATCTTCATTATCACTCGGATTGTTTCTTGAGACCAAACAAACCCCCTCTGAATGGCCCGGTGATGCATCCAACCTACAGCTGACCAGTTCCAGCCATTTCCCCCTCCAGAAAAGCAGCAATACCCTCCAAGTCTGACTGGTGCTTCACCGGAAAAGATGCAGTTTCTTGCATATTCTTTTGAAAGTCCTGATACTAATGATGACGTGATGCTGATGTACCAAAAGATTAAGTATCTCCTTGTTTGTGAAACCTGTCCTTAAATACAACTTAACAAAATCCTCATTTTAACAAGTGCCTCCAAGAAGCAGGTTGGTTGGATATTATGGCTATAGTCTAATAGATAAGGACTGTTTTTCTCGTTAATAAGGACTTTTTTCTCATTAATGACTTTTTTCTCATTAATAATGAGGTTTTTTTTCGTTAATAATGACTTTTTTCTCGTTATTAATGACTTTATTCTCGTTATTATTGAATTTTTTCTCGTTATTAATGACTTTATTCTCGTTAATAATTACTTTTTTCTCGTTCGTAATGCCTTTTTTTCTCGTTGTTAATGACTTTATTCACGTTTTTAATGACTTTATTCTCGTTAATAATGACTTTATTCTCATTAGTAATGACTTTAATCTCGTACATAATTATTTTTTTTAATTCTTAATGTGGCCCTAATCCTCCTTCGTACACATGTCATCACAGGAGCTCCATAAATAAATCCATGGATTTGACTATGTTTTTTTGTTTTTTTTCACAGATTTGATAATTAAGGGAATTGTCTTAGAGGTGACTTCCCATGCTACAATCACAGCATCCACTGCTCCCTAGTGATCAAAAAGAGAAACTACTGTTGCATTGCAGTGTGCCGCTTCCCTTGATATGATGATACTGGTTGTTCAGTTGTCCCCCATAATCAGCCCCCATAATCAATAACGGTAAAAAAAAAAAAAAAAGTAAATTCAAAAACATAGTTAATATTGTTACAATTCTTAAGAAATATGTTGAGACATTTAAGTAGTAGCTAAAAAGGAAGTTTTTCCTCGTCACTGTCACCAGTTTCAAGTGTTTGCTCCTGGAGGACTCTGTTGGGTTTCTGTAAATTGGCTTCAGAGTCTGGTTTCCACCAGCTCTATTTGTAAAGTGTCATGAAATAACTTTGTTATGATGACAAATTTGATTTGATTTTGATTTAAAATGTCCAGTTCATGGTTATCTGTCCCTACAAACTCCCCATACTTTCAGAATGAAATAGACTAGTCCATAACGTGTCCAGAGTGAAAGATAAACACACTCAGTAGCAACCATGTTCATTTTGGAGTAAAGAAGTGTTTAAAGAGAATGTTATGGCTGTTGTCCCGTGACCTTTACTTTAATTAAATCCTCATATTTTTAATCATATGAGGGGGCCCCATACATACTTTCACCTTGGGCCCCCAATTTGCTAAATCCGCCACTGATCATAATGAAAGGTTTTCTTACTGTCAGACTCTTGCTATTTATTTATTACAATTACTATCATTTTTTTCTGTTATGACATAATGTTTGAGCTCCCTACCATATATTTGGTGAGGGGCAAAATTAAATGAAAAATTAAATTAATAAAAATAATCAATAAATACAAATTATAACTCGAGCTTGTAAAATCCACACATACAAAAACATATTAAAGTACTTTGCCTTGAAACACGAAACACTTTAATGCCAGGAAGAGGCAAAAACACCAGGAACCACACAGTAGACATCAGAAACAATCATGCTTATTGTTTTACCGTTGTCACAAATTGAGAAAATTTCATATACTCTATGAAATCTGGAAATACTGACTGCCCCACAATGAATATCAGCTGTGAGAAAACTGGACATATCAAGTATTTAAAACAAACATGATCAAAGCCCTATTTTTTTCCTCTTTGTTGCATCTACTGGTTAATATAATAACATCCAGTGGCAATCGAATCAAATTGTACAAAATAGATGTTAGTAAATGACTATATATATATATAGTAAGAATCAAAAGTGAGCACATGTACCCCCAGCAAATATAGATGATGTTCATGCAGAAACAACAAAGTTAAAGGTAGCCTAATTTTTCCACAGCATTGTGTTTTTCTAATCATGACCACCATGTAAATAATGTACTGACCTTATTTTATTTGAGCTTGAATGAAGTCAATATTAACCTCAGTGTGTATTCAAAACAAATGTACGGAATTAGAAAGGAAAAACTCCTACAAAACCCAATATAAGTCCAGTTTTCTGCCACAAAAGAGAATAAGGCCTGTAAATCAATCTGATTATTATGGCCAAACTGGTACATTATTTAAAAATGAAGATGTATCAACATTTCATAACATTGCTCATTTTAAAACTGCACACATACTGTATAAAACACAAAATAATGTACTTCCCCACACTGTTCAGAGGTGGTTTGATGTTATTATGCACTGAGAGGAATCAGGATGTTAACTCAGCACGATTAGTAAATATATATGTGTAAAAGAGATCAGCTGGAACTGAGAACATATGGCTCAATTTACATGTTTAAAAAATATTCATAAAAACAGGTGGTTAAAAAATTTAAAAGTGATGTATGATCAAAATATGTTTTTGTATAAAAGTAATCTGAGTTTGTTTTCTCTTTGTTGACTCTACTTTTGACTTTATCTAAGTACATGTAATTTATCACCACTTACCAGAATACCACCTGAATTTTACTTTTTTTTCATGTAAAAATTGGGTATTTTCCGCAATTTAATTTACTGATCATTTTAATGTTCATAAAATTTCAGAGTAAAACAGAAGTGGGTACATTCTTGTTTTGTTTCATGGTGAATATCAAAATATAGCATATTTTGTTTTTTAGCTGCATTTACTACTCTAATGTTATACATTCCATTTCTAAAAACAGCGGCGTTGCTTTCGCGAATTTCCATTTCTAAATGTCAAATTGATATAAAGTCATGTGTTTGATAAACTGTATGTCCGTGAACGCACCTCGTTGGGGGCGGTCTTTGAAAAGTTCTCAGGAAGCTGTGACTGACAAAACGAAACTCTCCCAACTTTGACAGGAAGAGTTTTCAACTTGTCTTTTAACAGTAATTTTCCTTAAAACAAAAACAAAAAAACATGCAGGGCAGCGCTTACGGGGCCTCGTTGGCCGGTGGGGCCTTTGACGTAGAGAGTTTTGTGAAACAGCCTCAAACTATTTTGCGCTTCCTCAGCTGGGTGAGTGACTCCACGCAAATGCTAACGTTAGCATTAGTGCTAGCCAGCTGTCGCATCACACAGTTTATGGTAACAGATGTGCGCAGCCAGAGTCGACACAACTTTGTCTGGAGCACCGTTTGTTATGTTTCTGAACCACTGACATAGAACAGAAATGTACTGTTCGGTTAAACTCAGCATACATGTTAAAAATGTGCAAACTGTAAGCATAACTAGAAGCTGGTCAAACTTAGCCTATGTTAGCTTAAGCGTCCAGTGCTGTGTCACCGCAGGTAGAGCCGTTTGATCATATGATTATGGACGGTCTGTTTGGCTTCTTATCTTCTATTGTAGAGATTATTTTGGAGTGTAAACTTTAAACAATAGAACTTCCAGAAGATGTCGCTCTTTTTCTGGAAGGGTTGTGCTAGACAAGATCAGGAACTGAAACTTTGATCGGGTCAGGTGATGTGCACCTGCTCTTGTAAGATTGCCCTGGTTTTCCCCCTTTTGGATCATATATCATGCAGTATTAATCTTAATGATTCTTAAATTACTTTGCATCACCATATCTGACAGCCTAAAAGTTTTTACACATATTGAGATTGATCATAGATTTATCACATTTATCATATTGAGATTGTTTTTCTGTACAAGTGTTTTCCAAATGCATCCAAATACTACCACCACTTAACATTCCCTTGTGTTTGTCTCTTTCTTGCAGATATTTTCCATTGTTGTCTTTGCCACAATCACAGCAGAAGGCTATGTCAACCCTTCCTCAAAATCAGAGGGCAAGTGCGTGTTCAACGACAATGACAGCGCCTGCAGCTTTGCTGTAGGAATTGGGATCCTGGCATTTTTGGCTTGTGTTGTTTTCTTGTTACTTGATGCCTACTTCCCCCAAATCAGCAATGCCAAAGAGAGGAAAACCATTGTCCTTGGAGACTTGGGCTTTTCAGGTAAAAATGTAGTTTAATCGTCTTGTGTTTGTACGAGAATGATGAAATATGTTGCATAACAGGAAGTTTGGGCCTGGTGTGGTTCATAGTGTCATCACATTTGATCTTAATCTTAGCTCTTTATTTCTCTTATTCCTTATCAAAAGCGCTTTGGACGTTCCTGTTTTTCATTTGCTTCTGTGTCCTGGCCAACCAGTGGTCTAAAACTCCGAGTGAAAGCAGTGCTGTTAATGCTGCTGACGCCGCCCGTGCTGTCGTGGCCTTCTCTTTCTTCTCAATCATCACCTGGGTAAACCTCACCATCTCACCATATTCAGCATTTGACTTGCAAAATCTTATGATAATGCACAACTTACATGACTCAAATCCCTCCCCAGGGTCTGCTGTCCTTCTTTGCTTATCGGAGGTACCAAGAAGGAGTGAGTGATTTTAGCGAGGAGTACAGAGATCCAGCCAATGACCATGTTACTCCGTACCCAGCTGGTCCGTATGCCAGCAGCGGCCCCACAGGATACCAGCAATCGCCTTTCCCCCACAGTTCAGAGAATCCTGGAGATTACCAGCCACCTACTTACTGAGGGACTGACATTCAAACCTGTGAATCCATCAGGGGAGTTTTCTTTTCCAGACAAAGATGTGTGTCGACAGTTCAGTTACAATTTGGACTGCTCTCCACACTCCGGTTTTCCCCACTGCAGAATGTTTTTGCATATTTTTGGGTGCACTGACTTGTTTGTAGTTTCTTTCATTGTTTGGTTGGTGTGTTGTGTGCTTCGATCCAACCCTTGCGAATATTGTTTAAGTGATTGATTTGGGGTCGATTCCAACACCAGTTGATGGTGGGGTCTTTCTGTGTGGAGTTTGCATGTTCTCCCTGTGTCTCTGTGGGTTCGCTCTGAGTACTCCGGCTTTCTCCCATCATCCAAAGACATGCACTGATAGGTTAATCGGCTAATCTAAATTGCCCACAGGTGTGAATGTGAGATTGATTTTTCGTCTCTGTATGTCAGCCCTGTGATGAACTGGCGACTTGTCCAGGGTGTACCCCACTTTCGCCCTTAAGTAGCTGGCATAGGCTCCAAGTGACCCCCAATGACCCTAGTGAGGATAAAGTGGATTCAGAAGATGAATGAATATTTGATTTGATAAGAGCACAGACAGCTGTGCCATGTTATGTTGTATTTCTACCAAAATAACTGTACTCCGTGCCCCTTTAATTTAGTTTTAGTGCCCTTTGAAGCTTGTGGGCATTGAGGCACTAAGGAGAACATAGGATGTGGATTTGCTTTATGTCTTGAACATTTGAGGTTTTTCATGTGTTTGTTACTGAGTAGTGCATAAACCTGTTGTAAAGTTTTTCATGCAGCACTTCAGTAATTTCATCTTAACAATACCAACGAGAAATGTCCTTTTACATATGACTATTCCACAGGCTGATATTTTATCAGTGGGTGCAGTGAAAATATTCCCTGAGAAACTACTGTAATGGCATTGAATTCTTTCAAATTTTGTTTAATCAACCACTGAAAATCTCTTCTGTGCACTTGAACAACAGTTCACTTTTTTAGGGTAGCTTATTGTTAGAATCTAATGTAATATTGTTAATTTTATTGTCAAATCTAATACAGTTGAGTGTGTTTATTACAGGGGTTATTTTAATTTAAGGTAGCAGATCCTGCCAATTACACAGACATCAGCTACCTCTAAAAAAACAAAACAAGAGTGCCTTCCTTAATTTCAGTTACACATTTTTGTTTTTAAATGTTTCTGCCACAGTTTGAATTCAGGAATTCAATGGTTTTTGTGGAAAATATTTATTATTATTACTTAATTCTTTTGGCCCCAGGTACACATGACAATCACACTGTAATTGTTTCCTAAATTTCCACTTTTTTGTGCCTTTCTTTTTCTCACACTGTGTTCATTGCTTACTGTTGTACTCAAAAGCTTTACAGTAAATCAAGTGCCTTTTACAGTGCTCTGTATTACCAAGGTTTTGCCAAATAAAGCATTCACACAAAGCCTTTTCCTTCACCCACAATTTACATCCTGCCTTACACAAAGTAGGAAAAGAGAACAGGACAGACAAAGCAGGGTTGGGCACCTTCAGCAAATATTTAAGTAGTGATTGTGGTGATGATTTAGGAGTGGTTTGTGACCTTTGATATAATGAGGGAGGAAGGCTGTACATTTAAAATACTGTACCAGAGGTTTAATCTTTCACAGTGGAAAGTTAAAACCAGCTTTTGATCTATACCGAGATGCTCAGTGCAGTATTAAGCTCATTTTATTGTATTATTTCCTGCTCTGGGCCTTTTAAGGTAATGTGTAATAAGAAAATCACCTTTTGTTTTCGATGGATTAACCCATATAGACCCAATGCTACTTTTATATCTGTTCCAAAATGGCAATTTCTCTGTCTAACCTTTCGTAAGTGATTTACCACCATTTATTTATAATATTATCCTCTGTATTTTGTATTTTATCATTATAAATCAGATGTTTTCCAATATTGAATTCACTGGTCATGAAGATGTTCATAAAAGCTCAGATTAAAGATGAGGTTTATTTGATCAAAAACAGAAAACTGAAGAACAAGTGACTTTTTCAATAAAATCTGTCATTAACTGATCATAAAAACAAATGTATCCACCCACTGTCATTGATCCAACTCCATGGGTTTTATTAGTGTTCAATGTTGTAGAAGGTGACATGTTTCCACAGTAACCACAGAACCTCTGAACGTCCAGGTAGATGCATTATATTGGGGGGAAAAGTGTTTTATTCTAACGTTGACTGATAAATCGTAAACCGTAGGTATGCATGACATTTGTTAAATTATTATATATGATGTTTAACTTCATTCACAACACACTTTTTTCCTTTGGTTTCTTTTATCCAGGAAGATATGATTTTTTTCTTCACTACATGATGCAGTATGAAAACACATTGGCTTATTTGTATAGTGTTTTTATTGTCATAAGTGTGTTATCTTTGAGCTTGATATGATATGTTCCCAAATGACCAGAAGGTGAGTTCCAGGAAACTTTTTTTGGGTCGTCAAATAAATTTTCTATTCAAAATATTTCAATAAGAAGCATTGCATTGATAGTGTTTCAGGGAAATCAACAGGGATAATCAGAGAAGTTGGAATAATATTATTTGCTTATAATGGTATGTTTTCTTGGGTTAGACAAGCAGTAAGTGAACATTTAGTCCTTAAAGCAGGTATGTTGGAAGCAGCAAAATAAGCAAAGTACTGAGCTCAGTGCTGCCTTGTCATGCGCCCAGGATGCAAAGTGTTCAAGCTGTAATGTTATGGTTGATTAGTGTGTTTCATACATGATTTCATACACACTCTTCTGGAAATACCCTGTGTCGTCCGTTTTTATTGTACTTTAATTGAAATAAATATTATTTGTACAGTATTATAAAGTGTACAAAATGATGAGGGGAAACAGGCCATGACCATTATTATACCCACAAACTCCCTTTTGCCAGAATATGTAGATATGTGTTGAATTGGATTGTGATGGCTTTAGGAAGTGGGTCATCAGAGACACTGCTTTAAATCATCCTGTTGAGTAACTGCTTTGAAACCGTTTTAACCACAGTCACATGGCACTGGCTCTGGCACATGAACACGGGACTTTCCTGAACACAGACTACTGGCATGCATCGACTTAATACACCATAAAGGGAGAGTGTTCCGATTAACTCTTCGATTTGTGGTTGTTATATTTCCCATTGCACGTGAACGCAACCGTTGAAAAAACACCACCACCACCCCCTTACGTCGCCGCGCGCGCAGGCTGTACACGGTGCCGACGTCACCAGCACATACAGGAAGTAATGATCGGCTGCTTGGCGAACGGGGGAACGAGCAAAAAGGTCCGATGAACTAGGCGATACGATGACATCTGAGCTCCAACCGAAGGCGGACTGAGTGCTGGACGTCTAGCGCATGTGGTGAGTTGGGGGTAGAGCCGAGGGGTTGCTCCACCGGTGAGTTTTAGGGGCGAACCGGAGGCTGAACGCTGCGACTTGTGATGGCATCCCTGTCTGTAACCTCTGCTCTGCTGGCAGGTCAGGGACATGAGCTAACATATACATACAAACAGGAGGAGCGTTAACTAGAGGGAGCTTCAACCACTGTCAGAATAAGACATTTCCTAAATAAACACATGTATGGGGATGTCCTGGCTTATCCAGTCATTCCCTGCAACACATATCTCCAAATGTTAACCCAAGATAGATCTGAACGCTTCTCCTTGGGCTGCTACTCATACCATAGTGTACCTATTATTATGACCCTAGAAACTCACTGAACAAAATATACCAAGTCAGGCCTATTGTGTAACGCACATCTGTTTGAAGATCCTTGACCTGTTTGAGATTCTGCCTTAAAGCACTAAGTAAACACTTTATGGTCTTCACACATACTCTCCTTGGTCTGTTCCCTTTGAAGATCATCAACCAGATGTTTCCCTTTATGAACAAGCAATTTGAAGATGCCGCTTTGAGACGTTTGATGGATGAATCCATAAAACAACACATATACTTACAGATAATCTCAGTGATATTTGTTGCAGCCCCCTGACAAGTGTCTGTGTGAGCTGTACGTTATAGGGATGGTGAGTTCAAAGATCATTGGAAGCTACATGTGCAGAACAGTTCCTGCTGCTCCCACTTTGAATGTTTATACTGGTTTATTACTACTGCTTGGCTGATCTCTGGCCACGGTTCACTCCAGGTTCTCAGAGGACTGGTTACGTCACTACAACACCTCTGGTATGTTGGATTGAAGTTATTGTAAAGAACATATATTTGTTTTTACCACTTGTCAGATTTCTGTTTGTGTCACCTTTTTGCAGGGTGTTTATTCAGGTAATAGCATGCTGGACTCAACTCTATATGATTATTGAAGTGCATAACCTCCGTCCTACAAGGCCTTTGGACTAGGTGCATAATCTTCCAAGTCTAGTTAAAGTTCACTACTATTGTAAGCCTTAGTCATGGTTACAACACAAATACTCACTGGCCAGATAAAGAGTTCAGAAAACCGAGCGTTCAGGTGCATTGTAAGGACATTGGGGTAAAATTAATGTCGACAGTTCAGCGATCAGGCAGGAGGAGACGGAGGGGTAAGACTGTTAAACCTTTAAAGTTTAAATCAGCTGTGAATTATGATTTGGAGTTAATTATACACTTGTTGGTGCATTTCAGAGAGGACAGTTGTGTTGCACTGGACTGAGGGCCCTGATGTCGTTGCTATAATGGCCTGCTGTTTGGCTCGGGGGCCCTCTTATGAAAGAGCCTTTCAGTTCTTACTCTCCTTTCAGAGAACTGCAGCCATGTTTAGAGCAGTGAGCTCCTGAGGCCAGGTTTAGAGGTCCTGGAATTTGGTTGAGACTTGACTGCACAGAGGTTCTACATTACAAAGCCTGATGGAGTCTCTGTATGTGTGGATGAAATCTGCCTAAGCTCTGGGAGTGTGTTCAGGGGTTAACAGAGCAAACAGCTTCAAGTGTTTTGGTTTTGTTGAGAGTGTTGATTTAACTTAAAGGTCACATTATTTTGTGCCGCAGCTAAGTAAATATCAGTGTAATAACGCATCCTGCAATTTGACTGGTTTTAGCCTCATGTAAGAGCCTGTTAATTAACCTAAACTGTAATTGTGGAAGTTTGTCATCATCAGAAAAGCTCAAAAAGTACAAGTGTGTTTATCTTATCTCATAGAGGGGTGCAGCTAAAGCTTACTTGCATTGTAGATGATCATTTAATTGCTTTTTTTTATTAATATATTGATAGTCAATAGTAAAAAAGGGTGAAATTTACAGTAAACAAGTGAATCTTTTTTTTTTCTTTTATTAACCTCTGAAAGAAGGAAATATGTCATTGAAATGAGATGAAAATGCTAAAAAAAAAATAACTGGTAGAACCTGCGTCACTTGATTTTCCTGGTCTACCTGTTTACACTCCTTTTTTATTGTCACTGAATAGGCTCCTCCTAGCCTCCACGTCAACAATTGAACAGTCAACTGATACTCACAGGACTAAAAGATAAACTGCTTTCTGCTTCATTCTTTGTGCCTTTTTATTTTACTGAGAAAACAATCGCAGTGTGTCTATGTGAGCTCTTACCAGAGGCTAAAATGAAGGAAGATCTATATCCCAGCAAAAGGAAAGATTCGATTCTGTCTGTTAACTGAAGGAAAGTATGTGGGTAGGATATGTCACACTGTCATTTGTGCTGTTATATATTCTCAGTAATGTTTGATAGAAACATACTTTTCTGACAACATATTATTTAAATTCTGGTATTTATTTGGATGTTTTTGATGCTTCTACTTATCTCTTTATTGTACATTAATGTTGTGGACTTTGGTTTTGTCTTGATTAGACCACAATTACTCAGTCTTGTCTTAACCTTAAAGAAGACTGAGGATTTTATTTCAAGACTGAAACTTCAGGGATATTAATTGCTTGTGGGCTGTCTGATTTCTTCCTTAATATCATCACTGTGAGTTAAAGAAAAACATTGGTGTTTCTGTCAAGAGTTTTTTCTTGATTCAGTTGGAAAGTTTAAAACTGTTATAGGTTCATCACCTTGAAGATGGTTGGTATATCAGTATTATGGTTATAAAATGTACTGGTTTTATTAAAAAAAAAAGAGAGAGAAGAAAAAGAAACAATAACATCATCTGTGCAATATTCAAATTAACAGTTTTCCATAATGCCATTATGTGTGTCTGTCTTGTCTTGGTCTTGACTTGCTCTCTCTTCTTAAGGGTCATGGTCTTGTGTTGGTCCACTTTAGGTTTCAGTGCTGTCGAGGTCATGGGTCTGCAACCTTTGCTATCTAAACAGTCATTTTAATTCATACATTGTACCTCGAAGTGGTGACTCTGTGCAAAGCTGTCATGTGTCGTTACTGGGTTGTGCAGCAAAAATTGACTGTCATGTGAAGGCTTTCTTTGCAATTCTGTAAACAGATGAATGCCCTCAGTGTCCTAAAAACAAATATAGTTGTCTACTTTGACCACTACTATTACGTCTACATTTGGATTAATTTGGAATATAGTCTACAATTTTATAACTGCATAACATCAGAATGAATTTATGGTCGCAAAATGTTTAAAATGTTTTAAAATGAGTGTTATTCATTCCCATATCTTTTTTGACAAAGCCACGGGGAGCCACTGGTAAATGGCTAAAGAGCCATATGTGGCCCAGGAGCCACAGGTTGCCCAGCCCTGGTCTAGGTGGTCACCAACACAATGATGGTTTGAGTGTGATGATAAACAGATGTGATGAAATGTGATGTCAGGAGGAGTGGACTGAACCATCTGCCTCTTTTGTCCATAGGTCACCTCAGTCCTTCGTCCCCCATGCCTGCTCTCCCAGGCTACACTCACCTGGACCAGAATGAGCCTATGAACAGTCTGCGTATCTCTGTCGGAGGCCTCCCTATGTTGGCTTCCATGGCCAACACCACTGACCCGCGCTTCCGCCTTAAATGGAGGCCCATCGTTGTGGTGGCCCTCTCCCTGACCTTGATTCTCTTACTTTTCATGCACCTGGGCTCAGGCTTTCGTTCGCATCCATCAAACAACTGGAGAGCCAGTCATGGTGACCACCATCAATTCAGTTCTCATTACAATGACACCTACCCCCTCAGCCCGCCGGAGCGCACACCACAGGGCACCCGCTACCGTATCGGGGTCATTGCCGACCTGGACACAAACTCCCTCAGTAATAAAAAGAAGCTGACGTGGTTCAGCTACATGCGGCGAGGACACCTGTTGGTGTCACAGAGTGGTGACAAAGTGGCCGTGGAATGGGATGCAGACCGAGTGGTGCTGGAAAGCCACCTGGCAGAGAAGGGCAGGGGTATGGAGCTGTCTGAGCTGGTGGTGTTCAACGGGAAGCTGTACAGCGTTGATGATCGAACGGGTGTGGTCTATCAGATTGATGGTGACACAGCCGTGCCCTGGGTCATCCTGCCTGATGGGGATGGCAGCGTCGCCAAAGGTTGGTATTACTAAGGGGGCGCAGATCAATCAGTCACCAATCACATTCATCCATATCAGATTCACTTTAAATGGTTTATTCAACAGGTCAGAAGAACCAATCAAATCAACTTTATTGTCCCTAAAGAAAAATTTGTCTTCAGGTGCAAAACATCCACAACACATACACAAGACTATACAAACATAGGCACTCAAATATTATACTACTATAATGAATACATAAAATACTATAATAAATATTAAAATGTCCAAGAGCCATTAAGAAGAGTAATGGATGTTGGTATGAATGAATGTTTGAATGTATCTCTTCTCTATTTAGTAGCACAGTAGCGCCTCCTGGAGGAAATAACTCAAACTCAGTGAACAGGATGTCAGAATTGTCATGAATAATCTCATTGGCAAGTCGTACTACAGACCACGCATAAGTATAGACCGTAGAGATGGATATTCACATGCCCCAATGATGTTCATTGTGGTTTTGGCCATGTTTCTAAGTTTTATTTTCTGTAGAACAGTAACATTACCAAACCAGGTAGCAATGCTATATTATGCTGATGCTCTTCAGAACAGCAGTATAAAACAATCACATGATTTTAGTGCTAACATCAAAAAGTTTCAGTCTACGAAGGAAGCGCAACAACCACAGAGAAATCAGATCAATCACAGTCTACATTATTTTAAGCTCCATCAAATTATCAGATTGTGGAGAAGTAATAATTCTGATGTTTTGTACATGTATTGCTGAGATACAGCAGTTACCATGCTAGCCAGCTAGCATTGGTACATTCTGTTTTCATTTATATAAGGAAGTAATAGTCAACCACTGTACCCACTCAGTCTGCCCTACGTCCTGTTTGTGAAGAAGATATAGCGGAGTGACATTCTTCTCTGCTGTATTTATGTGGTGTTTGAAATCCCAACCCTGCATGCTAATTAGCTGGCTAAAATAGCATGGAAAATGTTTTAGCATTTTTTTAGCACCCAAAACCATAGCATAACAACAAAAGTATGCAGTACGCCGGTGTGGATTTTTTGTATATGTAAATTCTAATATGGGGTTACTAAACAGACCCTTAGTGATTAGTCACTACTACAATGAAATTCATTTAATCATGCTAGCATGGTACAATGCTAATGGACGTTATCGCCCCACGTTAACACAGTATGTCTAATGATGTGCCACAAAACACACAAAGAGGCTTCTTCAAAACTTAGTATTTTTGTTATACTAATACAAATGTTGTTGATATTTCGCTAAAATTTAGCAAAGTTAGCTATATAGATTTTTATTTCAAAATTAGCAGAGCAAAAATAGTCATTTAGCCACACTGAGCGCAGGAGCAGAAACCACCACTGCATCATTCTGTTTGGTTTGTAGTTTGGATCTTGATTTGCATGTTAGAACACCAAAGTCAAATAGTGCGCTCTGCTTCGAAGAGACCGTCGGAGCTTCTGTCGCCTACAGTGTACATACTGACTGGCTTTGGCACTTAACAGTTGGTAGTAGGGATTTATTTTTTGATGTCAATTAGAAATAGAACTTTTTAGACTAGTGAAATAAATAATTCACGGTAGACCCTGTAATTAATAATTATGCTCAATATTGGCTGATATCCCAGAAATCCTGATGAGAGCAGTTGTAGGTGTTATGTTTTTGAACCAAACTTCTCACACTTGGGCAGTGTTTTCCTGCGGTTTTGACTCATGAGTGTTTCACCTGCTAGGGTTCAAAGCAGAGTGGCTTGCAGTGAAGGATGAGCACCTGTACATCGGCGGCCTGGGGAAGGAGTGGACCACCACTGAGGGCGAATTTGTCAACAACAACCCAGAGTGGGTGAAAGTGGTGGGTTTCAGAGGGGATGTACGACATGAGAACTGGGTTCCAAAGTACCATGCACTCAAGTCTGCTGCGGGGATAAAGTCTCCAGGTATAAGGACAGGAATTTGCTTACTTCACACTTTCTGTTGGCGTTTCTTCCCGTTGCTTTACTTTATGTAATCCTCTGTATTTTCGTAGGTTATCTGATCCATGAATCAGCAGCATGGAGCGACACCCTGAAACACTGGTTTTTCCTCCCTCGCCGCGCCAGCAACGAACGCTACGAGGAGACAGCAGATGAGCGCCGGGGCACTAACCTCGCCATCAGCTGCTCACCAGACTTCCAAGACATCACTGTAAGCCGAGTGGGTGAACTTAACCCCACTCACGGCTTCTCTTCTTTCAAGTTTGTCCCCAACACAGACGACCAGATCATCCTGGCGCTCAAATCAGAGGAAGATGCTGGAAAAATTGCTACGTACATCATGGCTTTCACACTTGATGGGCGCATACTTTTACCCGAAACAAAGATTGGAGATGTGAAATATGAGGGCCTGGAGTTTATTTAGACGACTCAGAGACTTAGAGATTCCCTCTGAAGGCCACTGCACTGGGATTCTGTGTTGTTTACAATCCAGTCACTGTTTAAAGTTATTCGCTGCTTCCTCTTTGAGTTTGTGAAAGACACAAATTCAGCTCGTTATAAAGGATCATCTTGGGTATAAATACACAAACTGTGGGCTGGGACTGTAAAATCTGGGTGAGAGAGCTGTCAGAATAAACAATGCCAGCTCGTCTTGAGGTGGATTAGCTCCTTCCCAGGCTGAATGTGGCCTTCAGTGGTACTGTAACAGCCTTTCTCTTAATGAATGTAGAAAAACTGATTCATCTGACTGTGATTTTTCTTTTTTTTTTCTTTTTTTTAAAACTACATTTCCATGCACATACTGTACACTCTGAGAGGGTCGAAAAGTTTTTTCTCTTTAACTCCATAGTAATTATTCTGTTTACAACACAACAGGATATTTTCACTGTTTTAATTTGTTGTAAAACTCAACATTATCTGAAGGACATTTTGTTATAAAAAAAAAAAGTAAATTATACTATTATGTACATTTTTTTTGGATGGGCTGACAGAGTAAAATCTTGATTATACTTTTTTATTTTTTATTTTTTTGTCTTGCCTTGTCACTAATTCTCAAGCTTATTTAACCCTCAAAGAGCTCAACTTCTACGGATCTAAAATGTTTAAAACTTTTAAACCATTAATCTTATCAGTATGTTTAATAATTCAGGTAAAATGCAGTTTCTCAGCTTTTCATCATAACTAGATATGACCCATGTGGATGTTCAGAAGCTCTGTAATGAACATGGAAACACCATCATCTTCTGCAACACTGGTTAACCAGTAAAACCCATGGAGTTTAATAAATGACAGTGGTTATAGATGCTTGTTTTTACATTTAATGAATGATCTATTTTGTTGAAAAAGTAACTTTTGCGTCAGTTTTCTTTAAGCTGGCTTTGAGCTTTTGTGAACATCTACAGTAATCTGAATAAAGGAAAATATAGGATTTTCACTGATAAATCCAAAGTGCAGAGGATAATATCATAAATGGTGATAAATTAAGAAAGGTTAGTGACACAATCACAAACATTATCTCATGACATTTAACTTGTAGAGCAGGTCTAAACTAAACTCTTAATATTTAGGAAAAAATTCAGCAATTGCTTATAACTTTAGGAAATTGTGTAAATCCCCAACTAGTGACTAATTTCATAAACGTGTAAAATATAAAACTGTTGAGTGCAGAAGCTATGCTCTAAGTACAGAAAACTACATTTATTTTCCCATAGCAGGTTTGGACCATGCATTATTGTGCTAGTTCTCATAAATCACTTGGATGTGACATTTAACCCATAAAGAGCCAGCACTACTTATGTGGTAGTTCAGAAGTATTAAAAATGTTCTTATTAGTTGGATTTCTGCTCTTTAACCTATAAAGACCCAGAGCTATTTTAATGTCAGTTCCCAAATAATTTTTTCTCAATATTCAACTTTTCTTAAGTGATTTATCACTATTTTTTATGATGCTGTCCTCTGAATTTTGCTGTTTTTCAATGAGAATCATGTATTTTCCTATGTTTAATTCACTGATCATGTAGATGTTCATTAAAAGCTCAGATTAAAGTTGAGGATTATTATATCAGAAATAGAGAAAACTGAAGAAAAAGTGACTTTTTCAGTAAAATCTATCAATAATTGAACATAAACCTAGTGTCTCCATCCTCTATCATTTATTAAACTCCATTGGTTTTACTGGTGAATGAATCCTGTAGGAGATGACGGTGTTTCCATGTTCACTGCGGAGCATCTGAACATCCAAGTGATATCTGATGACCATAAAAAGATGAATAACTGTATTTTACACCAATTGTTTACATGTTTTGATAGGACTAATGGATCAGCAGGTATTAAACTGTTACATCAGTAGGTGGTTTTAGTCGCCAGTAGCTGTTTGGGTCTTTATGGGTTAAGAACAAGTTTGTTAATACCAGTGGTTCGTAAATGCTCACATATTGAAGCATTTGTTTCTTTTCCACTCAAGTGCCATAAAAACAGAACCGCCTCAGTGAGTCATCCAAAGCACTTCCCAAGCATGTGCACAAAAAAACAAAACAAACATCTTTATAAATTGCTGAAACGTGACTGTGACGAGCAAAAAGGTGACGTGGGACTTTCTGGTGTTCAGAGAAACCCAGAGGGAGATCTAGCACAATGGATTATGGGAAAGAGTGTGTGGTGGTGGTTGATGTATGACTGAGGCGTTAGCTTCACTTCCCTCGAGCTGGATCTGTCAGAAAAAGTGCGCTTTAGTTTTATTTATGTCCCACCAGGGGGCAGTGCAGTTGTTGTAGTAGGTATTTGAAGCAGCATGAAAACAGTCATACCATGAGGTCAGCTGCTGTGAACATCATTGTTTCATAAATATAGTCCTCTTTTCGTTTTACATCATAGAGTCTGGGCCATAATGAAAAGATGAGCTATCTCTGTGACAGCATTTACATGGTTGGTGTTATTTATTAAACAGCAGGTCCTCACAAGGCAAAGATCCAACCAAAGTGTTGAATTAAAATCAGTCTCATACTGTAGCACAGGGGTGTCAAACTCATTTTAATTCAGGGGCCCGTTTTATCCTCACTAGGGTCATAGGGAGACCAGTAAAATACTAGATATAATAACCTTTACATAATAATCCAAAATTCTCACTTTGTTTTAATGGGAAAATATGAATAACCTGATCTACCATGTACAATTTGACATTTATTAAGAAAAATAAGTAAAGTTTCAACAACGTTATGTCTCAGCTTATTATTAACACAATGTACAGATTACCATGACTCTATTATTTTGTTAAAATTGGACTTTATTTTCTTAAAAATGTTCCAAGTTGTTCATAATTGTTCAGGATATTCACATTTTATTGTGACAATAGTTTCTAAATATAAATGTTTTCAGTATGCAATTTGACACTCTTAACAAATTGCAATATCTAATGTCTTCAGTGCAATTTTTTAATTTTGTAAATTCATCCTGCGGGCCGGGTTGGAACCTTTGGTGGGCCGATTCTGGCCCCCGGGCTGTATGTTTGACACCCCTGCTGTAGCATGACCTGCAAATCCTCACAACACAAGGAAATACAGAATCTTTGCAAATACAACTAACAAAGAATAGATTGAAGTTTTGGCTTTGTCCCCCCAGTTTCCCAGAATAGATGTCATTACATTTTGGGAAAAGTGGGTGAAAGTTCAAATTTTTAAAATATTTTTTAGCCACATTTACATATAATGGCCAAAATTTCACATGTCTGTAGCAGCAAAACTGTTGGTTGAATTCATACCAAATTAGGTTTATACATTTCCAGTGACCCAGAATACACATGGTTACATTTTGGGAAAAGTAGGTTTAAGTTTAATTTTATTTTATAATAGGTGAAATTTCAGATCTTTATAAAAACATAATTTTTGTTCCAATTTACTTCAAACTTAGCACATATGCAGAGGCAATTGATATACTGACATCTGCACATGCATAGACATGATGACATCTGCTGGATCGATGCCAAAACATGCTGCAATCCATGAGAGGGGCGGGGTTTGTTGTGCCTGGCACCACTTGTGTTTGGATTGGAAACAGCATAATGCAACAGATTTTTCAGATTCTTTTTTTTTATTTTTAATGTCAAACACAACATTTTTTCATAAGTAAAGCTGTGAACTACAGACAGAGGTGGCAAAAGTACTCCCATTCTGCACTTAAGTAGAAGTACAGTTACTTTGGTGAAAAAATACTCTCATAAAAGTAAAAGTACTGATTCAACTCCTTGACTTAAGTAAAAGTTAAAAAGTACAACTTCTTAATTGTAATAAAGTACAAAAGTAAAAAGTAAAAGTGCATTTTTTTGTCATGAATGATACTTATTAAACCAAAATCATATAGAGAATCATATAATTCTATAAGGTACGGGCACAGGTAAAATTAAACAAAATACAGGTGGGTAGGGGACAAGGAAGTGAAAAAATAAAAAAAGATTTATGGATGAAAATAATTTTCAGGACATTTAATGATGATGATCATCTAATTTCACCGTAGTTGTTTTATTTTGAAGTGAACTTCAGCTCTTTTTATACACGGTTAAAGACGTCACTGAGCAGCACAGATGACAGATTTACTGATGGCGTGTGTTTAAGCCAAAAATAAAGCCTTTAAAAGTGAATTAGTGAGTAGATAATGGCTTTAATCAGGGCTCTGGTCCTCTGGTATCAGCTTTGTGGGTACGTTCACACCCTGTACTCCTTCTGTCCTGCACTGGTTTTCTCTCTGAAGTGAAGTATTTTACGTACTGTCACATGCTTTTAGTTTGAAAAAGTATCGAGCCTATTCTAAGAATGTAACTAGTATAAAGTACAGACATTTATGCAAAAATGTAGAGTAAAAGTTAAAAGTTACCAGAAAAATAAATACTCAAGTAAAGCATAGATACCTAAAAAAAAATCTATTTAAGTACAGTAACTAAATACTTATACTTAATTACTTCCCACCTCTGACTACAGAGGATAAAACTACTGGGTCTCGTTGCTGGGACAGACATGCTCCACATAGTGCAGAAAACCAGGTGTATAGAACCATTTTTTGCATAAATACAAGCACTAAAAGGCAGACAGAAATGAAGAACAGCTTGGCAGCTATTGTGCAAAATAAACTAGTTATGCTGTTAAGTGTATAAAAATAGTAACTGGAGGAAAATGCACTGAAACCAAACATTTGTGCTTTTGGTTCATCATCACTTACACATATTTTCAGTGCATGACCTGTCAAACCAATGAGGATATTTTCTTCATTTGCTTGTGTTTTGTCGTTTTTTTCAGTGAACATATTTCCAAACCAGCTTCTGCTGATGTGCCAAGGCAAGTACAGTATGTCTGCCAAGTTCAGGACTTTAAGTCAAACCTGGTTTATACTGTGCCGTTTGTGAATAAAACACAGATTGTGCCCTATTTGAGTCCTAATGAAGTGTCCTTTTACCAGTTTGTAATGAGAGCAGAGGATATTAGATCCAGCAGAACGGGTAGGTTAGATTCTTGACCAACTTGACTAGTTTTGTCTTTTTTAATATATATACTTTTTTTAAATCTACATTTTTAACACACAAATAAAACATCACAACAACAAAACAATAAGCAGACCTCAGCATTTAGAGCATTAAGTTCAGTCTTTAGATCCCGGGTGTCAAGCTCACTTTAGTTCTGGGTCCACATTCAATTGAATTTGCTCTGAAGTGGGCCGGACCAGTGAAATAACAACATAATAATAAATAATGTCAACTCCAAACTTTTTACTATGTTTTAGAGCAAAAACATTTTTTTTAAAAAAATTAAACAATGAAAATGTTTACATCTACAAATGATCCTTTTAAACAATGCAAATAACATGAACAAACTGAAAAATAAGTGTAATTTTAACAATATTAGGCTTCACTTTATCATTTCCACTTATTCATTATAACTTACAGACACAATGCAGCTACAAATACGCAAAACATTTAATAACAGGAAGAATGTTGTTAAAAATTGCACTTACTTTTCTTAACACATTTCAGATTATTTTTATATTTGTTCAGATCCTTTACATTTTTTGTGAAATTATTATACTTTGTTTTAGTGTCAATACATGAAAAATGTTCACATTTACAAAGACAAAAATTTGGAGTTGTGAGTATTTATAGATTATTATGATAGTATTTGACTGATCTGACCCAATTGAGATTGAATTGGTCTGAATGTGGAACCTGAACTAAAATGATTGTTA
>JAQQZY010000028.1:21791369-21802464 GCA_030068375.1 Ostorhinchus rueppellii | reverse complement strand
CCAGACAACATAGCTCCTGGGGTCATTCGGGCACTCAAACTCCCCCACCACGATAAGGTGGCAGTTCAAGGGGGAGCATATCTAGAATGTGTGCACTAATTTACAATTACCCAATCCAATTTTATTTGTAAAGCACTTTAAAATAACAGTACAGTTGGTCAAAGTGCAGTACACATTTGTAGCAAATAAATATACATATTACTAAGAAACAGAACAATGAAAAAAAACACAAAAAGCCAAGGACAAGACATTAATACAATTCATATCTCATACTTGGCTTATTGAATTATTCAGTTAAACCAAATAGTGAAGTCTCAGAGCATATTCGCAACCTTATAATATCATTTTGCTGCCATCTAGTGGATAAAATAGCACAAGCTATCTGCAAACATTCAGTCTGTACAAAAGCAGTATTTCATCATTATTTCATCATGATGTGAAGACTATATTGCTGACAGCAGCTGCAGTTGCTATAACTCTGACATTACTAATGTATTTAGGCTATTTTGGCTTTAGAAATCCAAATGAATTGCAGATTATCCAATAATACCACAACCATGATGAAAGCTACAAAATTTGAGCATAATTTAACCCTCAAAGACCAAGAGACCCGGTGGTGCCCCAAAAACCTCTACTGATTTAAAATATCTAATAACTTCTGAGGCACTAATTCTATTGATACACCTAAATAATTGATATAAACTACCGTTTCTCAGGTTTTCAGTGGCACTACATATGACCCATTTGGACATTCACCAACACCATTATGTTCTGCAACTTCACTCACCTGCAAAACCAAAGTAGTTTGGCAAATAACAGGAATAGAATTTTGTTTTTTTGTTAATTTAATGAACAGAAAATTTAACTGAAAATGTCACTTTTATTCAGTTTTCTCTGTTTTGATACCATGCCTTTGTATTTACTCTGAGCTTTTATGAACATCTCCATGGTCAGTAGATTGAATATTAGACTAAACCTGCTTTTCACTGGTCAGAAAAGGGGTGCAGTTATATTGTGACACATTGGGCTTCTGTGATGGAAAACTTCGACTGCTCTGTTTGACTGCAAACACATGTTTGTTTGCATATTCTAAATACACTAAAATGTAACTGTGGAAAAAACGATAAAAACTCATTAACGAGAATAAAGTAATCAATAGCGAGAAAAGTCATTATTACCGAAAAAAAACCCCATTATTAATGAGGAAAAAAAGTCATTAACGAGAAAAAAGTCATGATCTATTAGACTAAAGCCATAATATCCAACCAACCTGCTTCTTGGAGGCACTTGTTAAAATGAGGGCTGTGGAGGATTTTGTTAAGTTGTATTTAAGAACAGGTTTCACAAACAAGGAGATACTTAATCTTTTGGCACATCAGCATCACGTCCTCATTAGTATCAGGACTTTCAAAAGAATATGCAAGAAACTGCATCTTTTCTGGTGAAGCACCAGTCAGACTTGGAGGATATTGCTGCTTTTCTGGAGGGGGAAATGGCTGGAACTGGTCAGCTGCAGGTTGGAGGCATCACCGGGCCATTCAGAGGGGGTTTGTTTGGTCTCAAGAAACAATCCGAGTGATAATGAAGATTACGTAATAACAATGCCTTCTATTCATTGGTTGTTGCGTTATTTTAACCCGCCCCTTTCCTTTTTTGATTGATAGGTAAGTGAGGGGCTCGAATCCACAGCAGATGTGCTTGGTTCCTCCTGGTTCCATAGCAACGGCGCACCAGGGAATTTTACCGGTATTTTTTCTCATCGTGAGAAATACAATAATGTTTCTCTGGAATGCGTGACAAAAGACCGAAAAGCGTGACTGTCACCCATCGACGTCTCCCGTAAATTTAGTCGTAATGTAAAATCTGTGACTCCTTGTTTGTGAAACCTATCCTAAAATAAAACTCTTCAAATCCTCCACAGCCCTTGTATTGATAAGTGTTATAAAAAGGAGCCACCACAGAGGGGCAGTGTTGCATTTATTAACGTTTTGGCGAGAGTCACGTTGATGCAGGAAGTCAACAATAAGCAGATACGGCACGAAAGCTTGTCAATAAAATAGTTGTCTGGCGTCTACAAAGTTCAGTTAATGTTCCTATTTTATAAGGCAAGAAAATGCCTCCAAAAGCAGCAGGTTGTTTGGATATTATGACTGTATCCTAATAAATAATGACTTTTTTCTCGTCAATAGTGAGTTTTTTCTCGTTAATGACTTTTTTCTCGCTATAAATGACTTTAATTTCGTACATAATTATTTTTTTATTCTTAATGTGGCCCTTATCATCCGTCGTAGTGTTAAAATTGTATTAAGATTAAAAATTGTTAATAAAAAGTTGTTTTAAAAAATTACGTGTTACTAAAAACTAAAGCTTTGACGTTATTTTTTCAACAGTTTTTGGATTGAGCTTGCCTGTTGCTGCTTCTGACGTCATATATCACATGTTTTGTTTTTGTGTTTTTTTCCACATCAAAACAAACTTTTATGGCCACCACCGCCCCAGTCGACATGGTGCGTTGCATTTACATTGAAAGTCGGAACATGGAGCTCCAAAGTTGTAATGTCCAAACTTAGCCCTTCACAATTTAAAAACTGGGATATGAGGGAATATGGAATTCGATTTTTAAAAAGACAGTTAATGAAATGAAACGAAAACCTCAACGTTTATGCTTATAAATGGGAGATTTCAATGCTTTTTCCGACTTCAATGGACTGTTTTACGAGTACAACTGAACGCACCATTCGTAGTTGGCATGTAAGGCAGTGCAAACATCAGGATGTTAATGGATCGGCTGTGCAGTGTAATTAACCGAGGATTACGAGGAAAATTGAACACCTTTTTTTCCCCACCTTCCTGTATACTGATCAGTTTGGTGGTGGTGGGGTAAATCTCCTCAGTGTTATGTGCGCGCGTGAATGATTCTACGGTTAAGGCTTGATGACGCACTGCCATCACTAGTTTAATATTACATTTCCGGAAGTGAGCAGACTTGTGGCTTGAAACGGAGTACAGTTTATCAGTAGACGACATACACTGGATGCTGTTGTTGTCAAATGCGGAAATGGCGCACCAAATGAATCGGCAGAACCAAGAAAAACTCATCTGTTCCATCTGTTTGGACCTTTTCAAAGATCCAGTGACGATTCCTTGTGGACACAGCTACTGCTTGTCCTGTATGACAGACTTTTGGGATGGAGACGATCAGAGAAGGCACAGCTGCCCTCAGTGTAGGCAGTGCTTCACACCCAGGCCAGTTCTGATGAAAAACATCATTTTGGCAGAGTTAATAGATGATCTAAAGGGAGCAGCTGCACCTGATTATTGCTGTGCAGGACCTGAAGACATAGCCTGTGATTTCTGCACTGGGAAAAAGCTGAAAGCCTCCAAGTTTTGTTCTGAGTGTATGGTTTCGTGTTGTGAACAGCACCTCCAGCCTCACTATTATGATGACAGATTACAGAAGCACAAGCTCTCAAACATCCAGAACACAGTCTGCCTTCGTCATCATGAGGTGATGAGGATCTTCTGTCGCACTGATCATCAGTGTATCTGTCATTTGTGCTCAGTGGATGAACATTATGGCCACGATACAGTCTCGACTGCAATAGCAAAGGCTGAGGGGCAGAAAGAACTGAGCATCATTGGACAAAACATCCAACAGAGGATCCAGGAAAAAGAAGAATATGTGAAGGCAATTCAGCAAGAAGTGAATGCCATCAATTGCACAACTAATGAGACTGTCAAGGAATGTGAACAAATGCTTTCTGTACTGAAACGTGTTATTAAGAAAAACAGTACCGAACTGAAGAAGCACGTCAAATCTCAAGCAGAGGCTGAAGTGATTCAGGTAACAGAGCTTCAGAGGAAGGTCCAAGTGGAGATCAATGAGTTGAAGATCAAAGACGCTGAGCTGAAGCGACTTTCACAAACAGAAGATCACATCCTTTTTCTGAACACCTACTCTTCACTTTCATATGTGAGTGAATCTACAGACTTACCCAACGTCAACTTCACTGATACTCTGTCATACTTTGATGATGTGAAGTCAGCTGTGTCAGAGTCCACAAACAAAATGAAGGTAGCTGTGGAAGAACAACTGAATATACTCTTCTCAGTGGCAAAAAAGCTCCAAACCAGGCCAGAGCTTCAGAGGCCTCTTTGTCGCATTACACTGGATCCAAACACAGTACACAAACGTTTGCTTCTGTCTAATCGGTGGAAAAAAGTGACAATAACGGATCAAGACCGGTGTTACTCTTGTCAACCAAGCAGGTTTGTTGAGTGCCAGCAGGTCCTGAGTAGAGAAAGTCTGACCAGACGTCACAAGTGGGCGGTGGAATGGAATGGGATTGTCAGTATAGCCGTCGCATATAATGATATAAGCAGAACAGGGACCTTGAAAGAATGTGCATTTGGATGGAATGACAAGTCATGGGCATTAAGGTGTGATGGCAGCCATTATGAATTCTGGCACAACAACATCTCAGTTCCGATTTCAGGTCCTCTTTCCTCCAGAATAGAAGTTTACCTGGATCACAAGGCAGGTATTTTGTCTTTTTACAGTATTTCTGAAACCGTGACTCTCCTCCACACAGTTCAGACCAAGTTCACTCAGCCTCTCTATCCTGGATTTTGGCTTCCAGGTTTCAGTGGAGATAGTGTGCAGTTGCTTGACGTCTAGTACATATGACTCAATACCGAGAACCATTTTGTGCTTTTATCTGCTTTGTTGACGTTATGTTTCTCTTTGCACGCTACAGAGATTAAAGATTGGGTTATTTACTTTTGGTGACTATTTATTTTGGGAAATAATACAAATGTGTAAAGTATTGTACTGAAAATATCCATTTTCTTATCTATTTGTAATTGGATGTATGCTTATTCTAGGAAGAGTGACGGAAGATACTTCAGCACTTTTACTCGACTTTTATGCCTAAGTACAACCTTAAAGTACTTTTACTTGAATATTACCGTTCTGTGCTACTTTATATGATCAAATCTCAGGATCTGAATTCTTTTTGTACAAGCACTGAAAAAGCATATTTAAAAAAAAAAAAAAAATCAATCAGATTTGTAAATCTTACATGGATTTAAAAAAAAAATCTGTTTGAGTTGTGTGTTGATGAATATAATATAGTGTTTATCTTCTGTAATGTGGTGGACAAAGCAGCGTGCACAATGTTATGCCATAAATGAAGTACAATTTCTTTAATGTCGTAACCTCCATTTAATTTTTACTGCCACTCAAATGCAAAGTTCTGGTCTGAGGAACACTGATTGTTAAACTCACACTACTGAAGCTACTTACTCTTGTATTAACCACTAGTATCTTAAGAGATCTGATATTTCTGAAGCAGATGAAAAACAACACAGTAAAAGGAAAATCTACTTCTGCATGACTCAGCTTAAGATCACCAGGAGCTAAACGTATTTTACTTGCACTGAAATGTTGATAAAAGTGGAAAAAATTAAGTAGGAGTTTGTTTATTTTCCTTTGAATTTGTTAGTTTCATATTAGATTGTGAGGGAATTGTATATTTCTCTGACTAACTATTGATCTAACACTTTAAAAAATTCTATGTTTGAATGTATTGTTGTTTTTACTCTGTTGTTTTATTTAGTATTTGGTTTTGGTTTATTGTTATTTCATTGCTTTTCATTGTACAGCTGTTTTATGTCTTTTTAATGTCTTTTTGTATTTTCTTTTATTTTGCTTTTTTATTCTTCTGTGTAGTGCTGTTTTCAGTTGTGCAGTTGTTTTATGTCCTTAATCCATTCTTGTATTTTTTTTAAATTTTGGTTTTTATTTATTCTTCTGTACAGCACTCTTTTCCACTGTGTCCAGATGCCTAAATGTAATGTAAATGATCTGCAAAAAATACTGTACATTTGATTATTAGAATAAATAAATGTTGAAACCAGTTTTTCATTCAGTTTTGTTTTTGTTTTGCGGGATTCATTTCATTATTCCAGCCAGTGGTTCCAGTTTTAGGCCTATTCCTTGTTCTAATTCTGGTTACCAGTGCAGGTCCTATGCCTGAAAAATGAAGAGTACGTCAGCTAAAACTTAAAATTCAGTATAAAACTTCTGCCAAACTAACCATAAATATAATCAACATTTAATTAACATTATTCCTTTGTGTGTAGAGAAGAAACTAAAATATACTTGTGCAAGGGTGACTTTTCCCTACTCGGATGCAAAGATAAAAATAAATAAAAATATATGTATAAATGACTTGTGCATGAGCAAAACTCATGACCTTAGAGCAAAGAAAACAGGAGCCCAGTTTCGTGTGAAATGAAGGCACAAGTGGAACAGTTTATGAAAGTGTAAATTGGGATGAAATGAGGATAAAACTAGGGTTCATCAGCATGTTTTTGCCTCGAGGCCAGGTAAGTGCTTAGACCTGCTTTGCGGCCTTGTAACATGATTCTACTGCCGCCTAGTGGATAAAATAGTATGAGGCATCCATCAGAGATTTCTCTATCAGTATGCCAAGGTACAGTGCAAAGTGCGATTTCATTATACAGCTACAACAGTGTAATATAATGTTGCAGCTGTTATATACAAACAGGGTAAGGTACACGTTGAAGTGAATCCCCAACTTCTGTTTTAACGCATTGATCTTCTGTGCGCGACGTGGAATTGGGTTTCAAAATGAGGAATACCTACTCTTATAAGGGGGATATTTGGTGATCCGCGTTAAGGGTGAGTTTTAAGTCCATTCGAGGTAAATTAAACGGTGAAGTTACGAATAGAAGGTGAATTATGTCATGTTATGTGAAAGTATATCATAAAGGAGAACACATGACCACTCTTATTGCATTAAAACTGTTTATCATGTATCCTTCCAATTGCATCAATGGTAAACAGCTCTGTCTGGAAGTCACGTGTGTCTCTCTCGCGAAAGCGCAACGTCAGTTCAATCTCCGATTGGTGGAAACTTTTAGCGACAGTGTGACCTGTTGTCTGATTGGCTCTTGAACCCTGCCAGTCTTTGTTGTCCCCGCCCTCTGATAATGCAGCATGGGCGAAAATACCAGACCTAAGCGCTACAGCTGAGGAAGCAGACCCGTTACTGCCGACGTTTTTGGACGGTTGAGCGAAAGGTGAGTGAAAGAAGAGCTATGGGATATTTGTTACAGTTCATATAGTTCACATTTAAGGTGATGTCTGTGAGTAAATTGGCGGGATGTGGTGACTAAGGATCGCTAGCGCAGGGACACCGAGATGCTAACCCACATTGCAGCATTGAGGGAGGTTGGAGGCTCTCGCCACGTTAAGTTAGCTCGCTTTGCTAATTTGTGGCTCCTGTACGCACACGATTAACGATAATAATGACACAACAGCCTACGGTATTGGACGAGTGATTTAATATTTCAGGGGTAGACATTTAAGAAGCAAGTACGACAATTTGTCGACGCTTATGTCGACATTGTGGTTGTGGCTAGCAGCTTAGCATATAGCTAGCGGTATTGCTGGCTATTATGACTGGCCCGAAGAGTGCAGCGTTACAACTGGCGTTAAAGCTGGTGTATAGAGATATAGAGGAAAAGTTTGCGTTGCCTGTGGATGATAAAACAACCACTCAGCGGTGACACATTAATAACCCGAGGCGCTAATAAGCTTCTAATAACCAAGCTACTACGGTGTGATTTTTAGGCACAAGTGACAGCAGCATTAGCGCTGCTTCCACTGAGTCAAATCCTTCCCCTGACTTCGTCACCCACGAGGACTTAGTTGAAGGTTTTCTAATTTTTGGGCACATAAACCCTCTTACAATGAACAATGTTAAATATTCACTTGCTATTGTCGCTGTGATTTAGCAAGATGACCTTGTCACAGTTATAATCATTTGCGTTTTTTTAGTCATATGTCAGAAGTTGTCATGTCACATAAAAGTAATATTAAACGCTTTAGATCTGGGTACTTTTCGAAAATCTTCACACATTTTTAATTACAAGGGTGTCCTCATTCATCCTCAGCTATGGATACGGTACTTTACATAGCTCTTGAAGGCATCACACGTCACCATATCTTTAAAACCGCATCTTTTCTGTTCACTTTCCACACTGCACTTTTTTTTTTTTTTTTGCACGATGAATGCTGCTAAAAAAATCATGCTAATATGTCAATTGGACCCCTGTAAAATATGCTCTGCTGAAAAACGAGAGAGGATTTGAGCTGTGATACTACACTATGAGCACTAAGTGTTGATTGACACTGTTGGGGTAGTTTGAAAGCATGATGGCAAGAATTATCTGTAAAACAAAGACAGGTGATATCACTTTAAACCACTGTCAAAATTAGTTGCACTGTGTATATACCGTTGAACAGTTGCATTGATGGAATCTGCTTTTAACATCTGCATACAGGGAAAACTATTTGTTCTGGACTACAAAGACAAATTTATGACTCTGACTCACATTAGTGTCAATATCTATATTAAAGAAATATGTTAAGACTTGATGATATAATAGAATATGAGTAGCTTCTGCCTCCCAGATTATATAGACTACATCCTCAAGGAGAAGCTGTAGCTAAATATTATCATTATCATCTATCGTTGCATGCAACTGAACAGTAAACTGTAGGTTGTAATGGATATTAATTGTCCTGCTCACAGTTAAGAGCTAATGTAATTGTCCACAGTAGGAGCAGAGCAGCGTCTGTGAGCAGATGTACGGTCTCTCTACACACTGGACACACACACACTGCTGCTCAGTCTGCTCTGTTCTTCTGGTTATTTCACTGGTACAAGCTATTTTCTGACAGCATTACATAAAAATTGCTTTGGCCAGTGCTGTGTTGGGTAAAGCTAAAGTGAGATCACCTGACCGTAGTCTCATTGGTGAGTTTTCCCAGTTGCATGTTCTTCATATATTACATTCCTTATTTATATGAATATTAAGTAAACGTTACATTGTTTTAGGGCATTTCAGGGCCTGATTACTATTTACATAGTCCTATAGGTTTTAGTTTAGATGATTAGGCTCTACATAATAAATAAATAAATAAATAAACATCAGAAACTGACATTTGTGCTTTTTTTTCTGTTGGGTGATACTGTTATGTAAATCCAGCATTTTTCTCCGTGCTGTCTTTTTGTCAAAAACTCAAGTTTGTCTCCTCTGAGCAATCTCCACCATTAGCACTTCCATTATTGTTTGTATTAGATCTGTTAATCTAGATGTTGTTTAAGTCACGGAACTTATCTTAAAACATGCCAAAAGACAAAAACTATCCCCATTTCATGGCAGGATTCTAGAGAATTAACCAATCAGTGTAGCCATTGAGATATACCAAACATAACACAGCAAATGACGTGACTAATTGTTTTTTAATTAGATTTATTTCTCTCTCCTGTGATGTCAATCTGATGTAACTCCTGTGTTGTGGGCAGCGATTTATCTTTCTTGCTTGGTCTCACAGTTGCATCCCTGCAGTTAGCCGTGTCCCTGTGGACTGTGTCGTTCTTAGTTGTATCAGTATCAGCAGCACGTGAAGGTCGTTGTGCCCTTGTGCATACAATGCATGTTCAGCCCTCCTTCCCTCTTCATGACGTCACAGCCCACTCTGATGAGCACGACTCTGATGGGACCCCATGCCACTGGTGTTTTGTATGGCGCATCTACATGACATGCGTTCACTTTCGGGCTTTTTACGCGTGAGGCACCTCTGTTACATTCCCAGTAATTGAGGCAATAGGAAGGTGAATGATTGCTTCGCTCTCTTCTCAGTCAGCACTGAACATGTTTTGCCAGTCTGCTGACATTTGTAGAAAATAACACATTACAAATCATTCACTGGGCTGACCCTGGCAGACAGTTGTTGTGAAAATGTGCACACACTGTAATCTATACTGAAACCGTCCTTTCAAGTGCACTCAGCTACACTGTATTTAAAGAGACAGTAGTCAACTAATACAAATGTCATTTTTTCCAGTAACATCTATCTTTTTTGAGACTATAAATAGGCTAGGCCTGTCACTATTATTACATAATACAATTACACAATTTGAGTGAACTGCAGTTATTGTGTATAATCATGTTGTATATCTGCATTCACTTTTATGAAACAGCAGGATGACACTAGAAGTGCATCACTTCCACTTCGCTTTCCATCTTTTGAGATATGACCGGTGGTCTTTTGATGCTGTTGTCTAATTGTGCTGCCTTCACGTTTGTCTTCTGTTGAGCAGTATTGGTAATTTCTTTGCATATTTCAGTAATGGGCTTTGTTTATTTAAGTTACTTATGATAAAAATGTAGTTATTTACAGCTAAAAAGTGAACAGAAAGGTATGTTTCAATGTCCAATAACAATAAATGGGGATTCATTATTCTTTAGTTTAACTGTATGTGTATAACTCTTTAGACTCGTACTCTGATAGTGCCATGATGGGAACAATAAAAAAAATTGTATGTCTTCTAAAATGTGGGCAACCTAACCACAGATATTGAGACAGAATGACATAAAATACCATTTAAATTAAGAAATATGCCTTTAGGCATACTAAACATCACAGTAAAATGATTGAGAGGGTGGGAAATGATGAAGCATAAACTGGTTGTATTAGAATTTGTCTTGGCTGTGAATAGCAGCTGTTTATGCCTTATGTGCTCTAAATACTAGTCCTGTCTTATCAACACCCTCCCCCACCTTATGTTACCAGTGCCTGATGTCTTGCATAACTGTGAGGACAACTGCCAAGGCACAGCTGCCTCCTCAGACCTTAACACGGCCAATCTGTATATCTCTGTAAGACTTTTATAGTGGACTCAAGAGGTAATGATTGAAGCCCCATCAGACAAGGTCATTAATGACCACTTAAGTCATTAACTTAGAGATAATTTAACATTATTAAATCATGGTGTGGCATCACGTCAGGGTAAAGTTTCAGACACTAATGCTGCCATTGTCAGAGGTTTATGTGCTGCTCCACTAACTGTACAAATAAGAGAGTGGTGATTGTACAATGAACAGATTAGGGTCTCCACCTTCATTCATTTTCTATACCCGCTTTATCCTCACTAGGGTCACAGGGGTCGCATGGAGCCTATTCCAGCTACTTAAGGGCGAAGGCGGGGTACACCCT
>JAQQZY010000028.1:21776428-21791326 GCA_030068375.1 Ostorhinchus rueppellii | reverse complement strand
GTGGGAGGAAACCCACGCAGACACGGGGAGAACATGCAAACTCCACACAGAAAGGTCCCAAGGTCCCACCCGGGAATTGAACCCACCGTGTTGCCCAAACACGACAGCGACACGGGTCTCCACCTAGTACATGAAATCTAACTCCCCATTTAATTAAAATAACATGAAGGGGTTAATTTTGATTAATTCGGCAAACAGTCTTATGTGTTTATGTTTTCTTCTGCAGTGATGTTCCAACAATGCCGATAGTAGATAAACTCAAGGAGGCATTGAAACCTGGTCGAAAGGAGACTGGTGATGAAGGTGACCTCAACAAACTGTTGGCCTCTTCTGCCAAGAAAGTCCTTTTGCAGAAGATAGAATTTGAACCTGCCAGTAAGGGGTTCTCCTATCAGCTGGACAGCTTGAAGAACAAGTATGTGATCCTCAACCCGAGGAACGAGGCTGCAGCAGGGCAAAAGGCCACAGAGCCTGCCCAAATAAAGAGGCAAGGTAAGCTCCAAATTAATTTGTATTCCTAAAAAAAATCTTATCTAAAACATTTTTAGCTTTTAATTTTAGTTTTTGTGACAGTAAATCTGATGCTTTGGTCTGTTGTTAACTTCACAAAATGTCCTCCTCCTCCAGCCTCTGAAAATGTTGTTGGGAGCCAGAGTGATGGCATTCCTGCCCCACAGAAAATGCTCTTTCCAGGGAACAAGCTGACCCTTAAATGGGAGCGAGTGTACAGGGTGGGAGCCGGCCTCCACAACCTAGGAAACACCTGCTTCCTCAACTCCACCGTGCAGTGTCTCACCTACACCCCACCACTTGCCAACTACTTACTCTCAAAGGAGCACAGCCGTGCCTGTGAGTACTTGACTTATGTAGAGTAACAGCACTTATCCTCCCATTCACTAACTTTTTTTTGTTTTTTTTTTGTTTTTTTTACACCACTCTGCTCCAATATAGTTATTTATTTGGGATGTGACTTCCCACTGTTACCCTATGTGAAAATTAATGCAAAGGAAAAGCTGCTGGCGATGATCAATAAAAACAGATGTTAGTTTGCCAGTTTTTGTCTGGCTACAAAATAAGGATGCACTGATGCTGATACAAGAATCGGGTATTGGCCCAATCCTGAGCGTGTGCATTTTTACTCATAAAAGTACTCTGATACAACCCCACCAATACCACTTATGGCACTGTGACATTACTATTAAAGTGCACAGGTACGGGCGGAGAAGTACTGTCAGCAGTGTGGAGGTTTTTCAAAATAAACACCGTTCGCAGATGTGTATCCAGACAGAGAATACCAGTGGGAACCATGGAGGTAGAGGATCTTTTCAAAGAGCGACTGTGTGAGTTGGTGAAAAACTACATGTTTATGACAACTACCCAGGACTTAGCTGGTTTACGTGCTACTTATAATAGTACGGGGTAAGGTGCGGACCACTGCTTGCAGAAGAGAAGTAAAACTTAAAACTCCTTTATCTTTTCCCTACCTCCTGAAGCTTCGCTTTTAAACCGTACCAGTGGAAACGGTGCAACATTAGTATCCACATGAGTGTTACCTCTGTCATCTCCATGTTTGTTATTACTGACTTTCTTCTAAAGAAAAAACTAAAAAAAAAAACCCAACTTTACTTTTCTTCATGGTATTTGTCCAGTATTGTTAATTAAGAGCAGTGCCCCTGGTGGATTGATTGAGAAACAATGCATTAAATATCAGTAGCAGCAGTTTGTTCCAGAGTAATGACGACAATGAAGCACGTTTTTAAAAGTAACTAAGAACTGTAATGGGATTAAGTACTCCCATTGGTATTGGTAAGTACTTGTACTCGATCTGGGGAAAAAAGTGGCATCGGCGCATCCCTAACTATGAAACATTACTCAGTTTAAGATTTATTGGCTTAATTTTTTTTTTTTTTTACAAACTATAAAACAAGCTCAATGACATGTCTCAGATTGTCAAAATTGAAGTAATCTTCATCAATTTGTTTTCCTTTTAATTTCCAGTGTATGTCTGAATATTTCTCTTAAAAATGCTTGTGATTCCAGTCTTGCTATATATTTCTCTAACACGATCAGGTTTTTTAAATTGTGAATATACAAGCTGAATTGCAGCCAAAGGACTTTTTTTTTTTTTTTTTTCCCCAGAATCTAAATATTGATGTTGGTTTTCATCAGACCAAGGACTGATTAAATACCAGTTTCATCATCATAACACTTTTATTGGTTTTGTGACTAATTTCTTGCTGTGCTTTGTTCTTGTTTCAGGTCATCAGTCAGGCTTTTGTATGATCTGTATAATGCAGAACCATATCATCCAAGCCTTTGCCAATACAGGCAATGCCATAAAGCCTGTCTCCTTCATCAGAGACCTAAAGAGTAAGTCTGTCGTCTTCCTTCAAGACCGTGACTGTCTGAACAGGCTGCACTTGGTTCTTACAATGTAGGTTGTGTGAGGAGTTGCAGACACCTGATTTTTGGTTGAATGCTGCCAGAGGCTCAGTGACGCAATACTGGCCACAGTGTGTCATGTGACGAGAGTCTGTAACTGCAGAGCATAAGTGGAGCGTCAAGGCTGCGGGCTGTGAATGAACAGCATCTAGTGAAGAGAGAGAGATGAGGTGTTAGTTGCACCTTGACATGGTAAGGTGCAGTGTTGTATTCTCACAGGAGGCGCCCCTTTCCTTTTCCCTACCTGCCTGCTACTTTATGTGCTGCTGCAGTCATGTCTCCACCTCCTGCGTGTCTTTTTCTGTCTCTGCCTCCCCCATCGTCTCTCCTCCCTCCCTGCTTCCCTGATGCCCTCTCCGTCTCCTTGTGACTGCGGGCTGAGAGGAGCAGCTTTAGCACAAAAATGAACTGTCCACCTGTCCCATTCTTTTCAGACGGCACAGGCGGTTTCTGTCTGCATTGTTTTAGTTTGCCTTAACATTCTGTTAGATGGTTGCCACTAGTGCTGCAATCAGTGATTATTTTCATCCTTAATCTGGTTATATGTGCAGTTAATTGTGTGATAAAGTGAAGATCTGTGCTTTCTATAGTTCAAAAAATGAAGTTCTCAACCCAAATGTATTGACCATTAAATTTTTTTTTTTTAAAAATCCAGAAAATTCCTACTTTAACTATAACTTTAGCCCAGTTCTAAGTCTTAACACCACCCATGTCATTATTCTGAAAATTATCATAAAGTCTGAACGCTGCTAAGATGGAGGTTATCTGTGTCTGAATGTCCAGGTATAGATGTGAGATTGGAGTAATTCAGTTATTATTCAGAAATGTGAGGTTCTGAAGGGCCTAGTTTGAGTGTTTGTTCTGGTTTTGGGACCTGCGAAAGTTTGTGCAGTATTTACAATATCTTGCTTGTTTTTTTTCTTGCTGTCATACAGTCTGCATTACTGTGCTTTGTTTTAGATAAAACTGACAAATTAACTGATTGAACTAGCAGTTTGACAGAAAAGTCGCTGCCCTCATGAGCCGGGTTCAGAATATGGTGATTTTTTTTTTTTTTTTTTTTTTTTTTTTTTTTTTTTTTTTTAAAGTCGTCAGGTGTAGTGAATGTGGTTTAGCAAAATCTGACTGAAGGACAGATGGACTGAATACATCTGATTAGATTCATCTGTTGCAAAAATGTGCTTCATTAGAGTTGGTATTTTTGTCCATTCTGGGCTGTGGATAGTAACTCTGCTCCACACATAGATGTCATAACAAATGGTAATGAATATTAACACTGGCCGTCGCCCACTATGAAACAGAGAACAGAAGAAAAAGGAAGTCCTATAGGAGCTGCCATGGAAATGTCACTTTGGCTTTTTAAATGTGAACGGCTACTTCTGAGATCATTTAAAAACTGAAACAAAGTCACAAATTTTATATTAGTTTGTTGTTGCAGCAGAGATAACAGCTCAGAATTATGAAACAACTTGATTATCCAATTAAACCACAAGTGTCAAACATATGGCCCGAGGGCCAAAATCAACCTGCCAAAGGGTCTGAGGCAGCCCGTAGGATGAATTTGCGAATTGCAGAAGTTCCACTGAGGGTATTAACCATCAAGAATGTTAAAATCATGTTATTTCAGGGGTCACGTGCCAACCAATATGATCTAAAGTGGATCAAACCTGTAAAATCACAACATGTAGAAAATGGTAACTACACATTTTTCTCTTACAGTGTAGAAAAGTAAAATTACATGAACATTTTTACATTCACAAAAAATGTGAATAATCTGAACAAATATCAACATGACATGTCTTAAGAGAAATAAGTGCAATTTTAACAACAATATTCTGCCTGCCATTAAATGTTTTGTACATTTGTAGATCCGCTATGATCTCGAAGTTGTAATACACATCTGTAAATGAGAAGTTGAGTCATCATATTTTTAAAATTGCACTTATTTTTCTTGATGTCAGTTTTTTTATGGTTGTTCACATTATTTTTTTAGAAGGATAGTTTGTAGCTGTAAATTTTTTTTCATGATGTAATTTTACTTTTTTCACTCTCAAATATAGAGAAAAGTATGGAGTTAACCAGTTATGTATTATTACGTTGGTGTTTTACTGCTCTGGCCCATATTGGGAAGATATGGCCCCTGAACTCAAAGTTTTAACACCCCTCGATTAGATTGTCTGTTTTGTTGGCATCAGCGTTTTAACAATCATGTTTATCCAAAAAACAATTTACAATAATCTAAGGGAAAAAAAAAAACAGCTGGTTTTCAAACTGCTTGCTCTGACAAACTAAATACCACAACCCTGATAATATATGCCCATAGACTTCTTGATTTCCTTTAGATCATTGCTTCTCTCCACTCTGAAATCTAGCCCTAACGGGTAATTAGTACATGGTGTCTTATTTCTTGTTCCCTCTCGAGTGACTCATGGTTGTAAATGCTTTGGGATGCTATGCTGGGAATGTGGCGATGACCACATTATCATTCTGCCAGCTCATACTCTCCCCCTTTTCCATTAGGAAATAACAGTAGAGCCAGAAGGTTTAGAGCTACATTAGTTTTAATGTGAGACTTTTCAGATGAGACTGAAGTCTGCTGATGTCACTAAGCTCTTTATTAGGTCACTGTCGAATTGCCAACTGAGACGCTAACATTTGCCCTAAGTACCTATAAGACAGAGGACAGTTGAACTATTAACTGCTACTAAATACATTAAACAAGATTTAAGACGCATATGATTGCCACACGTAAACACGACTAGATAATGCCACACGAAAACCGATGGTATGTACAGATTTATAGGCCTTGTTAGCTGACATTTGCAAATATGACGTTTTTTTCTGTTTTCTGTATGCCGTTTCATACACGTATACAAAAACATTGAGATGAGGAACAGAAAGAGACCGTTTTAATTAAGTAATGAATTATTTATTTTTGGTAAACATTTGTTTGTTTCCTTGGCAAAAGGGGGTTATTTGTGTGATCATTATGCTGCTGTTTTATCACAAGGTCAGAAATCTCAGCTGTATGTCTATGGCTCCTGATGCAACATGTAAATTATATAAATACAGGACGTGAGTGGTCAAAATACAATGTATGTAAGAAAATAACACATAAAACTATATACAGATATTATTTTTGTGTTTTCCCAATAAACGTATGAATCAAACCTTAATAACTGTCAAAGTACCATGGTTGAAACACTCTTAAAGCTGTTACTGTTAATAAGTAAAAAGCTCTAATGGATTTTGTGTTTTCCACAGAAATTGCCAGACACTTTCGTTTTGGGAGCCAAGAGGATGCGCATGAGTTTTTGCGGTACACAATTGATGCCATGCAGAAAGCCTGTCTCAACGGCTACCCAAAGTAAGATTTCACTGTTTTTTTTGTTTTTTTTTTTGTTTTTGTTTTTTATTGAAGACAAACTTGTCATCTGTGTATTTTTCTTTTAATATATAATTTTTCCTATCTGTAGACTTGACAGGCAGACCCAGGCCACAACGCTGGTTCACCAGATCTTTGGAGGTTACCTCAGGTCAAGAGGTACTCTGAGTTGTTTTTTTTTTGTTTTTTCCCCCCCCCAACCACAAGTGTCACAAGAACTGTGCACTTTTACAGTTTTCAGTCTCATGGCTCTTTTTTTATTATTATTATTATTATTATTATTATTATTATTATTATTATTATTATTATTATTATTATTATTATTATTATTATTGGTCTCTTATTATTTCTGGCATCATCAAAGTAAAGAGGTAACATTTAAAACTAATTATTTGGTCATGATTAGGGGTTTTCTGATACCCAGAATCATATTCTTGTAAACTTTAGATTTGTCTGTACATACTATTGAAGTGTAATCTAACATCCTACATTGCTAGTGTTGATTTGGTACAAGATTAGCTTGTAACATTCAGAACCAAGTTAGAAATTTTGACTTGAAATACAAATGAATTTCTTCTAGATTGAAATGTAACGACAACATTGTCATACTTTTGTGGACAGGAAGTGAAACTGTGGCTTCTGTGAAATATTTCTGTCATATCTGTCTATCCTTGATCTTGTCTTTCAGTGAAATGCTCTATTTGTAAAAGTGTGTCAGACACATACGACCCTTACCTGGACATTGCTGTGGAGATTCGGGTAAGTTTGACAAAATTTGGTTCAGTTCCATTGGAATGATCCTCAAGATTGTTTTTGTAGTTAAACGTTCATGCACAACACTTGGTACATTTCCATCCTTGTCTTGTAGCAAGCAGCAAACATTGTGCGAGCTCTGGAGCTGTTTGTCAAACCAGATGTGTTAAGTGGAGAGAATGCCTACATGTGTGCCAAGTGAGTCATTTTCTACTATATGGAACAGATACCAAAAGTTATTTATTTTTTCCACATAAAAGTATTCACATTGCATTGGTACATTAGGTATCATTATTCTTCTTTCTTTGTTTTTTTCCCTTCAGGTGCAAAAAGAAAGTGCCAGCCACAAAGCGCTTCACAGTCCATCGAACATCTAATGTACTGACCCTTTCACTGAAGAGGTTTGCCAACTTCAGTGGAGGAAAAATAACAAAGGTTAATATAAAGACTTTTCACACCATTTGCCATTTTAAAGTGCTCGTTGCATCTCTTAATGTGCCATATTTATTTTCCCTCTCTTTTCAGGATGTCGGATATCCAGAATTTCTCAACATCCGCCCTTATATGTCTCAGAGCTCAGGTGATCCTGTAATGTACGGCCTCTACGCTGTCCTGGTGCACTCTGGCTACAGTTGTCATGCTGGCCACTACTACTGCTACGTCAAGGTAAAATGATGAAATCCACATCTATTAGTGTTGAGAGCTAGCCAACAAATCTAGACCAAATAGTGGCAGAAAATATTCTTGCCTAGCTTGTGGTCTAGCATCACACGGTACGAGAAAATCCTGGCTCCAACACAGTGTGTCGGACTAATCAAAACACTCTGTCTGTGTAGGAAGTCGTTGGGGGCGGGCTTTGCACGATGACAACAGGGCTGTGCGAGGGTGAGATAGCAGAACAACCATAGAGAGAAACACAGAAGGATGTGGCTAACAAACCGCACTCGTTTGAATCAGCTTTGTCGTCGATGTTGGAAGAGTTAGACTTGGGCTTTTCTTTGAAAGTTGAGCAGAAAGAAGCACTCAAGTCATTTGTTTTAAAGAAGGATATATTTGCTGTTTTGCCGACCGGCAATGGTAAAAGTCTAATATACCAGCTGTCTCCGCTTACAGCTAAAAGGATGGGGCTTATTGAAGACCCTCTGGCTCTGATTGGTCATAGAACTGGCCTATTACGTGCAGGAACAGTTTGAATGACAATGGTTGAATCCACCCACAGGTCTTCTGCTCGCTCAGTGGTCCGATTCCAGTCTATACAGTTCATGTATAGTTTGGCCTGCCAGGCTAGTTAAGAGCACTAGCAAACGGCAATTATAATATTTTTATACCTGAGGTATTGATTTTAAGAATGGTAAAGGAAAGGAGTCAAAGTATTAAATGCATTGTTTATTCACTTTCAAAGAGCAGAAGATTTATGTGAAATCTGTGTTTTTTTTGGGGGGGATTTTTTTATTCATTTTTTTGGTCTGTCTTTATCTTTGTAGGCGAGTAACGGACAGTGGTACCAAATGAATGATTCAATGGTGCACTCGAGTAACATCAAAGTAGTCTTGAACCAGCAGGCTTATGTGCTTTTCTACCTGAGGTAAGACACAGACGGAGCTGCCTGAGATCAAATAGAATGTCGTCTTGTTGTTGTTTGTTATAGTTACATAAATCCAAGTTTTCTATTTGTATATTAAAGGATCCCTGAAACCAGAAAGAATGCAGATGGGCAGACCACCAAACAGGCCATGTTGCATCCTGGGAAGAACAATGCATCCTCTGACCAGATAAAGAGGACCAACCTGAATGGTCCACTCTCCTCCCCACAGGTCACAAAGGTATAACCCAAAATAACAGTCATGCTTCTTTTGTGAAATTTCTGCAAAAAAGAAAAATGTTGTAATACAAATGCACACCTTCCTTTCAGAAACTTGAGCCTGCACAGCTTCGTAAGATTCAGTCCATGGACGGTGGTCTGGGCTTACCTGTTTCTAGAAATGGCGTGAGCACTCAGCCGCAGCCCAGACTATCCAACTGGACATCATCTTCCAGTGGCCCACCTAAGCTGCCAGGTGGACCCTCAGTCATTGAAGAACCATTTAAAAAGCTGAAGAAGCCCACTCCCCAGAGCCAAGCACAGTCCCGCAGCAGTACTCCTACCCCCTCCACAAACGGAGTCAGCAGGACTGAGGGAGATAAAAAGCAAGGCGGCGAAGGCAGAGGCATGGCAGCGTCTACCTCATTTAAGTCTTTGTCTGACTCCTCCTCTGCCGACACCTCTGACTCGAAGGTAATGCAAATACTCACTTGGCTAAAGGGAGCTTTTAACGTTTTTTTTTTTTTTGCAGAACTTAGTCTATAAGTGACTGTTTACATTCACCTCACTATGCCAGGTACTTGGTGATCTTTGGAGTATCCTGTCTTTGTTTTTTTTGCATTTTAACATCATACCCTGATTTCAAGACTGAATACGACCTTATCCCAGGTTCGAGAAACTTGAATACTCTGGCTGGAGTACTTTGATAGTATCTGTGATGCTGTTGCACGTATAGACCTTATCTTGGTTGCTGACAGTCGAGGAGCTTTCTATCCTCATCCTACTTGTGGTGACAGTGACAGAAAAACAGCTGGAAGATGTGTTTACCTGTTGATTTTTGTCTCCCTGGCAGTAGATAAATACCAGTTAGACAGATCCATGATTCTATGTTGTCATTTCTCAGTGCTTTGTCTGCAATAATCTAAAGAAACCTTGTTTTGTACAGCCACAATAACTTTGAAGTGTGGCAGCAGCTACTGAAATGTTCGATTAAATGACCATACTACAGTGGAAATGACAAAGCTTTACGTTTGCAGATTTTGGTCTGTAAGTGACATAAACAGCAGCAGTAAGGACTGACTCGGATACTAGAATTTTTCATATAAACGGGGATATGATCATCTAGATGTTTCTGTCATGTTAACGGCATATTACCAATACAATCAAATCTGGGACACACCTTATAAGTGGGATACTGGTGTGAATGTAAATACGGTTTTGTTTTTGTTTTTTTATCTGTGAAACAATTCACTCTCATATTTCTCTAAATTACACATTTGCACTAAAATTGGCATCTAGGGTTTGTTACTACATTATTTAAAACACAAAAGGCCCCACAAACATTAACTGGGTTTCCTCATCAGGGAATTTCAACTTTTCAATGGATGAAACCGATTAATGATCTTATCAAACCGCACATACCTGTTATTACTACAGCCCATATTTGCACATTTTATTTATTTATTTTAGTCAGCCCTGCGATGAACTGGTGACTTGTCCAGGGCGTACCCCGCCTTCACCCTTAAGTAGCTGGGATAGGCTCCATGTGACTCCTGTGACCCTAGTGAGGATAAAACAGGTTCAGAAGATGAATGAATGATGATTTATTTTATTTTTTTATGCTTTATTTCATTTGTTGTAAAATAAAAAACAATTCAATAGAAATACAAATGCTCTCCGTATTAGAATGAAAGGGAACAGAAAGAAGACTAGTCTTTTATGGCAGTATCCTGGAAGATGATGAATATGGCTTCCCCTTTTATAAGAAGGAACAGTCAGAACTTTTTAGGAAAAGGTGTTTCCATTTGCCATTATTTAAGTTAATAGTCTATCAATAAACGCCAAAATTTCCTCCAGCAAGCAGGAGAACTGCATTGTGGGAATGGGGAAATTTTGTCTTTTTTTAATCAGCCTCTTCTGATGCACTATAACTTGACAAAAAAAATACATAATTTGAAACCCATCGTATGACGGTCTTTTTTTTTTTTTTTTTTTTTTTTTTTTGGTTCAGGACTCTGTGGGTCCGAAAAGTGCGCCTCTACCAGAGACCCCCTCCACCCCCCGGAAAGGCTCCAATGGCCTGGCGTCTCCAGCAAAGAGTGTGGAGCGCTCTCAGAGCACAGAGGACCAGAAGACGGCGAAAATAAAACCCCCGGCCCTCAACAACATTACATCTGAAGCCACCAGCACCATGTCACCTCCACCTGCCAAGAAACTGGCCCTGTCAGCCAAGAAGGTGACCCTTACCCCCATCCACTGCAGCAGCACCACTTCTTCTGTCGTTCTGAAAGCTCATGATACCAAACTTCACTACTGTCCCAAATCTGACCTTTTGATTTCAATGAGTAATTTTTTAAGGCAAGAAAACTCTCCTTATTATCTTTTGCTTCCTGCTATGTAGTTTAACACTTTTTCTCCAGTGTGCCTGTCTAATCAGCCACATAGTAGCACCTGTGTAGAGTTTGTCTCCTTTTCCTTTAGTTTCTTTTTTTCTAACCATTTCGAATTCTTCTCTGCCATGCCCCCTCCTCTTTGTTCTCTTCCCTCCATCTTTTCCCTCCATCCTTTAATCATCCCCATCCTTATTTGATCCTCTTCCTTATTTTTGTTACATTCATGGCTATTTTCTTTAGACCACCAAGTTTTTATTTATGTCGATAACTGCAGGCTCGCAGCCGGAGTCTGAGCAGCATTGATGCTCTGCCCCCTTTGCCACGCCAGCCGTCCAGTGACCCCATGCATCAAACTCAACTTAACTCCCTCACTTTTGCTTCACCTAGTCACGCTCACAGGTAATGGAATGTGCACTCCGCATCGCTCTGGAAACACACTGCAGATTATGCATCACAGAACAAATCCAGTCAGTGCAGACGTTTTCTCCTGTTCTTTTCCCAGAGCTGGTCCATTCCATTCATCTGAAGTCCAGTCATCGCCTTTTGCCCGCCTAAGTGGAACCTTCAAACAGCAGAGCCCTCAGAAACGACCCCTTCTCTCCTCACTGCAAAAACCAAACGCCAGCCTTTCTCTTATAACCAATGGGCTTCACAGTCCCAGCCCAAAGAACAATAAGTCTTCCAACAACCTCAGCTCTGTGGTCCAAGAGCCTGATTTCAACAGCCCCTCTGCCCAAAAGGTGACCCAAAAGAAGAAGAAGAAAAAGAAGCGACGTCATTCTGAGGTTCAGGGAGAAGCAGAGCCAACGACATCCTCGGCTACAGTGACACAGTCTGAGACTGTGGAACCAGCCAGTGAGAAGAAGCGGAAGAAGAAAAAGAAAAAACGAAAGAGGGAAAATGAGGATGGAGAGAAGCCAAAGGAGAGGGAGTGCGTCCAGTCACACCTTGATGCCTCGACCCAAGAAGAGGATTGGTGTGAGGGCGGAATATGGAGCCTAACATCCCATCCAGTCTCAGAAAAGTCCAAGCAAAAGCCTCAGGGAGACGCCACAACCCCAGAGCAGTGTGAGCCAGAGTCGAATCAGAAAGAACAGGGGAGGGACTGTTTGTTGTCAAAGAAAAAGAAGAAAAAGAAAAAGAGGAAAATGCAACTGATGGAGGCTCTGCAGAACATTGCTTTACCAAGCTCTTTATCAGAAAGGTAAGTTTATATTTACATGTTTAGTGATAAATGTATTTGCCTTTTTCCTTTAAGGATGTACTTAAAGAAGGGACATCAATGTGTTCCAAGCTGCCCTTCATTTCCTGTCTCCACTGCAGTATGTTTCATATTAGACAGTCGCTCCAGGATGTTGTGATCAACACTGGACACTTATTCACCCTGTACCTGTGAATCTTTGCTCAAGCTTTCTTTTGTTCTTGATCACCACAAGATTTGTGTCAAATTGACCAATCATCTGTCTCCCATATAAACCACTGAGCCAAACATGTCACACTTCACCAAACCCCTTGTTTGTGGTTGTGAAGACAGAGTGCAGAAATTACAGCATAATTACTGCTAAGGACAACCCCCTTATGTTACATGCAACAGCAGAGGTAAACTGATGCCAACAGAGATTGAAGTATCTTTCTGCAAGACCTGTTTCTCATGAAGACAGCTGCTGAGCACCAGTTATTCTACTGTAACAGTGATGGATAGGTGATTTTTGTATGGCAGAGTAATTATTTGTAATAAATTCATTCACTAAAATCATACATTTTAATCAATTAACTTTGTGCAATCAGTGCAGTCCCTGCAGCCACCTTCTGCAGATTTTGACACTACTTTTTTTTTTTTTTTTCCCCAATTGCTCCTGAAATTTTGTTTTTGTAAACTCCTACAATCATATATTGTATACCCCATTAGTCATCTTCAGGAAAGCCCAAAACAAACTGCAAAATGCTGGAGAAACTGATTAGGTCACCATCTCCTTAAAATACTTTATATGTAAAACTTTGGAAAATATAATGTTTTAGGCAGATGCTTTAACCTTATGGCCTCCATTACCCTCAGTCTTAGTTTCATTTAGTCTTTGAACGCCTACAGATGCGAGTTGCCCCTCTTTACAATGAGCACAAATGTGAACATCATGAATGTACTTTTTCCTCTAAACAGTTTGCAGACAAAGGCCCTGGTCGTTCAGAAAGATGCAGGAGATTTGATATCACTGAAAAAGAAACTGAAGAAGAAGAAAAGGCTAAAAGAAGAAGTGAGACTGTGGGAGGAGAGCAGACGATGTGCAGATGAGCCAAGCAATGAATCTCAAGCAGAGGAGCCCCCCACCAAAAAGAATACCACCGAGAAGGACAAAACGAGCCAGCAGAAGACTGGTATGTCACAGGCAACATGCACGCGTGTAGATCACATAAAGCGTAAAGATCTGAGCTTTCACACAATGCGGTACAGTAGGAGATGTGTGATCTTGTTGCCATGCCAACACAGAACCTAATTTACCCTTTTGTGTTGGTAAGTCATTATGTAGGAATTGCCTCGCACCACCACAGCCTCCTTTCATTTAAGTGACGATTACTCAGAACAGGCTTTAAAAGACTTGGGAATTTTATTGTCTTCTTTATTTTTGCTTCTTTATCTGTATCCAGTGCCAGTGGTTGTGTGGGACAGCCAAGTGAAGGACAGCTACAAGCGCAGCCATGCTCCAGCCACTGATGGGAGTGTATCGGGAGATGCTGCGGCCCATACTGCCCCGGCAGCCTGGGATGGGAAGAAGACAAGTGGGGTGGTACAAGAGCTGCTCAAAAATGCTACAGATAAAGCTTATGGAGCCAGTGGTGAGTAAAAGTCTGCAGGGAAAATCAGTATTAATGTAAACTGAAAAGAAGCCTTTAGAAACAATATCTAAATACCTTATAATTGTGGATGATTGAGACGCATTCCTTAGAAAGTTGTTTCTAAACTAAGTTACAAAGTATGTTTATGAGCTTATACATTTTGTCTGTCTACTTTAGTCCTCAGCTGGGATGGAGAAGTGTCTGTAATTAGTCGAGATGCCGTTGAAGATGCCCACCATGCCATGTGTGAAACTGTGATTGACGAATGGGATGAAGACTTTGACAGGGGAAAGGTAACAACAACATGAAACTGAAAAGGAATTCATCTTGACCCTAGAACACTTTCACTTTAAAAAGTAACACCGTCACTATCACCGGGTGACTTTTAAGATCTAATATACCCAACAAAAAGTACTTGTCATAAAAATAGCTCAAAATATGACAACGCATGACAAATTAGAGTGGTTTTCTTTTATTTTCAACTGTGGCATGTCTAACAAATGGAGGAAAAAAAAAAAAATGTCATGGGAGGACCCTAAAAAAATGCTTCAAAATGACTGAAACATTAGGAATTCGAGAACAAAAAATTACTAAAACAAAATTAATTAATGAAGAATAATAATAATAATAATAATAATAATAATAATAATAGTGTAAACTTGGTCTTTTGTCCACCCATTTCTGGGACACGTGAGACTTTCCTGGTGAAGGCACAGACTCTTTCACACTCAGACAAACGCAACATATTGAAAATCACGTAAATACATCTGCTCAGGTGAAAAACACCTGGCAATAGTGCTGTAGAGTTAAAGGTTCATGGTGTAAAATTTAGGATGTCTATTCACTGGAAGTGTATTCATAACCTGAAATAAAGAATTTTGTTTTTGGAACCTTTATGTGTGCTTTATAGCTTAAAATAGACTACTACTATATTTTATTTTATAGGAAATTACACGCAGTCTTACACCACATTACCATCACTTCTGTGTGAGAGCTGACCTAATTAAATACACTTGATGGAAATAAAGCATTGTTATTCACAATTTATTTTGATTATATAAACGTTTAATAATTTTGACCGGAAGTATAGTGTGATGACTGACAAGTGGAACCCTTTAATTGGCTGTTTATGGCTGATACAGTCACAACACCGGATGCTTGGAATGCAATGTGCTGTGAGCGTATTCATGCTGCGGCAAGAGTAGAGGGAAAAATGGGAAAATGCAAGTTTGAGGACAAGTGAGTATAGGAGGAACTATTCAGAACCTGGTTAGAACCGGTAAACTGTCATA
>JAQQZY010000028.1:21747720-21759531 GCA_030068375.1 Ostorhinchus rueppellii | reverse complement strand
ATTCAAAACGCCTCCAAAATGTAATCATCTCTTCCTTGACCCAGAGTGGACATACCCTGAAAATTTCATCCAAATCCCTCCATAACTTTTTGAGTTATGTTGCTAATAAACAAAGTGGGATGGTAACAAACAAATGCACAGTACAACATAACCTCCTTGGCGGAGGTAAATATGATTAAAACATACTGAAGTAAATGTGTCAAGTACATTACATCAAGTTATTTACATTCCACCACTGACTATAGTTTTATGTCCTGGTCAGAGAACAGGCACTAAAACTGTCGTTGCATCTTTTGTCCACCTGGTGGCATGTTTGCATAGCTGCTCAAATAAATTGTTCAGTCTCCAGTTTAAAACCAGCCTTACTCTAACAAACCATGAAATCTCATCACAGCATCCATTACTCCCTCCAAATAAAGACTGAAATGAATGAATGAGACTCAAACATACTGAAAATTCAATTACTAGCTTCCACATGCAGTTGCAGAGAACACAATAATCTCTGACCACCTGTTTCAGTTAACAGCAGAACGCTCTCATTTAGACGGTATTGTGGAAGTGAGCAGAGAGGGAGGAATATGCAAACTAAAATAGAGAAGATAAACATTTGTGCTGACTTCAGTGTGTGCTGCACTGCTGTTCCTCCTGTGACAGAGCTGCTCCTGTGGGTGATGTGCAGCAGCAGCAGTTTAAAGAGCCTACTGACTTTGCAGTTCACGCCGGGGTCATTGTGAGGCATTGAGCGTTGGACAATGAGCCGGAAGACGATGGCTCGGTCAGAGGCGGTGACATGGCAAATGCAGCACATGTGTGTCAAACCCACGTTATCATTTACAATAACTTGTGTGAATAAGACATTACCCTTGAGATGTCGTTGGGGGGGCAGAGTCATTAAATGCTATTAAATGACTGACAGTGAAAGAGAGGCTCATGTTAAGGGCTTCAACACATTTTTATGAGCGTGACAGGTGGGCTAATTCAGAGTGACAGGTTTAAGTGCTAAAGCTCAGAGGAAGCAAAAATCAAATCATAAAACGGTCAGATATTGAACTTGTCACTGGCAGAACTGGACTGATTTATTTTGATTAAGTAAGGGATGAACTGTGCGGCTCGAAGACCCTGAATGCAACTGTGTCATAGGGAGTATCCTCAATAGATGTGAAAATAATCTAATCAAAACAAATTGCTCACAGTGTTTTGCTCTGGAGCAAATAATTTCTTCTAACCCGTTGCCAAGCAACAATGAAATCTTTATTTTATATGCAGGACTTTTGAAGTCAAAATGTGGAGTGGATAGAAACTAAGAGCAACAGAGGGTGTGGAAGTTGAAACAGTGTCACCAGAGATTTAGTGAGTGCACAGTGATTCTCATGTACGGCAAATCTGGAAGTGTTTTTCTGTTGATTGTTCCCATGTTTTCAATCATCTCTGCTCAAATTGTATTCATGAACATTGGTCTTGAATGTATGGTGTAAAATGTCTAAGTGCACCATATGTCTGTTTGCAATCTGTTAAGTCTAAGAATATCTGCTTGAATTAGAATGTAAAGTAGCAAGGGAGCGCAAGTGGGAGAGATGAGCAAGAGAGAGAGAGAGAAAGAGAGAGAGAAAGAGGAGGAGGATAGCAGGAGGCTGAGACAGAAGCACGAAAGGGGAACAGGGAGAAAGCAGAAGTGAATTCAACGTCCTGGCAAGTTGCACATTCAAACCGACGGGAAGAGAAAGTGTGTGAGCGCGAAAGCTTGGAGCGACCGATTGATCAGACCGGGGATTAGGTGAGGCAGGGTGACACGGTGCGGGAGCGTCACAGACAGGAGTCCCTCCGTGAGTGGAACGGAGGGGAGCACTGAGTGACTCTCCGCAGTCACAGAGGGGAGCCTGGGGCTTCGCAACTTCCCGTTTCCCCTCGTTCGTCCAAATCTAAGAGGAGCGCGTACTGTAGCTTCACTGACTCTGAGACGCCCCCGTAACGTCCTGCATGAGCCTCACTCTGGAACCATGGGGACAGTGAATGAACTCTGTGTGTCCAGCCTTCAGACCTTCTTGTGTCCTGCTGTGAAGCCTGTACAACAACCTACAGGTAAAGTGGGCTCCGAATTATGGGCCTTGTGTGTCTGGGTTTGTATTTCACTGTTATTTTACTGCAATGCTACAACACTGACTGTTTTACGCCAACGTCATCATCAAGTCTTTAATCACTACTGTACATAAAGAAGGGTTTTTGACCTAACCTGTTGACATATAGGTTTCTATTACATTTCACTCATAAAGAGCTTTAAAAGAGCATAACAATACACTATATGGACAAAAATGTTGGGACACATCACATCTAAAAAGCTATGGTTTCCTATTCCCAATAAATTAAAATATTACCTTGATAAAAAATATTCTTGAGTCATTGTCAACAATAATACAATCAATATTTAACAATAATAATAATAATATATTCATGATCGTACACAAACTAGATAATGGTGAATAAATATATTAAATAAAGTAAAAGCAGTGTTTATGGTTGTGTGTGGATTATGTTAAGTAGGTCAGTATTTTTGTTGCCCCGCCCCCCAAAGGGGAGGGAAGGGATATTGTTTTTGGTTTGTTTGTTAACACTTTAGCAGCAAAACTATTTGTTGAATTCATACCCTATTGAGTTTATAGATTGCTAGTGACCCAGAATAGAACTGATTACATTTTGGGAAAAGTAAGTCAAAGTTCAATTTTGTAATGAACATTTAAAATCTTTTTTTCCCCATTTACTTATAAAGGGAGAAATTCCAAATATCTGTACAGTAGCAGCACAACGATTAGGTGCATTCATACCAGATTGGGTTTATAGATCGCCACTGACACAGAATAGGAAGTCCTTACATTTCTGAAAAGTTGGTCAAAGTTCCAATTTTTTTGGAATTTTTTCAATCTTTTCCCCCCCATTTACTTATAGTGGCCGAAATTTTACATGTCTATAAAAACATGAATTTTGCTTCAATTTACTTCATACTTGGCACACATATAGAGGCAATTGATATGCTGACATCAGCACATGCATAGACATGATGTCATCAGCTGGATCGATGCCAAAATAAGATACAATATCTGTGAAGGGTGGGGTTTGTTGTGCCTGGGACCACTTGTTTTCTTCTTTTTTTTTTTTTTTTTTTTTTAATTAAGTACAAACAAATCCGGAAGAATTTTTGTAAATGACACTGTTATAGAAGTTAACTCTACAGATTCGATTCGATTCGATGTGTTTATCCCAATATGAATTAATGTGTCATCAATACTTGTGTCCATACAGAAAAAAACATTAAAATATTGAAAAATAAATAACAAAATGACATTGCCATACAGTTAAACTAAAGAAATGATGACAGCGATGTGCTTTGTGTATCATTTGGTAGTTATAAGACAATGATTCACATTTATGGCTCATCTCAGATTTATTGGCAGTTTGTTCCAGTTGCTACATAACAGTGAAATGCTGCTTTAGTTCCTGTGTTTCTGTAACTGTAACTGCGGGCATAAACACACGGTTCCTCCAGAGATGACAACAACTGGTCAGAAAAAAAGAGCTTCATTAAGAACAACCTAAACCTCTGTCATGTGAGGGAGCGAGCTAATGTCATTATGTAAGGAATGAGCAGATCCAACCTTCACTAGGTCACACACATAGCTGTGAGCTTTACTGCTTTGGCGGGCTGTTTTTCACACTTCTTGCTGATCTACCTCATGTATGACAACATTCCGGTGCAAACACAGCTTGTCAGTCCTGCAGAGTGACAGGTTGAGTTCTGTTAAAGGCTCCTGTTTCTCCTCATGCCCTGCGGAGAATCTTTATTTTCTGTTGATGCTTGTTGCTATAACAAGGGTGCAGTGTTGTGTTTACTGGAGATCATCACTCCCAGACGTTCCCAGAGGGAAATTTATGTGTCATTTAGTAGTTATAATTAAGAAAATCTGAATATCTATGGTGTCTACAGTTGCCTTTTTCAGGTTAAATTGCAGGTGGTGTGTGTAGACTCCCACCAGGGGTGGTGGAGACTGTGTTCCCAGGCAGGGTGTTGACATGACTAAAGCGGCTTTACTGCGTTGTGGTGAATCAGCTGACGGGGTGCGTAGCAAGGGGAAGCGGTGCTGTCTCAGTGATTTCAAAACACCTGAATCAGCACCAGGCTTGTACATGAAAAGATGGGACTTTTTTGTGTTGGACATTGAGGAAGTAGCAGGAATTTGCCACAATGAAGAAAAAAATGACATATTTAGTCGGGCTTATGATATGTGTTAACCCTTATTCTTTGGTAGAGCACTCACTGAAATACTCTGAAATTCAAAACTTCAACTTTAGTGTGTTATTGGACATCGTCATCTACCTCTTCGTCGGTTGGCGTGACAACAGTCTCCCTTCTCTTGCCATAAAACATCGGAGCAGCACTTCCTAAAAAGGAAACACATGCAATAAAACAACTGCAATAAGGTCATAAACTGACAAAAAAAAATCACACATATTCACTATTTACAGTTTCAAAATGTTCCTAAAATCTCATAGTCCAACAAAGTTCGTAGGTCTATGTTCTTAGAGTTTATTTGAAATTCTTCTATATCAGACACTTAATATGTCAAACATACCTGACATGTTTCAGCTGTAAACTTCTGTCTTCATCAGAGGTGTCATAAGTGGTGTGTGACGTGTTTAAAATGACTGATATTCACTGGGGCGGAGTCAGCCTGTCAGATTTGAGAGGTCGACTCCACCCCTTTTCACCTAACATCTAAAATCTCTCTGAGTCACTGTATAGAGCTATAAAACCCAACATGCTTCTTGAGCTCATAGTCGCTTTTCCATTGGCCTTCAAACTTCACAAATATAACTTATGCATAAAAATTGAATTTAATGGAAAATGATAATTTTGCCAAAACTGCTGTTTTCTGATGAAAAGTTTTTGCCTTGGCAAAAGGTGGTTTTTCAAATGTAGGGAAATTACTCTATCATGCAAAACTACAATGGAAAGACCTTTGTCTGCAACTAGAGACAGGTGAATAAAAAAAAGAAAAAGAAAAGGATGTTGAAGGATGTTATAACAAAAGAAGAATTTTAAAAGAAACATGGTATATGTGTGGACACATGAGGAAACAGAATCATTTTTTTTATTTAGTGCAGCATAGAGTGGTAATATAATAATAATAATAATAAATGGTAATATAATAATGATAAATATATCTGTAAATCAATGTGATATGTTTGTGAAATGACTTCTTGTGTCATCTTGCAATAATAGATAAACAAATCATCGCATTTGTGATTTAATGGAAAAACCGACATTACACACTTCTGCTTTTTCAGCATTCAGTAAATATTAGTAAAGTTTTGCACAGATGTCCAATGGAAAAACCACCACTGAGGCACTGATTGGCCCATATTTAATGTTAGTGGAAAATACCAAAAAAATAGTCACTTGTTCAGTAAAGGGTTAAAGATTTTGAAATAGTTTTGTGGTAATTACCAAATGATTTTTCTCTACATTTTACATTTCGTAAGTGATTTGTTACTATTTATTATAAAATGACCCCCTCAGTTTTTCAGTGAAAATCAGGCATGTTCCTATATTTTGTTCATTGATTGTGTAGATGTTCATAAAAGTTCAGAGTAAATTTTAAAGTTACAAGTAAAACACAAAAAAACAGGTGCTTTCCAGCTGAATATATCATTAACTGATCACAAAAGAAGTGCCTACAATCACTGTTATTTAAACTACTATGGCTTTACTGAGAAGATGACAGTGTTTCCATGGTCACTATGAAGCCTCTGAATGTCCAAATGTGTCATATCTGATGCTGCTGAAAAGCTGAGAAACTGCATTTTACCTGATTTATTTCAATGCATTAACAGGATTAAAGGTTCAAAAGTGATTAAACATTTTAGTTCAATAGATGCTGTCGGCTGATGGCGGCGGTCCAGGTCATGGAGGGTTAAGTGAATTAATATTCGATGTAAAGGTTAAGATTAATTTAGGTTTATCAGCGTCTTTGTTTGAAAAATGTCAAGTGTTTCCGTCACCCTCCTGCAGGTGTCTGTTCATCACTGGGAATGATTTAGACTTTGGACCCCATGTGGCGGAGAGACGCTGGGTGTTGTTCTGTTGATTATATTTCCAATCGTGAATCATCTAAGTGATTCATGCGTGATTCATCAAATGGTCATCCAGCAAGTTCACAGCAACATTAATAAATCACTCTCAATAAATTAAACGCACACTGTTTGACATGAGCAGTTATAAACACAAGTGCAAACATGAGTGAGGAGGCTGTCTCATGGGTGACCTCATGTCAGAGTGGATATTAATAAAACTCCCAAATCTGTAATGCTTCTTAGCAGAAATGGTGTGATATTTTAGGTTATTGTAGAGCACAGGTGTCAAACATGCGGCCCGGGGGCCAAATCTGGCCTGCCAAAGGGTCCAGTCTGGCCCTTGGGATGAATTTGTGAAATGCACAAATAGATATTAGGATATTAACAATTATTTTAGTTCAGGTTCCACATTCAGACCAGTTCAATCTTCAGTGGGTCAGATCAGTAAAATACTATCATAATAACATATAAATAGCCACAACTCCAATTTTTTCTCTTTGTAAATCTAAATAACATCACATATTGACACTGAAACAAAGTATAATAATTTCACAAAAAGTGTAAATAATCTGAACAAATATAAAGAACCTGAGATGTCTTAATAAAAGTAAGTGTAATTTTAACAATATTCTTCCTGTTATTAAATATGTTGTATATTTGTAGATCCACTGTGATCTGGGAGTTATAATGAACATGCGGAAATAATAAAGCGAAGCATAATATTGTTAAAAGGACACTTATTTTTCAGTTTGTTCATGTTATTTGCGTTTTTTGAAAGGATAGTTTGTAGATGTAAACATTTTCCTTGTATAATTGTATGTTTTTTTGCTTTAAAACACTGAGAAAACTTTGGAATTGGCAATATTTAGATGTTATTATGTTATTATTTCACTGGTCCGGCCCTCTGCAGATCAAATTTAGTTGAATGTGGCCCCTGAACTAAAATGAGTTTGACACCCCTGTTGTAGAGAAAATGACCAGGCATGTGTCATTTTATTGCTAATCTTACCATAAGTGTAACATCACCACAGTCATGATAAACCTGACTCAGCGTGCTAAACCTCCTGAGACCCTGCAGGTTTTTTTGTCCTCAATAAGGGATGAGAGTTTCACAGCTGTGTTTAACCCATAAAAACCCAAACATCCACAGCCGACCAAAAACATCTACTGATGGAAAATGTTTAATACCTGTTGATCCACTAATCCTAACAGTACATGTAAATAATTGGTGTAAAATTTAGTTTGTCATCTTTTCATGGTCATCAGGTATGACCCATTTGGACATTCAGAGGCTCTGTAGTTACCATGGAAACACTGTCATCTTCTACAACAGGAGTGTCGAACTCATTTTAGTTCAGGGGCCATGTAGAGCCTGATATGATCTCAAGTGGGCCGGACCAGGAAAATAACAATTAACAAAAACAAAATGATATGATGAGATGTTTATAGCTACAGAGTTTCCTTAAATAACATGAAAACCTGAAATGAATAAAGAAAATTAATTGCAATTTTAATCATATTCTGCCTCAGTTTATCATGTACACGTGTGAATTACAATAACAAATACACAAAATATTTAGTAACAGGCAGAATATTGTTAAAATTACATTTATTTCTCTCAAGACATTTCAGGTTGTTCATTTTTATTGTAAAAGGATCATTAGTAAATGTCAATATTTTCATGTAATTTTCCTTTTCTATACTAAAATAAAGAGAAAATTTGCAGTTTTCATGATTTATTGGTTATTATGACAATATTTTACTGGTCTGATCCACTTGAGATCATAGTGGTCTGTGCGTGGAACCTGAACTAAAATAATTTTGACACCATCTTCAGTGTCATTTTTTCATTTCACAAAATCATCCCACGGGCCGGACTGGACCCTTTGGCGGGCCGGTTTTGGCCCCCGGGCCGTTTGTTTGACCCCTGTGTTCTACAACATTGTTTCACCAGTAAAGCCCCATTGAGTTGGATCAATAACAGTGGATGGACACACTTGGTTTATCTTCAGTTAATGATATATTTTACCGAAACATTCACTTTTTATGTAGTTACCTCCGCCAAGGAGGTTATGTTTTTGCTGGCGTTTGTTTGTTTGTTTGTTTGTGTTCAAAATAACTTGAAAAGTTCTGAATGGATTTGGATGAAATTTTCAGGAATTGTTAGAAATGGGACGAGGAACATGTGATTAGATTCTGGTGGTGATCGGGATCACCGTCTGGATCCAGGAATTTTTTAAAGGTTTCTTTATCATTGGGGGATAGGGCATGACGGCACAGATCTGCCTATGAGGTCATCCAGTGCCATCTAGTGGAGGAAAGTGCAAACACTACCTTGGCGGAGGTCTGCGATCTCTGAGTGCTTTTGTAGTTTTCTCTGTTTTTGATATAACCCTCACCGTTAATCTGAGCGCTTACGAACATCTACATCATCAGTGAATTAAATACAGGAATATAAGTGGTTGAGTGATGAGTTTATACTGCTAAAATGCAAAATACAGAAGACAATATCATAATAAATGGTAATAAATCACTTGAGAAAGGTTAGATATGAAGAAAATTTCATATGGGAACTGAAACAAAAGTAATGCTGGGTCTTTATGAGTAAAAAAAAACAACAACAAAAAACAAACTGTACAATATATGAATGCTGTGTGGGTGAGAGACAGTTTATAGTTTTCCAGTCTGCTGTATTTTATTCTTTTTACACTGTGCGCTTTTTTTTTTTTTTTAATTTATTGTTTTTATTTTTATTGGTATTTTATCTGATGCAGTTTGGTAAGGGTATCCTGAACCAATCGTGTTATAACTTGGAGTACAATGACAATAAAGCCTGTTCTCATCCTCATTGTCAAAACACTGTCCACTGCAAAGGACATTCCATAAAAAAATGTATCTGAAAAAGCTGTAGTATTATACTGTTATTTAATGTAAAAACAAAAAACAGGCTAAACTTGAACGTTCCTGGGTCTCGCGTGTTTAATTCAGTCTCCTAAAACCAAAGCATGCACCGTTTTCTGCATACGTAATCCTAGTTTAATGAAGATGACTTTCATTACAGTTGCCAGCTCTGAAGCAGGTGTGTCCCAGGTGTCCCCCTGCGTTCTCTGACATAGAAACTGCTGGTGTGGTGTGAGCTCCAGAGGCAGCTGAGGACACAGGGATGGGGGTGAAATGATCCTATCAGCAGCTTTCAGTGTTCACGAGTATTTTGCTAAATCAGCTTACTGCCACAGAGGTGTAGCACTGACAGTTGGTGATGGTTTTAATGCGATTACAGCAGTAGCCACCACCCTTTTTAGCTCCATTTAATCCCTGCTTGTCATATATATTTATTTCTCAGGTAGGTTTTTGTTGAGTTTTGAAGGATGTATTCTTCAGGCCTGGTCTAAACATCTGAAGCCATCTGGGAAAAAATGCCCTTAAATCTGCCTCGATCAGTCACAAAATGATATATGGTGATGTTTTGCCTCGTTCATTTAATACTTAAATGACTCCCTTTACACATAGAATTTAATACTTACTTTGTATTTAATTGATTTTTGTGTATATATGACGTTTTGCCCTGCCTCATCAAAGCAGGAGAAAAGGGGAGTGTTTTTGTTTTGTTTGTTTGTTTGTTAACACTCTAGCAACAAAATTGTTGGTTAAATTCATACCAAATTTGGTTTATAGATAGCCAGTGACCCAAAGTATATGTCATTCCATTTTGGGAAAAGTAGGTCAAAGTTCAGATTTTTAAAATAAATTTCTTCCTTCCTTCTCCTGTTTATTTCTAATGGGTGGCATTCAAATGTCTGTAAAAAACATCAATTTTGTTTCAATTTACTTCAGACTTGGCACATATACAGAGACAATTGATATGCTGACATCAGCACACACATAGACATGACGGCATCAGCTGGATCAACGCCAAAATGAGCTACAATCCGTGTTAGGGGCGGGGTTTGTTGTACCTGGAACCACTTGTTAAACTTAATAAGTCCTACCTGGTTAAATAAAAAATAAAGCAACCTTTATTTAATTTTGTGGTGTGTGGAGGTAATTTGTAATATAGACATTGACAGGAAAACAGTGGTGATAACTTTTAATAAACAGGTAAAAGGAAAAGAATAACAGACGAGAAAATTACTTAGATAAAAAAACAAGAGCAAACAAAAAAAATAAACAGTGGAAGGTAATTCATCAGAATAAAAAAACAAACAAACAGTTGGCGTAATTAAGGAAATTTAAATAGAAATGCACAGGCTGGACAAAAAAAAAACTGCCCTTAAATCTGAATAACAGACAAGAAACTTACTTAACCCACTGTAAATAAAAAAAGAACAACTAACAAACAAATAAACAAACAGTGGAAAGTAATTAATCAGAACAATAATAATAATAATAGTAATAATAATAATTAAACAAAAAAACAATAGGAGTAATTAAGGATATTTAAATAGAAATGCACAGGCTGGACAAAAAAAAAGTCCCATAATAATATTTTGCCTTTAGCTTTGATTCTATTACACCTTCACCGTAGTGTTGCTTCAATAGTGTCACTGTATTTATTTCTGTTATTTTATAGAAGTGTAACATTGCTGACCAACTGAAGCTACCCCAGATCATAACACTGCCCTGCTGGCTTGTACTGTAGGCACTAGGCATGATGGGTAATCACTTCATCTTCACTCTAAAACAGGGTCATTTTGAACTTATTTGATGACATTTTTCCGTTGAAACCCAGTCTGATATTTATGCTCTGTATCAAACAGAGGCTCCTCACTGCACCAGTTAGGGTGGAAGAAGTTGTTGCAGCTGAAACAGAATCATCACCGCAGTAAATCCGATGGGAGGATCTGAAGTATTTGCTCAGATAGTACAGGTGGGAACTTTTTTGGCAGTTGAGTCAAAGCATATTTATTATATAAGAAGTAAAAGTCTGTCTCTTTTTAGAGTTGCCGTTCAAAAACCCGTGCCATTACAATCGAATTAAACTCAGCGTGAACAAACCACCATTACGTTAGAGCGATAGAACACGTACTTTGTTTCATCGTGTGATTTTGAGTCACAGAAGTACATTCCACTGGTAATACACAGTTTGACGTGCTTTGGATGCTGAACCAGGCTGTGTCTGCCAGTGAACTCCTTCAAAAGGAGGTGTGTGGGAATGTAAACGCAGGCCCATGAGTCCACACAGCTCTGCAAGCCAAATCACATCTTTCTTGTGGTGGTAGGATTCAGAGTTTCTTGTGGTACTTAATTCTGTCTTGATGTAACGGTGCATAGAAGAAGCACTGCAGCGGGGTTTACAGAATGGGACGTAAAGGGGAGAGGTCGTCCCAGGATTAGAGTTTTTGGGGCATGTATAGTGAATACGCAACTTGGGATGTAGTAACGGTTACTGTGACTATAAACAATAAACTGTGGTAAAATTCCAGATGGTTAGTATTACCGTTTAAATACTAATTATCATTAAAACCGTGTTTGATTACTGCTTATTGTACAGTTATTTGTGGGAGACGCAGCGGCGCTCCAGGTGCACATATGCTTATCTGATGTTGTGAATTATGTGACTGTTAATAGCCAGTAGTTTATATTAGTTTTACTGTACAGTCTATGTTAAATCTTGTAGTTTATTATTATTTTATTTTTATTTTATTTTTTATATTAGTCTTATTGTATATATTGCTACTTGTTTATTTA
>JAQQZY010000028.1:21708808-21737958 GCA_030068375.1 Ostorhinchus rueppellii | reverse complement strand
ACACACACACACACACACACACACACACACACACACACACACACACACACACACACACACACACACACACACCCTGCCCCCACTCCACTCGTGTGTACGTGTGTGCGTGTTGTATGTGCGAGACACGGAGAGGGAGAGCCCAAGGCAACGGTGGAGAAACGCGGCAGACGCGTCATCTGGTCCATTTGTTGCACTTCGAGTCTCGGATGTGTCAAATATGCATCGTTGACGATAAAAACAGGATGTAGAGGTGATATTCTACAAAATAAAAGTCTGATCGTCCAACGAGAGAATAATGACTAAGCATGTGACCCTCAAAGTAGTTTTTGCTTTTTTTGTGATTTATCAAAAATGGAAGAACTGTGAATTCAGATTTTATGATGAACTGAAACTAATGTGTTGACTCATGGGGCTCCTCTGTCACAGTTCCTTTATTTTCTTTACTTTCTTGGTAAATTCCACTGGCATTTTCAGATGAATAACCTCTTAGCTGGCCTGTTTCTGTGCATGAAATTTTACACCATGGCAACATGCCCCTATTGTTTATTTGTTGCTAGGTAACCCACTTGAATGATGAGCCTATGATTCTGGGCATAGCAACATGATTGGCTGTTGGGAGGCCATTGTATTTCAAAATTACTAATATCTTCAAAAATATTCATCCTATCAACTTGTTGGGCTTGCCAATCTCTTCCTTGACCAAAAATACATAAGTATACCAAACTGCAGCAGTCAGCTCTTTCCAGGTTTTGTGTGATGCCTGAGACACACAGAGTCCACCACTTCCCTTTTATAAAATACTTGTCTTAAACTTCAGTTGAGCCAGTTGAAAGTGACTTGGTTTGACCTGGGAACTTCAACATCACTAGTTCAAATCCCATCCCAAACAAGTTAGTTTGTTAGTTTATTGTCCAATTAGGGAAATTCGTCTTCACAGATCTTACACATCTTCAAATCTCACTTTGCATAGGCATCTTAAACAGACATTAAGTAGCATTAGATGTCGACATACATATTAAAGGCACATAGAGGACAGCAGGTTAAGGCACACATAGACACACAAGGAGGAACAAGGGGGACACATGATATAGGGGGGGCATGTAAACATAGGCAGACATTTCACTTGAAAGAGACTGAGGAAGCATGTGCAGTGCATTATGTGTATGGTTCGGTGCATTAGAAGCAGTGTTCACTGCCGAGGTGCCCCTGAGCATGCCATCAAACCTCAGCCAACCACACAGCAGCCTGTTCAGTCTGCTTTATACACATTAAGTGCATGTATGTATATTTGTCCTGTTTGTGTCTGAGTGTGTATATGAAGCTCTGTGTGTATAAAAAAAAAAGAGTGAAAACATTTTATTTTTCACTGAAGAGCCAATAAAGACAGTTCTTTGTTCTTACTTTTCTTATTTGTTATGAGCAAAGTATTAGTTTTGGCAGTGAAAAAAAATCTGTTTCATGATCTCTTTACTGCTTCATTTTTGTTACACTCTTTCTCTGCATGTCAGAGGTACACTGAAGAAGAACTATAATGGTTGTAGAAGTGTTTTTTTTTGTTTTAGTGCAGTTAATGATATATTTAGTTGAAAAATTAACTTTTTCCCCATTTTGAAATAAATACCTTCAAATTTACTTCAGACCTTCAATCTACAAGATCAGTAAATTAACTATAGGAAATATAATTATCATTAACAAGGTAAAATGCAGAGAATAATAATGTAAAGAAAAAAACAGCAATGACAAATATTTTAGAAAAAGTAAACTGTTGAGAAAAATATATTTGGAATTTTCTAGGTCCTTAAAGGTTAACATGCTGTAACATATATTTTCTTGTTTTGCTTATTTGTGTGTCTGTCTTTTCCACATCAATCCTCAAGTTCTAGTTAATCTTAATCAAATGTCTTTATATCTGTTGTTTCTTAAAATACTGTGATGCAGAAGGCAAAATACAGAGCATTAATCCACATGTATTGTCACAGTTGATCTGACTGCAAATTTTTTAACGGAGACTTTTATTGTGAAAGGACTAACCGGATGTGTGTATATCTTACTGCTGATGCGTTCACTGGAGGTTCGGCTGTAGCAAGATCGGCTGGTTAAAGTCTCAAACCACTCCCTTGAGCTGTCGACAGAGCCACCCTTCATTAACCGCAGAGCCATTCCCTAGGGTATTTACTAACTCGAGAATAAGAAGAACTTAAAAACTTATAGACACATATATTTATCAGTACCGGTGTCTTGTGACTGTAGTGGACGTTTGGCGACCACTTGAAACTTCGTGGACTTCGTGGAACTGAGAGGAACAGGCAGCATGGTGCTAAAATCCGAAGACGGAGTCGGTGAGTGTAACTGTCAGGGAGAGACGTTTTTTTTTCCGCGTCGAAATCTAGTTTTGTCTCGGCTGTGTTGTGTTTAATCGAGGAACTGTTTAAGCGAAAGCCTGAAAGTTTGAATAGTATGAGTTTGAGTGTGAATTGTTGATTAAAAGGCGGATTTTTAGTGTGTGAAGTGAACGCTCCATGTCTGTGGCCTTGTTTACAGTGCGGGCTCTGCTACTACTTTATTCATTCACTGTCATAGAATTTAGCTTGCTTGTAAAATGAGTCCCAAAACGAATGATAAATGTACGAAAAAGTTAAATAACATGTAGCTCCCTGTCATTAAAAATACAACGAAAGGTTATTTGACACGTGCACACTTATACATACAATTATAGACAGTAAATGTATTTTTATACCTGCAAACTAATGGCAAAATAAAAAAAATTAAAAAAAAAAAAAAGCAAAACACAAGATAAAATAGTTGGGGGTAAAATATAAGTTATAATATAAGATATGAGCACTGTTACCACATTCAACACATCTGATGTACTTGTCAAAACCAGTTGAATGGCCTTTTCCTTAGTCTGAAAGAACATCTTCAGTGTCATTTTTCACTGAATGCTGATCTGTCAGCAGTAACAGGTGTGAGAGCGCTTAACTCCTCCATGTCAGTGTGATTGCATTCAGATTACAGCTCCTCTTCATGCTGCATCTGGTGTCTTTTTTTTTTTTTTGTCCACCGTCTTGCATAGCTGTATATATTCTGAAGTGACCATATTATTGTCCTCTGCAGCCCCTTTTCCTGTGTGATGGATGCGATTGGTACCACATCATGTTTTACTGTATAGGATTAAATGAGTGTGCAGCCTGTAGAGACAGACAGAAAAGCCTTTGTTGCATGAACATAACGTCTGTCTCTTCGGGCTGCTTGGCCATGGTAGCATTAATTAGCACCCCCTGACTTGCGTCACTATTAATCGTGTTAGAGAACAGTGAACATTTGACTGACTGATCCTGTTATATGCTGCTGCTCCCCCCTTTTGTTCTGCTGATGGGGAGGGAGCGCTCTCATTCTGTGGCCCGGCTCAGGCTGCCTGGCACACAGCTGCTTTGTTTTTACAGGCAAACAGATGAGAGAGGGGAACAGTCGATTCTCTTCAAGTCCATTTGTCTCTGCCACTTAGAGTTGGGTGGTCTGGGAAGTTAAAGTAGTTGTCACTAATGGTTCCCTAATGAGCGGCGCTGAGAGCTCTAATGGGCACTCCTGAACAGTGTGCCCTGCCTGGCACTAATGCCCTGGTGGTTTGATAATCATCATCTTCTCCCCATAATCATATTTTGCTTTCTTTTTGCATCAGTTGCAGCCGTCTTTTCCACTTACACAGCATGCATTGTGTATGATTACCTGGATAATGGAACAAGACAAGTGGGGTTGAGCTGAGTGTTGGCAGGTTTTGAGGTTTGGTAGCCAATATTGTTGACATTTTTTCAACACCATCATGAGCCCAGAGTTAAGATTAAACATGGAAAAGCAGAATTTGGTTGTTATGCTGCCAAAAAACTGGAACAAATTGCAACATGTACATTTTAAACTTGAAAACATTGTCTTTGAATGAGCTTAAATCTTATTCTTATTTCTACGCAAGACTGTAGGACTATATATTCTCTCTATTTTTATTATTATGTATTATTGTTTTATGCACCTTGTACTCTTTCCTAATTATAGTTTTAATATTCTGGTCTTTTATTGTTTGAAAACTGTTTCTTTTCCTCTGGATGTTCCTTGAACTAAAGTAAAGCATATTGAATTGCCTCTGTGTATTAAATGCACCATATAAATAAACTTGCTTTGCTTTGCAGTATCACTAGGACTGAAATAAGAATACAAACATTGGCATAAAGGAATGACTGGCAATATCTGACCATATTGAAATTAAATAAGTGATCCACAAAGAAACTTAAAGGTGTAAAAAATAAACTTTGATTTTAGAAGTTTAGGCATAGTTACCGAATGTTCACTATATTTACTCTGAACATACTTGACAGTTGTGGCTGATTTGCATACGAGTTGCTTTGGATATGTAATCTCAGATGTTCCACTAATAGATCAGTCAGCCCTCATTTTTTTATCTGAGAAGCTACTGTACCACTAGAGCTTTATTTTACTTGCATTCCCCTGTTTGCTTCTCAGTAAAAAGCATGTCAAGTCACACAAACAGCTGAGCTTTGTTTTTCTGGCACTGGCATCTCTCGGTTCTAATTTTGTCTAAGCCCTGCTTTTTTTTTTTTTTGAGAGGGAGTTTTTTTTTTTTGTCTCCTAGTATCTTACCAAAGATCTGAGAATATTCCAGGTTTGTCCTCAGCAGGTACAGACATGCCTGGAGTCATTTTTCTCTTTGCAAAATAAAAGTCTCTCGGCCGTGCTGATAGGAACCACAGGTCTAAAATGGCACCTACAGGCCAATATGTAGTGATAGAGTTTAATGGAGTGTGTGATTTGCTTATCAAATACAGCTGTAGTGCAGGTCAGGGTGTGGTTTAGTGTTTTGACTGTTAGCATTTTGTGTGTGTTGTCTATTTAGGGTCTGACATGGCTCCATTTTCCATTTCTTCTGTCTATTATTGTTGTTGTGATGCCTGTTTTTGTTTCCAGGCAATAAAACTTTGTCGAAGCGGTAACCTGTAAGTCCGGTTACACGCCGATTGTGATTTCCGTGAAACATTTGATTGCTTGTGGTGTTTATACTCTGCTCATATCACAGCAAAAACCTGCTTCTAGAGCTGTAAGATTGTAAAAGAAAGAAAGGTTCAGCTGTTTTCTCACAGGATGGGTAGACTGAACCGCAGCTTTCACTCTTCTCCTGAAGTTAAAGAATGGCTCATAAACAGGAAGTGGAGAATTTGAAGATATGCTTGTCAGGAAGTGACATCCCACAGTGGGTGCGTGGGTTGTGTTGTCTTCATCTCTTTGCAATTAAAAAAAAGAGAGGATAACATAGAAGTAATAAAAAGTTGAGGGGTGTGTTTGTGTCTTTCCAGTTTTCTCTGTGTGTGTTTTCTGGAAATATGTGTGTATTTAACTGGCGAGAGAGGATGTTGATAGTAGGACAGCTCCGATAAGAATCAAGGCTAATGGCATCAGAAGACAAAGGCATGCATTGTGGGTAGAAATAGCACTTCCGCCTTTGAGGAATAACAAAGAAAAGCCTCCACATCGACCTATAAAAACAATTAATGTTGATAATAAAACATAATGGACATTAATAAAGAAAGCTGGTCTTTTCTGTCTGTACAGAGGGATTTGGTGTGTGTGTGTGCAGCTGCAGGATGTTTATGCTGTGGACTCATCACTGTGGGCTTTAGGCTGGAGTGTGTGTACCATGGCAGATTTTGCCATACATTTTCCTACTTTAGTTCCCACCCAGTTCGATCGTCTCATCCCAGCATTCCTTCACAGCAGCCACGCCACAGCCTGTGAACTGTTGGCCATTTAATGTGCCGAGGTCATTTCTGTTTGAGCAGCCTTCCCTGGTGTCGTTAAAGAGCAGTGACATGAGACATGACATTATTTAGCTCCAGAACTAGAATGCAACTCCAGTGGATCCTCAGGACCCAAACTGACAGAGGGTCATGAATCTATCTCTTATTGACTTCTCTACTGTCAAAATACTGTCTCTAAAGATACTTTTTGTGTGTGTGTGTGTGTGTTTTTTTTTTTTTTTTTTTACATGTCTCACACCACTTTTTCTTATGTATTTATGCATACTTTTATTTATTTATTTACCTGTTGGATCCTCTACATTTTTATCTTTTTGCATTTTTTACATTTTTAAAAAATTGTGTTGCATCTTTTCCAACATTTTGTTTTTTAACATTTACTCAGCTTTAATCTAGTGTTTTTTTGTTGTTGTTGTTGTTGTTGTTTTTTTTTTAACATTGTTTTCATCTTCTTGCACTTGTTGTGTCTTATTACAGAGTTATTATGTAGCAGTATCTTTTACAATTGCTGCATCCCATCAGCATTTCAGGTTAATGTGCTGAGGTCTGTATTTATAAACTTTTCTTCTGTTTTAATTAAACATATTTGCATATTAGCCTAATTTAGCTTTTTACTGTATATTCCCAATAAAACAGCTTTTTAACCTATATTGGGTTCCGACTGTAAGTTTTAGAAACAGTGCTGTACAACTGTGATTCTCAAATCACTTTTTTGACATTTAATATTATTCCTAGAACATTTATACTGCAGCATACAAAGTTATTCATGAATTAAAAATGTACATCTCAGTTTTGTAAACACTAATTTGCAATGCAGAGAGTTTATTTTTTCGAATCCTAATAATAACTTAAAACAATATTATTTGGCACAATTTTGTGTGAATATGAATACAGGTGTGTTGTTTTGGGTGCAAGAAGTTTGCAAACCTCTAAATGAAACTTTACCCTGTACATTTCCAACAGAAAAAAACAGACAAAAACAAGAAGTGAAAGAATATGCATGAACCTCGTGTGCAGACATTTTCATACCTTGTAAAAAGTAGTAAAGATAAGCATAGCAGTAGTATGAAAAGTGAGTGGATTTCACTGTATTACATCCCCGACGTGTGAAGAATCTACCAAAAATATGACTACATGAATGATTATAACATATTTTTGTTTTGTTTAAAGCTCTGTCCTTATTTTGGATTTGTCTTTTCAGTTTTGTATTGCAGCATATATGTAGTGTATTAAATATACTAAAAATGTAGTAAATGCATGTTACTTTATAGTAAATACACTAAAACTAGGTCTAACCCTAATAAGTTTTTACTAGGGTTAGACCTATTTTCATGGCCTATTATTAACAAAGATCGGAAGGAAAACAGATTAAATTTAAGGGATTTTACCACTTTGTGACAATAAAGCCACACACAGGTAGATAAATTAGAACATACAGTAAAACACCAGTCAGTAATGCCACTTGAAAGTCACACCTGACATTTTCCACTGTGACACAAAACTGAACATGGGCGTGTGGTTTTATTCATTTGGTTTTACCCAGGAAATGTCTGACAGCAGCCATCCCTTCTTCTTCTTTTGTAGCTATTGTTGTTTTACCTGCTTACGTAGCACTTGCGTGTAAACGGTCACACGTGTAGATGTCGTGTATCCTTCTACAGCGAGAGGGTGTCACTAAAATCCCCTCATTGAAGTTCGCATATGTGCATATATATCACTTGAAAGTCTGTTACAGCCTAGTTGACATTGTCTATTTGTTATTGCATCAAAAGACGCGTCATAATTTGCCTTCAGTCAAAGATGACGTGATTAAGACTTAAAAAACTTCCTAGAATTGGGAATACAGGTGTTTAAAAACAATGAAAAGGCTTGAATTCCAATGTTGTTTACAAGAGCTGCGAAAGTACTTGAATTTTAGTTATTTATTTATTTTTTTATATTAACTGTGCCAGGTTAGATTTCAAGCCAAAGCTACTTACAGCGAGGTGATACATTTTCTGAAATAAAACTTTGTCAAAAAAAAAAAAAAAGAATATTAGCAGGTGCGCTCAGATTGACTCCAGGCACATTTTTATCCCAAGAAACCCAAGTGGCTTCCCTTTTTTTTGGATAAAACTTTATTTTCTCCTTTAATTTCTAAATCTTTTGCTATTATGAACCATCTTTGTAAATGTTTATACAGTAGCATAATACAATACATCATTGTGATTTAAAAAGTGAAAAAAACAGTCACAAATATATGTATTCCTGTAGATACTGTAAGTGTTTTACCCCAGCGATAAAGTGCTGTGCTGGGGAAAAAAATTGAAAATGACCCTTAAAAGCGCTTGAATTTGACCTTGAAAAATGTGTACGAACTCAGTAAATAACGGAACTCGTACAACAAACGGTGCTATCAGCAGAAATCGATATCAGTAACACCGTTATTGTTATCCATCCTGAATTTCATAATCGGCACATTCCTAACTGCAGCTGTGTGTGACTTCTAAACGGTTACTCGGTCATGTTTCAGCAGGAGATATTAGTTTTCGGCGGTATTATAAACTGAACAACACCTGTTAAACGACAGGCTCTTTGTATCAGATGGAACATGCTGCATTATTAATTGATTTGGATTTCTGATAGCCAACATTTGAGTGTTTGTTGTGTAATTTCGAGGCATTTGTGTCTTTAGATGACAAACTGAACTTAAACAGTTGACTTATATTGCTATTGTTTCTAGAACAGGCTGACTATTTTAATAGAATTGTCTAATCCAGGGTATGAATGCACAATACTGATAGTTTATTTTTGATGTGTAATACTCTCATGAAATGGGCAGTTTATTTTTGATGTGTATAACATTTTTGTGTTTTGTGTAGGCTTAATCTGAATTTATCTTTATGTGTATAAGATTTATTAAGTTACTCTGGGGACCTGACATGGGAATTTATGGTAAGTAAAAAAAAAAGATAGGCCAAGAAGGTGGGAGTATATAAGCTGAATACGTTTAAAAAAAAAAAATGTTGTTTTTCCTTGTTTTAAACGATGATATTTGAAATAAACAACCCAAGTCTATATCAGAGCTGGTTTCCATAGTTCTCCTCGCACATGGATCTGGTTCATACATTAGTCATGGGGTCCTCTGTGATCCGAGGGCCTGCAGAGAACAGTCAGTACAGCAGAGGGCTCCAGGTTGACTCATCCTCATTCTCATCCACACAGACATGAGGCAAATTCTCACGTCTGCTCAGACAAGTGTACACTCATGGTGTAAAAACACAGCACTCGGGGCATGATGAGGAGAAACCCTGGGATTCTTGCACAGTTTCTTGGAATGTAGAGCGTAACACAGACTGGGCGTGTCTGGGATGTGCTAATGCATTATATATACACAACTGGTGCGCAGTTGTCTTGAGGACAGACTCTATTGTTTAAGAAGGTTGGAGGTGATGATGATGACTGGTTTGTATGACTGGTCCGGAGAGAGGAGAGTGGGTCCCAAGCACTGACTCATAACAGCAGCTCATACTTGACCATATGGATTCCACATTGTCTCCATGACCAGATGTGTTGGTTGGATTTTGCCACCTTTCACTAATTTAAAAGATAATTTTACTGAAAAAGTCGTCGTTCATAGTAAAGATGGTAACGCCAAAACAGTCACTGCCTTGGCGTGTTTAGTAGAGTATTAAAAGGGTGAAGGTGAATGCCGTGTGCTTATGTTGAAGCTGTCCAGACGTCTTTAGCCAATCTGAACAGATTGTCATCTCTGTGTATTTCGAGTTTTTATTTTTTCTATTTATGTATTTTCAGTCTTTTCCGAACTGACTTTGACCTGTAAAATGATCTTTTAAATGAACAAATGTGTAAAGGGGATCATTAATTAGTTGTCTCTTGATGCAATTTTATTTCCAAAGTTTAGTCCCATGTGACACAACCAGAGGGGGCGGGACTTCGGCTCTGTATTGTACCTATCAGCGTTTATATGTATGTTTAATACACTGGTCTACAATTTTTTTATTTATTTATTTTTTTGAAATTATCTGCTTCAGAGATTAAATCAGAGATTAAATGTGCTAAATGTTAAGTGTTTTAATAAATTAGGAAACGAATGACTAAAGTGCTGGTTTGCTGATGTTTTCAAGGTATATGATAAAGTGTTAGTACACATATACTGGTTTATGTACAGTTATACTAGGGATTTCTAAATCTTCCACTCCATAGAACCTATAAAGTGAATATATTATAATGTACAGACAGTGTTTTGAAGTAGATCTGGTAGCTCTGAGACAAATATTCCTTTGGAGTTAAACCCATTCTCTCATTTATTCTCGAATTTCACATTTTGACCCAAGACTATATCTTGGAAACTTTAGCCAACCAGCATTTTTGACTTGATTTTTCTATATCGGTGACTCACACGTGGCAAAATGTCACTACTTTTATTCTGGAAGCATTTTACTTGTAGACCAGTGATCTCAGTTTAAGCATGGATTTGTGTTCTCTTCTAGTTCTATATGATATGATGTTATCTCCCCTTCTGAAACGTCTACTCGTGTGCCCAACCTCTGTACTTTTTGACTAGAAATTCTTCATTCAGAAATACTTTTTATGATAGAAGAACATGATCATACCTACATACCTTAGTCTAACATTTATTTAGTTTTGAATTGTCATGCTGCTTGTTAGATTTATGAGCCAATATGAGACTTTGTTGGTGTTTTCCCACTACTGGCTGATATAAAAACCTTTTTGCAGAATATAAAATGCAGAGCAAATTGTGCAAAACATGTCATTTATGGGAACGTATTTTATTGTGTTGTGTATTTTACAATCATACGTGTAAAATGTATTATTTATTATACTGATAACTGAACTTGATTGTACAGATTCATCTTGGTTGGTAGCAGTTTATTGTTGAACAGTAATATTGCCTCCATCTTAAGTATATACATATAAATACGTACATATAAATGCTGACAGGTACAATGTGTGCTTAGATATTGCTGATATGTGAACATAGCTTTTTTTGCTCTTATATTTGTATCTGCTCTAAAAATCCCTTATCACTTGCGCTTCTATGTAATCATACATACTCTTTTCCATTTTGCCAAGCTGTGGGTTTGTGTGGGAGAGGGGGAGGCAGAGAGAGGAATGACCACTGGGTGGAGCCTCCATGTTAATGGTAGTGACAGTAGAATAGTGAGAGAGAGAGAGAGAGAGAGAGAGAGAGAGAGGGTGTGAGGTTTCTTCCCAAATGGACTATGTCAGTGTGCTGTGAGCAGGCAGAGGGCTGATATCTGCTGTACAGTTGAGGAAACTCAGCATGCTCTCCCTGACTACAGGAGATCTCTGCTACTCGTCATGTGGACGTCTGGCTCCTCAGATTTGAGCCACAGAGGCTGGCGTTAAAGAAGAGAACTGTCTTTTTAAATTTTTACTTCTATCAAGTAGTAGTAAAGACACTTGGGAAAGAATCCAGAGGACTCAAAACTGACACTTTGGAGGACTTCTTGCTCAGGTTAGTCAGTGCTTAAGTGCTTTCTGATCTTGTTTTAATTCTGTAAATAAGTCTTTTTTTTTTTTCTCTCCAAGTCTGTTTATTATCCTTTGTCACGTGGGACTTTGGTCAGTTTTCATTGACTTTTTAATCCACTCCTTTACAGTAGTGGAGATAAGAACAGTCCAGCTGGAGACAATTTTATGATAGGAGTCAAAGAAAATGTAGTGACACTTCTGTCTTGTCATTATCCAGTGTGACCTGGGCACTGGGTAATTGCGTTATAGTTGAAGCTTTTGGCTGGAGGTCCACTGGCTGACACTTGAGATAAGAGAGTGCTGGTGCATCAGGTCGGTGGCTGGACCGTGCGATGCTGAGGTGTGTCTGTGTTGCTGAGGGGGATGGTGGGGAGACACATTGACTCTGCGGGATCATATATCTGAGCTTTAAAAGTGTAGTTCATCCAGAGGCGAAGGCTTTATGGCCATGTCTGTGGAAGTCAGGTTGAAATATGGCTCCGTCATGTGACTTAATGAGGGATTTAATGATTTCAGGAAGCTAGGATGACCCCTCATGTGACACCAGATAAGAGTAGAGCCTGGGCACGGGAGGAAATCCAAGGATGCTGAAGCCTTAGTCTTCATATTTGGGCCTTGCTGAGGAATGTCCTGAGTGGCTGCTGGCAGACACAAAGGGAGAGCTGTGATCATCCCACTGCTCTGCCTACTGTCTCTGTGTTCTCCTGCCATTCGCCGTCCCACGCCTCCCCAGCCAAACACCAGACTTATTCTCCTGTTATCTGTCCTCTCAGTCCCCCTTCTCTTCCTCCTACTCTCAGGACAGGTCAGGTTGGATGCTTTGTGGCTTTTTGATCCCTAACCGGTGGTCCATTTCAGGCTAGTTTGGGTTGAATTTTATGTGTTGAAGCTAAACACGAGGAGGTCAGAGGTGAACAAGTTCTTTTTGGGTTGGTGCCCACGTTATTGCCTGACATTCTTTTGCATCCCCTGCTTTGCTTTGTTACAGGCTGTCTGGTCCAAAAGCCCAGAGATGTGTGTGTGTGTGTTTTCAAATATATATGAGTGAGAGTCCCCTTGGGATTTGCTGTAGTAATGAGATTCAGACTCGGATCTAAGATCAGTGGATGATACAGTCACTTAAATCACCTCTGGTCATTCAAGCAGCTAATAGCAGGAAAGATCAGAAAGCTTAAAACCATTTAGTAAACCTTGTGAGTGTACAGTCCATGTGTTGTCTTCCCCATCTCAGAGCACATAATCGATTTTGTATGTGTGTGTGTTTTGTGTGTGTGCTTGGTGCTGAATGCATTAAAGCTCATCATGAAGTAGACTGCTTCTTGTTACTGCCGAATCTCTTATTGGTTTAGGCTATGGGTCGATTGATTGGAGTCTAAAGGGATCTTGGAGGTGGATGATGCTTTTTAGGAAGTTGATTGTCAACATTCTATACTGCACCTATATGAGCTATTTATAAATCATCCTGATAAGTGAAGGAATAACCATAAAGCATTTATGACCAATAGTATTTCGTGCATAGTTGTTTCACATATTTACATATATGCTGCAACTTCCTTTTTTCCAACAGAAATTCAACATACGTGCATATATTTGCATATGTGTGTATATTAACAGTAGCCTTAGGGAAAGGGGGAGGGGAATAGGTGGGAGAAGGTTGGAGGGAAACTGTTGTTCTTGGTTTTACGTTGGAGATTTGAGAGCGGAAGAAGAGGAAGATGGTAATCAAGTCTAATGGATAGTGTTTAAGGACCAAATTGATTCTGTTTCATCAGCAAAGACATAGAAGAAAAAAGCACCAGATGTCGGATAGATGAAGGGCAGGTAGTTGTTGCCAGTCTATTGCTCTGCACTCTATCAAGATCTAATCACGCCCAGCACATGAACACACGTGGCTGCAGAATTGAGTGTGTATCCCTTTACATATCCCCTAGTCAGCAGAGTAAATACAGTCGCAGAAAAAATTATTAGTCCACCCCTTGTTTTCTTCAATTTCTTGTTCATTTTAATGCCTGGTACAACTAAAGGTACATTTGTTTGGACAAATATAATGATAACAATAAAAATAGTTCATAGTAGTTTAATTTCAGAGCTGATATCTATCCATTGTTCATGTTTTCTTGATGATAAACCCCCCCCCCCTTTTTTTTTTTTTTTTTGCTGTCCATTGCCACTGATGCCGGTTGTGTATGGCTGTCATTTTGAGTGCCGGTGTATGTGATGTATGTTGTCTGTGTTTATAAAAATGAAAAAAATTCAATAAGAATATTTGAATATAATAGTTTAATTATAGAGCTGATATCTATCCATTTTCCATGTTTTCTTGATAATAACCAAAATCACTTCAGTTCTTACATCAATATTTATGTCATTGTACTGACAAAAACAGTGCTTTTAGACATTCCTTGTTTTCTTTTCTGTCTGTTTTAGTCACATGATACACACAGGAGTTAGTACTGGATTGCATAACTATTATTTTCGATGACTTTTGATGGTCTAATAATTTTTTCCTTGACTGTATATTCACTGATGACTCAATCTGCAAAGCAAATCCCCATGCTTCCACAATTAAGTATAAAACATACACAGGGCAAAGGGCATGCTCTGTCTGGGCCTGTTTAAGTTCACTTTGCATATTTGTCTTTATCTCTTTTCTTCTTTAACCTTTGTGTGCATCTTTTGACCTGGTTGAGTAGCAGTGTCACGAGGGACAACATGGGTCAGTTAATAAGCTGTATTATTTTTTTCGTCGTACACTGAGAAGAGCCCCTAAATTGGGTCATATCTGCAGAGAGTGGGGGCTGAGAGATACTACAAGCACTCAGAATTCTAATTTCCTTATTTTCCAAGGAGAGTTCTTCAGTGATCTGGGTGGAAATGAGATGTCTGCTTCTTCTGCCAGGATGGCAATCAGGATGTGTATTAGTGGGCCCTGCCGCTGTGGGAGAGGGAGCTATAATTGGTATCTCCCTTGATGTCACCTTCCATGTGCTCTTCGCTGACCCAGCCCTCACTAAAAAGCGGTTGGACCAACTCGGCTCATGCTCTTTAATACACATAAGTAACAGAAACGACCCAGATGTAGGTAGTGAAGGTGGTGCTGTAGCGTGATTTCACACAAAGGGATCATATTGACTATTTTGAGTCCTGGATTTGGGTTAAACATCACTCAGTAGTAATGAGGTCCAGGGTACGACAGGACAAAGCTCAGATTAAGCTGTCCCAGATTTAGCACACCACTTGTGTCAGTATCTTAACATAGAAAAATTGTAATTATCTGTTCTCCATTCACACATTTCCAAGTTATTTGACACCACCTTCACCTTGTTGTGTATCACTACTCATGAAACTAGATGAAGACACATTATTGGTATGTTGGTAAAATGTCCATGCACAAGGCGGGTGTCTATGCACAATCTGCTCTGCATTAAATTGCATTGGTCCTGGTAGAACACAGCAGGTCGTTACTGAAATGAACTGGCTACATTTGGGTTCATATTTTTGCAAAATTTTAGTAAATCACCTGCAAAAAGTGGCATTTTTTCTGGATTGTACTCTTGCTAATGTGTGCTGTCTTTGTAAATCTGGCCCTAAATGTTGTGTTGTGGTCTAATAAATGGAATAGAAAGACCAATTTTGCCTAATAAAGTCAATAGTTTTTTTTAGTTAATGTTAGGAATGATATTTTCTTTTCTAATTGAATCTTGAAGGATTTGAGAAGCATATCGGTGCTGTGATGTAATGTATTGTGTCTGAACATGACAGTCTCACCAATTAAGTGTTGAAAGTTGAAACAAAAAGTAAGTTAGCACTTGCACAGCAGGAGACCTGCTATGTCCGCCTCAGGCAGTGTGTGTGGGTGTTACAGTGTAGCGTAGTCGGCGTGCCAGACTGTTGCTCTGTGCATGCACGCCTCCATGTGCTTGTGTGTTTCTATGTGATTTCCCTGAATGACCCGTTTTCCAAGCAGCACAAGTCCCTGAAGAACAGAACATGTGGGCGGGCCGTGTTTCTCTTTCAGCCCGTGGAAATCACTTCATGCAGTCGCCCCGTGATGGTGCTTTAGGGGCCTCTGCTTCTGAGAAACTCCTGAACTCAGATACAGGAGTAATCCTTAGGAATAAGGAGAGAAAAACACCACATTTATCTTTTTGTGGTTCACTCATCTTTGGCAATGAAGTAAATGGGTCCCTTTATAATACAGCTTTTTTCCGAACCATCATATATGGAAGAGGATTAGGGCCACAGCAAAAAAAAAAAATTAAGGTCCAATATATATATATTTTTATTATGATTCTAAGATTGACGTCAGAATTCTGAGGAAAAAAAGTTAGAATTCTGACTTTTTTTCTCTGACTTTAATATCAGGATTTTGACCTTTTTCTCAGAATAATAATGATAAAAAAATGTAATTATTGGACCTTATTTATTTATTTTTCCTCCATTGGCCCTAATCGTCTTCCATAATTACATGACACCACACCTGAGATAAAAGCATAGGAAAACTCCTTTCACTACCGTTCTACAGAGAACCGATATTAACCAGAATACTGATGTTTATGTAGAAATAAAGAGGGGCTTTTCTGTTATTCAGAAAACTGGAATTGTGAATGGAATTGACCGAATTATTTCATGTTAATCTGAGATTTGTTTTTCTAAAAAAAATTGTCCAGAGTTAAGCATGTATCATTCATCATGTTTCATTTTTTTTCCAAATAATTACAAAAAGCCATCATATAACAGATGAGTCCTCCACTCAGCTAAAGAAAATGGATAATGAAGACAATTAATCAGTTTGTCTGTTGACATTTATCCACTAAAGTTACTTCAGAGAGCAGCCAGTCACTAATAATCAGCTTTTCCACTCGCTTTGATGTATAATAGTTCAAATAAACACCTATTGGCTCCTCCCTCTTCTTACAGATTCTTTCATATACTGCTTAGGTATTCAGTTCAACAGTTCTAGATAATTTGAGGGTTTTTCATACTAATCAGTAAACGGCTTCCTCTGATCTAAACACTCATTACTGCACTGTCCTCTACTTTCGATTACAGATACGTGTACTCCATCTTTCTTTTTTTAACCTCGGTGGCTTTATCCGTCTCCTCGTTTGACCTCGTGTCTTTTGCCTCCCGTTTTTTTTCTGATGACAGCCTCTTTTCATTGGCCGTGCCAGTGCAGAGTTTAGCTGAATGACGGCCAAGCAGTGCTCCCTGAATGAAAGAAAACAAGCATCTCTCAGCGTTTAGTTAAGTGGATGGACTCCCCCCTCATCTGCTGTGTTAGAAGAAATCACACCCACTTGGTACCAGCTTCTGGCACAGGCGTGGGTGGGGCCTTTCCCTGCTCTGATGTGGGCATAATTATTTAAGGTGGAGCCTGAAAAAGTGGCGTTGGGTGTACCTGATATAACTCTGATCATGACGGTGATGTGACATGATGTGTGCGGTACCGTTTAATTGCTGTCGGACCACGTTGCTGATTTTCAACCAGTATTTTTCTTGTTTGTGTTCTTAAAGGAAGCAAGTGAACAGATGATTTCCATCCTTAAATGATCATCCTTTTCTATCTTCTCCAGGCCGTTAAATTATAGTCCTTTCTCCAGCTTGTCTAAATCATCAGTCCTTCACTTTGTGGTTTTCTTTTAAGCTTGGAATGCTGTGGTTGTGTTGTGTAGGGCCCTGCCATCCTGCGCTGTATGTTGTGGGTCTCTTCAGCGTCCTCTAGCTGCCCACCCTGACATCATGTTACCAGAAAGAGGAAAAGACTTGCTGCTTTAAGCTCATCCTCCTGCTTTTCTCCCTATCAGTGTCTAAAACAGTAGTCTCTTCTCAAAAGATAAAGGTTGTGCAACTGTTTATTTTAGCTGTGTGCCTGTGCTTTACACTATCCTATCAGCTCCCCCTCCTCTTAAGTGAGAACAGTTGTGCAGCCAAACACGGTTTCCATGGATACGCACATGTTTAGGATGGACCAGGCTGTTTTTATACGGTAGGCTGTGAGGTACGGTGTGTGAAAGGTCAACCTCGTGCTCGCTGCTGTGCTCCCCCAGCTGTCTGAAAAGCACCAACCAAAGACAACACGGCTTTGTTTTGGAGCTCTCCGCCTCCTAAACAGCCTGCTGTAAGCCTCTGATTTTGGAATATCGCCTATTGTTTATTGTATTAAATATGAGCATGGAAATTTGCCTCATGGTTCCTTTTGTTGTTAGAATTATTATTTTCGACCTTATTCTGTGAAATGCTGCATTTTGCACTTTACAGCATTCGGATTACTGTAACTCCTTAACTGTTTGTGTTATCCGCAACATTCAGATGGCATCACAAAGCTGAGATTCTGAGCTTTCTGATGCTATGTAATAGGGCTGTGCAATTAATTGAATTTTGATCACGATTTCAATTTTGTTGTCAGTCTCAAAACTCGTATATTTGAATTGAAGTGATTTTCCATTTTTCTTTACACAATTTCTGAGATGCGCGTACGCAATACATTCCATTCCATTCCATTGCAAAACAGCTGTAAAGTACATATTTGTAGCCAAAATTTATTTTCAATTTGAATGTTTTGGATAAAGAATCAATCACAGTGTTTTTTGAGAGACAAATGCTGAATAAATGCATTGTGAAACTCAAAAATAATCGTTTGAATAATCATGATTTCAATCTTGACCAAAATAATCGTGATAATGATTTTTTTTCCATAATTGAGCTGCCCAACTACATAACTTTTTATGGCCACAATGTGTGACTATTACAAATAAAAAGGAACTGTTTCAAGAGACTTTCACGCAGGCTTAAAAAAAAAAAAACAACAACTTGGAAATGACAAAACATATGAAGTCATGATATGGAAACTAAATATTCAAGACCAAAAAGCATGTATAAGCAGATGTGAAATAGTTGAAAGTTTATTTCTACAATCTCAAAGTTTCATTATGGACATTTACAGTTGTTTCTGCTAATAAATATGTATAAATAGGCTTTATTATTTATTCTAATGATAATTAATGGCCAGATATAGAAAGCTAAGTTCCTCCTGAAAACAAAGGTGTAAAAGAATTGGCAGAAAAGACATTTTTCTGACACTTTTATTGCAAAGAAAACATATCTTAAAAGGGTTAATGCCCTTTGTTAAACTTTGAGGATGTTTGTATAGACATGAGCACAATGAAGGTCATGATTTGTTGATTCCTGGCGACGTCCTTGCTTTATTGATTGCGGTGCCAGATTTTGTTTTGCTCCTCTAACCTTCATTCCACTCACCATCACTGCAGGTACATTGTGTCCACCTTTTTAGGATTATGTGAGGCAATGCAGCAGCAGCTTTTATTTAGGGTTAAAGGGTCAAACGCATGAGGGAATGGGGGATTTTCAGGTCGTCGGTAGCACTGCGGGTGTTGCAGTGACTAATGTAAAGCCTCTTGTCAAAGCTTCCACTGTCCTTGGCTCCAGTCACTCTATAACTGTTACCTTGTTAACCGTTTGTAGAGATCCACCAGTTCGCCCCTGTTGTCAGACCATTTAACCTTTAATCTCTGCTGCTGAGGTAATGAAGGGGAGGGGAGGGGCAACACTGCAAGGCATGTTAAGTTTAAATGTTCAGCACCTTATAGATGTCAGTGGTCTGTCTGCGTGGTTCAGTTATAGGTGTCTCCAAACATTTCTGTTAATATTTAATATGTATCCTTATTTATTACTGAACCTTACATTGTTTCTGGGTGTTTTTGTTTCCTAAATGGTGGTCGTTGTTGCACATTGGGACATTTGTCTGATAACATCATAGGAAAAACATTTGTAATTCGTCATAGTCAAAAGTTTAAAATGATCATAAAAACACTCTTTAGCTGTATTTTGCCACTTTAGATACAAGTAAGTAATTATTCTGGTGCATGAATCACTGGGTTCAGAGTCAGAATGAGATCATTTTATTGTCATTCAGGTAAATTACATCAGAGATGCACTGCAGAACAAAATGAGGGTGCAGGGGCAGCAATAAAAACGCATATACTTTAGAAAAAAATACTTATGAAATATTAGTGATGTAGTGCAATGAGTGAATAAATAAATATAAAACTAGAGAGTAAATAGGTAGTTATTGCACAAATGAGTTACAAGTTATTGCATATTTTTTCAGAGTTAATTGTTCAGATGCAGGAGTCAAACTACTTTCAGTGCAAATACATAATACATAATATACCGTTTGTGATTAGACTGGTATGAGTAAAGATGCTGGTATTCATTGATGCTGGCTGTGCAGAAAATGTGTACACACACGCACGCACGCACGCACGCGCAAACAGACTGTCCATCATTTAGGACACCGTGCTTGCCCTTCAGTCCTTGGCACAGACAAAGCTAATTCTAACAGTCTTTGGTGTGAGTGACAGGAGCACTACCTTTTGCTTTGAGACCTGTCAGGTTCGTGGTTCTTGGGATGTGAGGCTCAGCTCTGCATCGCTGACCTGAGCTGTTTCAGTTTCACACAGACCTGGTGTTGTTGCTGGTGTGGATGTTTCAGAATAGTGTTTGTTATCATTAGGAAGATTATGTCCCTCATTCTGTGATGTGATGCTGTGTTAATTACTTGAATTAATGCGATTAATCATAATTTGGTTGTGTTTTTGTAATTCTTAATCTTTTCTTTATTTTCTTTTTTTTTTTTTTTTACAGTGCCAGACGACCTCACACCAGAGGAGCAGCAAGAACTGGAAAACATCCGCCGGCGCAAGCAGGAGCTGCTGGAGGACATTCAGGTAAAACATATAGGATGCGCACATAAAAGAACACTGACAGTTTTAGTGGCAAAGTGTGTGAGACGGGCTTTTACACATCATCAGACCTTCACTTACACTTCTCACCTTCAGTAACCACTGCAGCTTCTCTGTGTTCAGATTAAACATTTACCTCCTGTCCAGTTATTTTCAGTCCCTGTATAAATCTCTTTTGACCAAGGAGTCCTTCAAACATCCCAGCCCAGTTGGAATGTGCAGAATGTGAAAAATTTCCTACCAAGTGCTGACTTCCTCAGCAAACAGTTTGTTTATTGTTTAGCCATTTTTGCAACCTCTTTATATAGTATAGTATAAGTGTATCTATTGAAATGTGGCAAAATGTACTGAAATGAGTCTGCTTTCATATATATATAAAAAACAAAGGACTCATGCTGACATGTAGCGGGCAGACAATATCTCATGCTCTCGCAGCTTTTCAGACTAAGCTTGGATTCAAATCAGCCAGGCTGAATTTCCCTAAAGTGGTTTGTTTGATTCCTGTCCATGGCACAGCAAGCATGAGATAATTCTAAGGCAGAGACACTGTCACATGGTGGCAGAGGCTGGACTCAAATGTCCCGGTGGGCAACTCGACTTCCGCGAGACCTGACAGACAAACAGTAGAGGCGTGATATGACACCCTGTTTTTTATGAGCCTGGGCCACCCTGACTGCCCTGCCCCCAACCCTGGCTTCCACTACTGCCCCCGTCCTTCCTTCACCTCCCCTATGGTCTGCACACTGACCCCGCTCCTCCTCTTCGACCCCCCCCCCACACACACACACACACACACACACACACACCAGTCACCCGCTTTCCTGTATGAGCACAGGCTTTGTTTTCGAAGGCAAGCATCTAAGGAATGTGTTGTGATTGCACAGGCCGTGAAATCACTGATGTTCCCTTCGTGGTTTGGCCTGTAGTGAGCTGGTATTATGCATGTGATATGATATACTAACACTGTGGCAGGATGATTACATCCTTTATCTGCATGCAGTTTCTCTTCCACAGTCAATTATTGCAGACTTTTATCAAGCTGACATCCTTTCCATCCTCTCCATTGCCTTCATCGAGCCAGCCTGGCACCAGTGGGATGGCCTGATCGACCAAATCTACCCTTAAGACCATTAATCACTAAAATGCCATGCAAAATATAATCCACTTCTATGCTTCTTTACTCAGTTTGTATTGAGGTCATCCCCCAAATGTTCTCTGCAAAATCTAATTCCGAGCAGGAGGAGCCATGCATGCGCACGCAAGCAAACATGCATTATCTGATATGACATATATCGGCTCCTAATGGTGTTTTATTTCAAAACTGAGGTGAGTGTGCAGCAGTGTGCAAAGTTCCGGCTCATAAATGACCTGTGAGGTGACTCCGCTGTCTTGAACTTGCTGATAGCTCTGATGTGGGCATTTGTGCGATAAGAGGCCACCTGGTGTATAGACAAACAGATGATTCAGACATGATTGCCTTTCGCTCTGCACTGTTTAATAAGCCCACAGCTTATTAATACAAGTACTTTCCATTTTGTTTGCCTGTTGGTCACACCTTTCCATTTCTCTTGTTCTCGGTGCAATCATGCACTTATGCTGAATTCATCTTTCTGTAATACCGCCGTCTCAAATGGGACTGTTTTTTCTGTTTACTGCAGAGGCTGAAGGATGAGATAGCAGAAGTTACATGTGAGATCGAGAACCTGGGTTCCACTGAGGAGAGGTAAGAAAAACACTTGTAGCCCCCTCCCCCATACACATATTTCACTTTTTTTTTTTTTTTTTGGTCCAAATTGACTTGTTTGGCTTCTATTAACTTAGCAAATGAAGATGTCAATTATTAATGTTTGATGGGCAAAGCAGACCATCCCATCACAGTACCTCCCCTAGATTGGCTTTGCTTTTAAGGCAGTTTAAATGTTTTATCAGGCACACCCCCCATGATGGGAGGCCTCATTGAATAATGCAGTGGGTGTACGGTCAGGAGCAGACAATGCATGGTCCCAGGGGAAGCAATGCTTAGGGTCTGGTCAACTCAAGTGGATAGGAATCCCATCAGCTAAAGAATATTCCTAAAACACTTTGCCTTGGATCTAAAGCCCGTTCCGGGATTTGGCATCTTCTCATGATCAAACGCATAAAAAGAGAGTGCATGGCGTTCACTCTCATGGAGTTTAGGTGAACATCGGATTTTGGCAGATAAATCCAAAAGAATGCTAGTCAGATAAATCCGTGAGAAGTGGTGACCTCGCACCAATTGGGGATGGAGAAGTAACCATGGTGATGGTGGACTCTTGGAAGTGCACTTTGACCCCTGAATAACTCGAGGCCTGAGAATTGAGCCGTTTCCATATGCATGATGTTAAACACTTTATCAGCACTTTGTCATCCAAAGCAAAGGGGGAGCAGGGTCTGTCCTACCAAACAAATGAAAAGTGTTAATGGGAAGGATACTGTCAGGAAATTAAGTGAATACATTTATTATCATTGCCTAAACTGTGTTGAATATGTATGATGAAGAAATGATGAAATGAATATCTTTGTTGTATGAATTTTTGTGAACCATAAAAATTAAATATCAAATAACCTGTTACAGCTTCCCTCTTTTTGCCTTCAGTTGAATGTAAATTTTTATAAGATGACTTTTCTTGTTCATGGTTTTAATAACAGCGTCTGCTCTAATGTTTCAGGAAAAATATGCAGAGGAATAAACAGGTGGCCATGGGCCGAAAGAAGTTCAACATGGACCCCAAGAAGGTAGGTAGAAGGAAGAGCTGGGTGATATGGAAAGAAAAAAAAGTATCTTTATTTATTTTTTCCCAATGTTATGGATGATTTAACAGTTTAATTAGGTATTCTCTGGCTACATGAACTGACAACAAAACTTGAAACTAAACTGAAGAACCACATTCACAATTAATACATTGATTGATTGATGTATTGATTTTGAATATGAATGTCAAAATAGAGAAATAATAATAAATATTTATAAACAAAATTTAACATAGACATAATACATATTTGAGAAGGACTGAGAAGAAGTATAACTTATAAGTATAACTTATATGCATTACAAGATATAAACAAGGTCACATTTTGAATATTTCTTGGAGGATAAATTCCTCAGAGGGAATAATCTTTAGTAAATTTTCAAAAAGCAAAACCTTTATTAATCAAATTGATTCGATATGACTAGGGGTGGGTATTTGCAAGAATCTGGCAATACAGTACAAATCTTAATACTAGGATCAGGATATGATGTCACAATACTGTTAACAAGGCAATATATTTTGTTTTGTTTCTTTTTTAAAGAATTTCCTGGAACAATTGAATATACACAAAAACTAAACATTAGATCAGAACAGGGTCTAATGCTATATTAAAGTTTCCACTGTAAAAACGTACAACTGCAGGATTTGGATAAATAAAGTTTTAAACAGCTGTCTCTACCAGTATAAAAAAAACACACACAAAATAAATATTATTTTTTACAGATTTGCAGCTTAAGATCCTGCTCAAATGTCCACATTCTATTAGTTGTTAAAATAATGACGGACAGTCCCTGAATCATCCAACATTGTAACATTATTTTTGTGCAATCTCAACAAAGGAGCTAACATCTGCCTCCTTCAGACAGTAAAAAAAAAAAGTACTTTTAGGATGCTTTAAATTACTATTATTTAATAATAGTGTCATCAATTATAAAAAAACCTACCTGTATGACCTGTAATATAACAATACTTTTATAGTATACAAACAAGAGCAAAATACATATTTTCCCATTCCCAAAATATATAAACAAAAAATAAAACCCAAATGAACCTCTGCCATGTCTGCATTTGAATAAATACCTAAAAATATTGATACAGTACTTTCTAATATCAATCCCATATCCTGAAATGAAATATCACGATATATCGCAGAATTGATATTTTCTTACACCCCTGATAATGACCAGCCCTCGTCAAAGGAATCTTGTAAATCTCCAGAAATGTGGTTTTTGTCTTGTGTTTTCATAAATACGCTGTAATCCAAGGCTCTCTCTCTTTCTCAGGGGATCCAGTTCCTGATTGAGAATGATTTGCTGAAGAACACCAGCGATGACATTGCTCAGTTCCTCTACAAAGGCGAGGGCCTCAACAAAACCGCCATCGGAGATTACCTCGGAGAGAGGTCGGGGTCGACACTGAATCTTTGTTTTTTCTCTAATCACCTGCTTTCTCTCATACTTTCTTTCCTCTGGTTTATCGTCCAGCCATGTGGTTGATAACGGTGCCGAATAGCGGTGACCCCTCTACGGCAGTGCATACTTTTCATATTGCTCCGTTTCCTTTTGGTCAGGCACACACCCATCCTTTCCCAAACATACTTTATTAGTCCCACATTTCAGCGATCCTCTCAAGACACCGTTCATTACACAATATCCTCCATCTGTCCGCAATTATCTGAGTCATTCAAAACTAACGTGATCAAGAGAGTCACAACTTAAGAATGGCCGTCTTTAAAGGGAATTAAAGATTTGACTCAAGACCAGAGATCATCCTTGTTAGTCTGAGCAGGAAATGATAAACGCTGTGTCCTGCTCGGGGACTATAGAGCAAACAGTCTATCAATCAAAACCAGGTCAAACCAGGAAATAGAGCACGGGCTGTTTCTTGACGGATGCTTTTTTTTGCTCGATTGCTATCAAGCTCTTTGCATGTTTTTAATTCTGTGAGGAGGAGCCTGAGCAGTATTGGATCTGGAGCTAGGATTGGTCACTCGTCCACTGGGGATCGCAGTGACTGGATATGACTGGTGTCAGCGAGAGCCCCGTAGATCCATCCCATGATCCCACAGGGCATATAATTTACATTGAAGAGTATAAAGGTCAGAAATGATGTCATGATCAAGATTGTATGATAAAGGGGGGTGGGGAATGTTTGTTTCTAAGCTGGAATAAAAGTATTAATTCTCAGACTGTTGCTTCGTCTTTAATAGTCTACATCTCAAATGCCCCTCCTTACACAGATTCTTTTGGGTCAGTGTTCTTCAACCGTGGGGTCGCCTGGAATTCAAACGGGGTCGCCTTAAATTTCTAGTAATTGATGATAAATAATAATAAAATAAATAAATATATGATGTTGAGGGAGACGATCACATACATAAAAGACAAACTGAAGCTGAAACTGAAGTATTGTGGTACTGTTTATCTGTCAAATGTTCATTGTGGTTGGTTTCAGATGCTGAAGCTGTTTTATGATGCACAGTTTGAGTTTGAGCTGCTCGATTATGGAAAAAAAATCAATATCACGATTATTTTGGTCAATATTGAAATCATGATTATTCAAACAATTTTGAGTTTCACAATGCATTTATTCAGCATTTCTCTCTCAAAAACACTTTGTTTTTGATTCTTTATGCAAAACATTCAAATTGAAAATAAATTTTGGCTACAAATATGTACTGTACAGCTGTTTTGCAATGGAATGGAATGTATTGCGGATACGTGTCTCAGAAATTGTGTAAAGAAAAACAGGAAATAAATCGTTTCAGCTCCATTATGAGTTTTGAGATCATTTGACAACAAAATCAAAATCGTGATCAAAATTCGATTAATTGCACATTCCTAGTTTGAGTTATTGTTTGTTCAGTATTAATTGTCAGCCTCGTAAATCCAAACTGGACTGACTGTACATATCCTAACCAAGGAAAATCAAATTCCTACTTTGTGCAGTAATCTGAACCTGGCTTTTCTGCCTCCGTCCATAATAATATACATTATATAGCCTAAATTTAATCTAAAATTAATGTTTATTTGCAACATAGTATAGAAAAGTATTACATGATCAAAAACAAATTAATATTAACAGAAAAGGTCTCTGTTTTGAATGTCTGGGGTTGCCAGAAATTTGTGATATTAAAATGGGGTCACAAGCCAAAAAAGGTTGTAAACCATTGTTTTCGGTCATTGTGTATTGCATTCCAGAATATAGCCTGACCCGGGACACTAGATGAAAATCAGACCTGATGGTTAACTCTGGCTCATCTACTGTTTCTCATGTTTCTGTTTATTAATGACCAACGTTCCATCTTATAAAGACAGTCATACAAATACAAATGTTACTTCTTGAATGTTCATTTTTTAATTTGTTTCCTCCAGGGATGAATTCAATATCCAAGTCCTTCATGCCTTTGTGGAGCTTCATGAATTCACAGACCTCAACCTGGTTCAAGCTTTAAGGTAAAAACAGTATCTCTGACAACTGAAATCATCACTTCTACTCAATCATTAGATTCAAGAAGTTTATCGTATACACTGCAGTACTGAACAATTACATTCTTCTCCCTTCACACGACTAATGTAAACAGTTAAAATAAAATAAAGGAAATAAACTGTACATTAGTAGTCAAAGAAGTGAATATTTGGAATCAATATTTATGATTTGCTGTAAGAGTGAAAACAATGTATCTGATAATTGTCCAGGCCAATAATCTATCACCCCTTATGAGAACTCTTTGGCTTCTTTTACCTTCTTTAGTATGTACAAGATGCATTGTTTCTGTTTACATTACTGTGTGAGTGTTAAAAAATGTTTATATGAAGTGAATATATATTTGTTGTCCATTGTACAAAAAAGAAGTCTTTGGCTTCTGTCTATGCAAATGATAAGTACACTGCAAAAAATCTACTGAGTGTATTTTTCTCATTTCTTGTCAAAATATCTCATCACACTTAAAATAAGATATAATCACCTAAAGCATAACTTTTCAGTGAGATAGAAGTTATTTTTAGACATTAGATCTGGAAAATCTTATTTCAAGAAATTTTGCCAAAATAATTTTCACTTGTTCCACTGGCAGATTTTTTTTTTTGCTTGAAATGAGCAAAAAATAAAATAACATAAAAAAATCTGCTGATGGAACGATTGAAAAATATCTTAGTAAGATTTCTTGAAATTAGATTTTCCAAGTCTATTGTCTAAAAAATGAGTTTTTAGATCTGACTGAAAAGTTACTCTTTAGGTGATTGTCTTCTTTTAAGTGTGATGAGATATTTTGACTTGAAATGAGGGGAAAATATACTTAGTAAGATTTAGATTTTTTGCAGTGTTTCAGTTTTGTGTCTCAGTAGAACTCACTCAGCCTTCAGGTCTGTTTCTGATCACTGAGCTGTGTCGCCTCACAGACAGTTCCTGTGGAGTTTCCGGCTTCCAGGTGAAGCTCAGAAGATCGACCGTATGATGGAGGCCTTCGCTCAGCGCTACTGTCAGTGCAACCCTGGTGTTTTCCAGTCCACAGGTACACTTGCCAGTTTCTGTGATATCGTATGCAGTGTTCCTGTAGATCTGTCAGCAGTTCAAATCTAAACTACTTTATTTAACAGACACAAAGTCTGCTGAGTAGAACTGTATGATAGGAAAGTGTCTGGCTTCGGAGAAATAATGCTCCTGGCAGACAGACGACTGCCTCTAACATGCAGATGGATGTGAATAATGCATAGGAGTTCTCAACAGCCTCACAGTCCTGATAAAGTGCTGCTGCGTCAGCCGGGTCTCTACCATGTTGTCTTTTAGTGCTCACATGAAGTATTGTGTATGTCCAGAGTCATAGATGCATATTTTGCTGCCCACACATAACCTTTCACTCCTACCCACTCCCACTACTAGTGAAACGTCGCCAATCTGTCCCTCTTTGTCTGACTGCGATCCCCAAAATGCAGCCCCTTCAGCTCAGCTCATCTACATTCATATTTATTAGATGTCACATTGAACACAGGCAGCAGTTTGACGGCCGCCTCATACCGTATCATAGAGCTCATCCCTCTGTTAATCATCAGACTGCGTGTCACTGCACTTCTGTTTCAGATACCTGTTACATCCTGTCATTTGCCATCATTATGCTGAACACCAGCCTCCACAACCCCAATGTGAAAGATAAGCCCACTGTGGAGCGGTTCATCTCTATGAACCGAGGCATCAACGATGGAGGAGACTTGCCTGAAGACCTACTCAGGGTCAGGAGTCCTCACCTTTCTTAGTTTTTCTTTTATTGTTTTATTTCTCCTTATGCTCAAACCAGTTGTTCATTCATGGTCTAACTCTTCATTTTGTAGAATCTGTATGAGAGCATAAAGAACGAGCCTTTCAAAATCCCAGAGGACGACGGCAATGACCTCACACACACTTTCTTCAATCCAGACAGAGAAGGCTGGCTACTAAAACTGGGTGAGTGAAACAGGAAACAAAGTTATTTGAGCACATACAGGATCACCAAAATGATGGCATTGTCAGAAATATGCCAACGCTGATAGATGACTCTTCCTTATGTGGCCTTTATAAAGTGATTTATGCAGGTTGAATTTCTGCTGTGTGTCCCCTGAGATCAATAACCTGAGAGTGGATGCGCATGCGCGAGTGTGTTCAGGCACATGTGAATAGGTGTGTGCACACTTGAACTGAGACATCTGAAGACATCCCGGCTGCTTTAATGTATTATGAATGTGGCCTTGGGATCAGACCCCCACATTTGGAGGCCTCTGAATTATTGAAGAGAGGGCATATTCATACGCTGATAAGTTCATGCAAAAATACTGACGTACTTGGAGAGCATGTTAATCAAGTTTACCCTCCATTTACATGCGCTGCAAGTGTTGTATGTGTTGGAGGAGATGGTGTATGAGACATTTAAAGATTTAATGTGCATTTTGGTAAAAGCTTTGTCCTATTCTGGAAGTTCTCACCTGCCGTTAGTAATTTTTAATAATATAGCTATTTGGGCTGCACAACATATAGAAAAAATATCATTATCACGACAAAGTGTGCAATATTTATAACACAAAGATGTGCAATTATTTATTTATTTATTTATTTATTTATTTATTTAAATTAACTTTCTGTTTTCCACACCATGGTATACCAGAGTGGTTTTCTCTCTCACTCTAACATACTAGTTTTTCTTGACAAAAAGACTGAACTAATGCTACTGCCACTGGTTGAATGCAAGTTTACATGTTATTAATGTTGAAAAGATGTGAATATTTTCAGAGCACAACTTTGTCCAAGGC
>JAQQZY010000028.1:21695611-21708708 GCA_030068375.1 Ostorhinchus rueppellii | reverse complement strand
TGAATAAAATGACTAAATATGTGACTGTTTGTGTCTGAAGGTCTGTGGTAGCAGCATCAGCAGGTTTTTGGACAGAATTGTGTATTTGATTGTAATAGTTCAGTATTTTGACTTAAATTATGAATAATTGAGTCAGCACACGAACAACAGGCTCATTTTAACATTAAGGAACATTTTTCTTAGTAGATGAAATCGGTATTTCTTTAGGTGAATGAGAAATATCGCAATGTTATTGTTATCGCAATGCTGTACTCGCATATCGTATATCGCAAGTTTTGCCAATATCATGCAGCCCTAATAGCTATGTCTTGGTAATGCTTATAATTATAACTCTTCAATTTTTTTAAATGAAGTTTCAAGGTCCCTTTTTTCTCAAACTTTTGCAAATTCCTGCTCAAAGTTCCCACGTACTATACATATATATATATATTCCCTTTTTTACTGATAAAAAGAAAAATTCTAAAGGATGTCATCTGTGACCATTATTGGTCAGTGTCTACAACCTTGTACCCCTCACCTCTCATCCTCTTTTTCCTCTGAGATCTCTTTCTGTTGTACAGATTCCCAGTGAATTTAATTAAAGAATAAAGGTGTGAAGTGGAATTGAATCTTAAACTCGCTGCGAATCTTTACAACCGGGTACACCAAAGAAACACAGAATCACTCTGTCTCTCCAGTGACTGCATATTGGACGATTGGAGAATAATAATCAGGGTGGAAGTTACGGTACTGGATGTAGCATAAACAGAGGTGATGTTTAATGTGGTGCTTTACAGTTGCAGTCAGTAATTCACAGTGAATATGGCTCCCCCTTGTGGAGGGAAATTCTAACGGCACATTTGGAAGTGCCAAGAAAAGCTGTGAAGCACTGCATCAAAGCCTCCTCGGAACCAGATTAACAGGACTGTGGTGCTGTAATTCCTTATCATTTAATTTGATTATTTTTGTTTTCTTTTCCTCTTCGTTTGTTTGTTTGTTCCCATGATTTTGGCTGTTGTCTTTCCTCAGGAGGTATGTACACCTGCTCTTCCCAATGCTAGTCCATCTCTTCAACTCTCAGGTGCTTTTGGTGGTCTGCCATGCTTTTGTTCTCTTCATTTTTTTCCATACAGGGTGTTGTTTTTGTTTTTGGTTTTTTTTCATCTTCAGATTTGTATTTTTACTGTTCGTCTCTCCATTAACTGGGTTTCATTTGAACTTCAGATGTTTGTTTGTCTGTTCAGTCTCTCATTGAGCTGGTGGTTTGTCCACTCTTTTATCTCTGTGGGTGGCTGCCAGCCGGTCACCGGGTGCATTTGCTGCCCCGTGGGCTCGGCTCAGGGAGCTGATGCTTTGTGACCAGTCGCTGAGCGGTTTGACCCTCTATTCTCTATTTGCTGTGGTGGTCACTCTCTTTGATCTCTGTTTTTTTGGAAGCTGCATTATACCTTTTTTCCATACAGTGAGCACAACAAAGGACCGATATGATCATGAATCCGTTATAATTGGCTCATTTCCTTTGCTCTCTGATCACATGGAAAGGAATACTGCACCTTTTCAACAACATAGCTCTGCTCTTTTTATCTCATGCTGTAAATGGACCTGAAAGGGAACGGTGCAGCTGTGGCCCAGTGAGGTGCTAGACTGGACTGGACCGAACACTGTGGGAGAGAAGCATGGGCAGGGGATGATGCTGAGAGGGTTCGGTCATGGTTTATAAGATGCATCCATGAGACAAAGACAACCAATTTGTCTGTGCATTCATGTAAACCATAGTTCTAACATCACAACATATTTCTTGTAATTAAAAAAAAAAAATTGGACAGTTTCTTGCTCATCCTGATTAGAGAAGTCATTCCAAATCTGATCATGTAACCTAAACACTGACCTGTTGCCTCTTAACCTCCACATGCCCAGCCTTCCACAGTCCTGTCTTGCATGGGTGACTCCCTCCACTCAGCTCCACTCCAGCCTGGCACCATCCTCACTCCCCCTTGTAACAATCTACCGGGACGCCCCGCCTCGTCCCGGACATTGTTGCACAGGCGGAGGAGGCGATCTCTGTCTTTTTCGCTGCAACAGGAACGGACACGACCATCAGCCAATCAAAAACATCCAACCCAATCAACTCTGGGGCCGTCAGCTGTGTGATTCTGCCATCGCGTCTGTGTTTGTTTGTCTGCTTTTTGTTGCAACACGCCGACAAGTGGAGAGCGGCGAGGGGCTGCCGTTCTCCACCTTTGCCTCTTGAGTGAAGCGTGTCGATGGCACCTGTAGATAACAAGTCTAGACTTATGTGTTCGACCTATCATGATGTCTGTGATGTGATGGGATATCATATACAGTGTCAGTGCTGTTATATGATAATACAAGTGTGTTCTATTTGTCTATAAGCTAAAAACACCCACAAAGCCACTTGACTACCTTCCTTTTTTCACGGTAGATGGGTTTCCCAATGCAGCTTTTTTACTAACACTGGTGGTGGTGAAATAGTCGAGTCTAGACACGACTTAGCTCTTGTTTAGAAGTACCGCTCCTGTATCACCGTCTTCTTAACAAAGATCAAACTCAGCTTTGAGGTGCCTGTAGAGCGGCTAAGCTTAGCTGCAGGCTCTTAGCTTCCTGTCCCACTCGGTTTGTTGGCATCCAGTCCTCCCAAACTGAGACTGCCATCTGTGTCTGTGATCAGGTTTCCCCTCGCAGGAAATATGGGTGACAAAAAAGGTCAGAGGTCAGGAACAGATCAACGAGTAGCAAGTTAACCAGAGAGCCCCCGATGTGCACAAAATGAGGCGAGAGCTTAATCCCGGTGACCTCTGTCACTCTTTGCCCTCTGTATTCAGCAACAAAACAGTAATTTGATTGTTTTCCACACATTCCTAGACGTTCTAGTTTCATGTACATTCCTTCAGTCTCCCCTACATACTGTATGTTTTATGAGTTTGGATGTAAGATATGGATGTAAACTGTACTTTGTTGATGGAGGCATACAGTAGTAAGCTGGAATTCTAGTTTGGGGGGTTAAATAAAGTCTCCAGAACTAAATTTAGATCCATATAGGCAAGTTCCTCCAAAGGTTCCTAATTCCTGGGGAAAGTTCCTGCAGTGGAAACCTGGCTTTAGTCAAACCTTACTTTCCATATCCAGCCTCTAGACAGTAATTTGATTGTTTTCCACCCCCCCAGAGTTCCATTTGGGTTAGTAGTTCATTACATTTAGTGGGTGCAAAGCTTATATATCTGTATCCTGCCTATCGATCTGGCCTCAGACTTATTTCTCTGAGTCAGCAACTAATGAAAGACGCACAGGTCCAGTGAGGGCAGGCAGTTTCCAGACGCACTAAGGCGAGGTTTATGGAGGTGAATAACAACAAAAGAACAACTCGACGCATTAAAAATTCAAGGAAACTAAGACTGATGTCCAGACAGGTGAGGGCTGTGCAGGAATGGTGATGGTGAACTCTTGGTGCAGTGGTGTATAAGGGCCCGTAGGTGGGGTGTTGGGGTTTAAAGGAGTCCTCTGAAGCCGTCATCTGTCTGTCTGCCCGTACATCTGTCTGCCTGTCTGCTGCTCGACCCGGTGCTTCAGTGCTCATCTCTCTCCATCTCTGCCTCTCGCTGAACTTTTCTGACACGAACTGTTTTGCTCCACAGGGGGACGTGTAAAAACCTGGAAGAGGAGGTGGTTTATCCTCACAGATAACTGTCTGTACTACTTCGAGTACACCACAGTGAGTACAGCTCAGCTCCGCAGTCACTAAAGGTGGCAGTCGCTCTTGTTTTTTGTGTTGTTCCTGGTGTGAAGTTTGTTTTTGTTTGCGCAGGATAAAGAGCCCAGAGGAATCATCCCGCTGGAGAACCTGAGCATCAGGGAGGTGGAGGATAAAAAGCCTGTAAGCACAGCGCCCTCTACTGGCTCATCCTATAAATAATTTCCCAAATTGTCAACAAAAAAAACCGTCTCTCCAGTACTGGTCTTGTGTAAAATTGAACATAGACATAATTTCTGCTTCATGCTTCTCAGCTGTGACAAGATTTATTTACAGAGTTCCTTCGGGGTCTTAAAAGTCTTGAATATACAAATCTAAAATTTAATATCTTAAAAGTCTTAAAAGTTATTAAAATTGATATGGTAGATCTTCAGGTAGATCACCTGGCTCTGTTGTGTTTAAATGCGTCTGTTAAATGTCAAAGCTGCAAAGAAAGTAACGTTAGTCGACTTTGTTCCACCTGTTTCAACCCGACAATTTATATTGAAATTAGGAATTGGGAATCCGTTATCACTAACTTTGCAGCCTCCAGTGAGAAAATATCACAAAAGCGAAAAGTAAATATGGGAAAGTGCAAATGTAATAATGCCTGGTTGGAAAAAAGATCGTTCTCCACCTGGTTGACACAAGTGGAGGGGAACGTGTTTGAAGCTTTTGGCCCTTGCACTGCAAAAATCAAAATCTCACCAAGTATTTTTTTTTATTTTTTTATTTTTTTTTGGCTTGAATTGAGCAAAAAAAAAATCTGCCAATGGAACTTGTGAAAATTATCTTGGTAAGTTTTCTTGAAATAAGATTTTCCAGATCTCTTGTCTAAAAATAAGTTCTTATATCTCACTGAAAAGTTAAACTTTAGGTCAGGGGTGCCCAACCCTGGTCCTTGTGAGCTACTATCCTGCGTGTTTTAGATGTTCCCATTTTCCAGCACACCTGACGGTCGTTAAAATAAAAAAGGACATTAAAGTGCAGTACATAAAAACTTACTACTTGGTAATTTGTACTTGGTAAGATTTAGATTTTTGCAGTGTGTGCAAGAAATCAATTCAACTCAACAATGTGGATCAAGGTCTTGTAGTAAATAAAGTTTCCTAAATTCTAGGAGACACAAATTTTTGTCAGTGTGGCCTTGAAATAGGCCATGAAATGAGCATTAAATTCAGTTCTAAGTAGTCTTAAATTGAACCGGTAGGAACCTTGATTTAAGAATCAGCACTTTTTTTTCTAATTATTGCACATTTATTATTCTAATGATCAATATTAGGGATCGATGGATGGTGGATTTCTGACAACCAGCATCATAACAGTAATTTAGAGTAGGAAAGGACATCGTCATACCTTCACCCAAAATGTTGATTCACTTTATTTGAACGTGGAAAACTGTTGAAGTCAAAGTGAATGAATACTACATGAATAAATCAAATATATTTGTAAGTGAATGTCAAACTAACTATAAAAACTGTAGATGGGGGTGACTTTTATGTTTCAGGCCATGCATTATTAAGTCAGTATTTCACTTGAGAAGCTTAATATTGACTACTTGCTACTATTAAAGCTGACTTGTGCTGACATCAATAATGTCATTAATGGATCAAACAGAGCAGTCTCTCTATGTCGACTTAAAACAGGCTGAGAACTGGTTAGATTTATTTCAAGCGATATGAATAGAAATATGTAGGAACTCAGTATTTTACAGATTCAGCCTTAAACTCTGCTTCTTATTCTGCTGTGTTGTAAATCTACTCTGACTTTATGTTTTGTAGAACTGCTTTGAGCTTTTCATCCCTGACAACAAGGATCAGGTGATAAAGGCTTGCAAGACGGAGGCTGATGGGCGCGTTGTCGAGGGCAACCACACCTTCTACCGTATTTCTGCACCAACTGCTGAGGAGAAGGATGAATGGATGAACAGCATCAAGTAAGTGCTAATGGTTTTGAGTCGATTCAACTTTTATTTTTAGGGCTTTTTTGTGATTTATAGCTGATTTCCGCTTAACTTAGGTGCTAAAATCCAAACTCCTCTTTTGTATATGGAACATGTCCGCTTCTCCCTGATGTTTTTCTGCTTCTGTGCCCACAGAGCTGCCATCAGCAGGGACCCTTTCTATGAGATGCTGGCAGCCAGAAAGAAGAAGGTGTCATCCATGAAGAGGCACTAGAGTCGCTCAGCATTCCCAACGTTGCACTTGACAGAGCATGGGGGTCTGGGTATCTGTGCCGGTGCAGAGGCCACAGCCGGCGTCTGCCTTTGACTTCTCCAGGGGTTTTCTCTAGAATACTACATACTAGTTCTGGCTTTGGGACTCTGCAGGCCAGAAACACAGGAAGCATGCTGGGGTTTCTAGATAAGAGTCAGGGCCAAAGTCTCCTCTTACCTCCCGTCTGTCTGTTTCCTCCTTGGCTTTGTTTGTGTGCTCTCTGTCTATGAAAGGAAATCTTACTGTGTAATTCAGTAAAATGCCCTTTGGAGAGTTTCCTCATGCTTTAAACATAAACAACGCATAGACGCTCATGCAAAGTCCCTCTAGCACACGTCGTTAAAACTCAGCAGGTCTGACCCAGTGTGGAACCCAAACCAAAATGTTTCTCGCTTTCTAAATGAAAAGACAGTTTCTGATGTGCTTTAATATGTTTTAGTAAAATATGTCTATTTTTACAGCTTTTATTGTCAATTCCTGTCAGTCTTTCTTTGTTTGCTATTTCTTTTTCTTTTTCATTTTTTTATTATTATTAATCTTGCAACTGAAACTGCAGGGGGGGGTGTAATTTGTCAACTGTTGGTGATTTTATAGAAAAAAAAAAATTGAAAACAAAAACTTCTGTCAAAAAAAGTTGCCACTCAGGAGATTGTTCCAACATTTGGAAACTTTCCATGTACGGTTTTGACGTGGATCCTGTTCACAGCGCGACGGCCATGCGAGGAATGAAAGCCTCGTCTGTTTCTCAGACTGAACTGTTTTTGTAAATGTGGGACACGGTGCTGCAGGTGAGGGCGTCTGGACAGGGTCTCAGTTTAGGATATGGCTTTCACTGTTCATTTCCTGAAGGTCCTGGAGATGCATCGTGGGGATTTGTGTCTTTGAAAGGGACTAGTGTTTGTTACCGTGGGCCTCTTGTCGGGGTTTTGGCTTGTCTGGAAAACACACCTATTGTCCTTTTATTTGAATTAATTCCTTTAGTTTTTTTTAAAGTTTTTTTTAATCTGTGTCGCTCTCACTTTTGTCTGAAACCACTTTCCTTTACTGTATCATACAAGAAGCAACTAAAGTGTTAGAAAATGGACTTTACTGCACAGTGCCTGGCGCTCTAGGTTAATGTGATAAGAATGCTGCTGGTTAGCGACAGTAATTCAGTTTTTCTTCCCAGTCAAACAAATTGTAATGTTTGTCTCATGCCTTTTTTTTTAAATTAAGATATTTGTTTCTATGTAGATGCTTACCTATTTAATGGTAAATTAAATCATGTCAGACCAACCTCATTAAGCGCTGTACAATACTGCATTTTAAAATGTGTCATAACTTATGTGCGCTTCTAGATGTTTATGCATAAGACATGATACTGTATTTTACATACTGTTGTAGAGGCTTTAAAGCGGCACAAATAAATCACCAGTGGTTCATTAAAACTGTGCCGCTATAAGAATGGGCTGTCCACGTCTCAGGATCCAAAGTGTGATGTGAAACTATACAAAAAAACTACTTGTCAGGAATGTAATGTGGTGAACCCAAAGATGGGAGAGGGCAGGATGGCTCATTGGTCACACTGATGCTGTCTTTATGTCTAACAAAGTTGAAGAAACAAAATAAAAAGCCAACAGATTCAGTCTTGCAACAGCAGCCTGCATCATCCATCGCACAGTTTGTTTTCCACTCTCGTCCTGTCATCTCTTCTCTCGTGTGCCTGCTGTGCATTATTCCGACTTACCTGCCTCTTCCTGTTTCCCACTTCTTCTCCTCTCTCAGAGAACTACTCCTAGAGAAATAAGGATAAAAGCAAAACAATCATAAATCTAGACAGTATTGGTTTATTTATCAAAGTTGTACATACTTAAATGTATAGTGGGTAAATGTCTTAATTTTGTGTTTTTGAGTTCTTAGTTGTGCCATTTTCTTTTGTTATTCTGTTCAGTAATGTTTGATTTAAGATTTCTATCATCGACATTTAATCAAGCTGAAATAAAGATAGAATTGTCACAATACTCGTGAATGCTTTTATTGAGAATGCATGTGATCCATTTGACAGGTTTCTAATATGTCCAGCAGGGGGCAGTGTGCACTAAGGACTGCTGCAGAATCAAATGGCTGTATTGCATCTACCAAGGAACCCTAATGTTTATTTTATAAGTGGTTTATTATTAATATGAATTTCAGCCTAATTACAGTCCGCTGGAAGTAATCCCTACTCGTAACATTTGTTAAATGCCCATGAACGCTATAACATCCACACGAGGGCAGCTTTGGAATGGAATCATTCCTTTGCTGTGAGTCAGGTTTTTATCCAAAGTTTGCATCTACTCAGCCACATTTCACCCCTCTCCTCTTTATGTTTCAATGTGGCCTTTATTTACAGCTTCATAGCATTTAATCTTTTCACAAGCTTGGATTTAAGGTATTTATGGCACAAATGTCAGTGCAGTGGGGAAAGGTCGATATTTACAAGTGAATATGTATCATATTAAATGATGCCTGGAAAAGCAATCAATAGAAATGACTTTTTCTCAATGGAAGGGGCATACAGGAAATATAACTGCATAGATGCAGCCTGATGGAGGGCATGTTTGTACTCGGCAGGAGGACTGGGATACTGTTGAAAAAGGGAAATAAAACTCTGCCATGTTGTATACACCCTTTTGTTTGCAGGTCTGCAAGTAGGGCTCAGGTTTTACAAGCTATTTGCCTTGCATGGAGAATACTTCTTCCTGTTATTTTCCTGAAATTCCATGGAATAGAGTCGTATTGGGAAGTTTCCAAGAACACCTAAGCCTAGAGTTCTTCTAATACGGCTGTATTACTATGGAATGGAAAATTAAGTTGCAGCAGATGCCAGAATACCTGTTGTAAGATGTAAGTGTTGACTCAAATATGAAGGGCATGATTTATCTCTTTGTTCTTCTCAGTTCAGAGTCTTTTTCAGTCTGACATTCTTTGTAGCGCAACCCTGAAAAGGACAAAACAGGCCTGCATTGAACTGCAAATGAAACAGGAAAGCAATGTTACTATAACTCAGTGTTTTTAAACCTTGGGGTTCGGACTCAATGTGGGGTCGCTTGATGTTCAAATATATATATATATATATAGTTTTTGTTTAGTCTTGTAACATATTCATGAAAAACAGTACAATTCTCAATTTTATAATCTTGCCATTTCCAGTAAAAAAAAAAAAAAAAAAAATCAAAGACTTTTATGGATTGAAGACACACAGTGAAGAAGGATAGAGTGTAGGGTGAAATTTTGTTTTATTCCTCCTGAAAACAAGTTTTAAAATATGCAGCAGTATAGAATGTTAAGTGAGGCATTCATTTTGTGTTTCAGAAATGCACCACAAATTCTCTGTTAGGGACAAGTTCAACTCTAAACCTTTGGTCATAAAAGACCTGGAGGACTTACATGTTTCCAGTGAGTGTTGGTCCATCCCAGATGCCTCAGAACCCAGAGAAGCCGTCAACACTTCAGGGCACAGCCAACATTAGACTTGTTTTTAGCCTCAGTAGAGTTTGACCTGACATCTGTGGATCTGATTCCATATTGTAGTGTTTGATAAAAGTTTGCTGCCGTAATCCTGAATCCATGTGGATGAAGGACATGGTGTTGTCTAAGGGTTTTGAGATCACTGTGTTCAGCTTCGACTCGTGTCCTTGTCCCATATGGACTGATGTACACAGTTGGTACAGGGTGCTTTAGCTGCAGCACGTCCTTTAACTGATGCAGTCAGTATGTTCTCATTTCTTGAACAACCGTCAGTTTAATAAAGAGCGTGAAGACCGGACTGTTTCAATGGATGAAGGTCACAAGGTCTGATGAGTCCAGACTGACCCTGTTTCAGATTGATGGACGCATCAAGGTGAGAAGAGAGGCAGAAGTGATTACCCACAATGCCTAGTACAAGTCTGTGTGGGCAGTTTTTTTGACCTGAGGTTGTTTCAGCAATGTTATCATAATAAATATTATGACTTTGCAAATGTGTATCAAAATGATGTTATGGTGAATGTGTGCTGTAATCAAAGATAAAGACCAGACAGTGTACATTCAGATCCCTTAAATGCTTTAATTCTGCTCCACGTCATCCAAATTCCATCTCATCTTTCTTTGACGAACATTGTTTTTCAACCTTTAAATAGTTTTCTCTTACATTTATTGTTAAACTGTTGATCCTCGGCCCATCTTTGCTCCAAAAGTACATGACCTGCTGTACTGCTGTGGTCACAGTCACTGTTCACATCACACTGAATCATGTTCATTCATAACTGCCCTTAAATTTCTTTGTGTTGCGGGTCTACATGGTAGGAATGAAGAAATATTTACAAATGAAACCAACTGCACACAAAATGAAAATTGTTCTATGCACTAAAGTGAAATACAAATCCGAGTAATTTTTAATATCACTGCTGTCTTCTGTAATTTGCATTCGTTCCAGTCTTTAGTCATTTGGGGTTGCATCCTGCATGTGTCACAAACACTGTAGTTCAGAGAATCGTTTCAGGTACAAAAACACTTTCTGTAAAATACTTATTTTTCACAGAACTTGCACAGTTGTACACTACACAGCATACTGCATTTGTACATGTTGTACACTGTTCCTGGGGTGAGTTAAGGTAAGGTAATTACAGGCACTATTAAATCATAAATAACTGTAGCAGTTATGTTAGGTTTAAGTCTTCTAAATGCTGAGATTAAGACTAACACGAATGTTCACAAACTCAAAGGCTAAATGTGCACATTTGTATATTTTACTCCAGGCCATAGCCTGCGGTGTTTTGAAATATGGATACAAATGAAACAATGTGTTCCAGATGTGTACTGAAAACAGACCTTGGTATAAATTCTGCACAGCAACATTCTTGCCTTGCATCTTTGCTTTCTGATACCCAATGAAAGGAGTTTGTGTTGCTTTTGAAAAAGAAGATGAAGAGTATTGTGAAATGCCTGTAATCAGCTTTGCACCACTGAGGTCAACATTTTGCACCACTCCTGTAAAACAAGATGATAATGACGTTTTTGAGAATTACAGGGCCAACGAGGTGACCGTGACTGATGGGAAATGAGAGGCATGTTGCCACAGCACGAGAAAAAGAAAAAAAAAAAGCTGAGAAAAATGTAAGAGAATGCGTGGCAGTGAGGTAGAGGGGGGAGTTTTGTTTTTTAGCCAGTGTGCTATTCTTTACTACTCATATTTCTCACAGCCGTGTGGATAAGCAGGTCCTTGAAAGACAAGAGAGATTGAGGCTTGAGTGTGTGAGAACGGAACATGATATAAGTAAGGTTTATCAGCCCTGACCTGCAATGAGGGAACAATAGCAGGAGGGAACACACACTGAACAGAAAGGAGATCCCTGGAACAAACTGTTCCTAAAAGCAATTATCCTGTTCAAAATGGTAAAACATTTAGAGAAGACGATATAAAATGCCATTACACACGTGACCTCATTGAACCAGACTGAAACACATATCAGACCACCCCACTGAGTCATGCTGTCATGTCAGGCCTGTTTGCTGAGCTGCCTCAACTGCGGTTATGCTGATGAAGGGGAAAGGCCTGGGCATTCTGCAGCTTTCATAGGCCAGCGGGATTCTCCGTCTCCTCCAGTAAGTGGAGACATGTGAGACCAGTCAGGCTTCAATTAGGCCCAGACTGTTTCCCAGAAGTGCTAGAAGCCTCCCCCTGCCTCTCAGCCCACCACAGTGGGAGAAGGGTGCACCCCACGGTGTCCGAACCTGACCTCAGCTGGCATGAGAGAGACTCTTTCTTGTATGGAACGCGACTCATGCAGGCAAAGAATGTTACACACACATAAACACTGTCACGCAAACGCACAAATGCAGCACAGTGTGGTGGACACATCATGCAAACAAGTTCACAGCTGCATAGAATTTTTTAAGTCTCTTAGTTTTCTGCGTTGCATAAAAATACCATAATAATTTCTATTAAAAACAAACAAAAATCTTCACTTAAAAGTCGACATCTACGGGCTTAAAGTTGTCAGTAATGTGAGTCATCTTTGTTCTTCAACAATAACATGACGACTGGCTGTCAGGGCCGATTCAGAAAGCAGCAGCCCACCAGATCTCTCATAAAACTACTGTGACAGTCATGCAAATGCAGAAAGTGATGCACAATAATAAACTCAAGCCAGCTGCAGCTCACTCATACCACGAAAAAAGGAAAAGTATTTTTAAAAACCGCCATATGATAGAAATGAAAGAGCATAGAGATGGTTGCACATAAGTGACAGTCCGTGCACTGGTTTAGGTGCATATGTGCCTCTGAGTTGACAAATGTGTTGTTTTCACAGCAGCTTAAATCACCCCAGGAGTTATTTTCTCTACTGAGAAAAAAAAAATCATCCAAGGGGCAGGATTTCTGAGAAAGGGAGTAAAACACAACTGTAACAAAATCTTGCCCTCCCTCTTATATTCCACTATCTGCTCTTTTTTTTTTTTTTTAATATCTCCTCAATTACTCTTTAACCTCTGACATACTGTTATATAACCTGCAAACACTGCATTTATGATATAATAACACCTGCTGCTGGTAAACCACCTGCTTAGACCAAAGTTACAGCAGTAATTTTCATGTTAAATTGCTTGAGATTGATTTACACGAGTTAAATGCATTTGAACGTAGACATTCAATGGGGAAGAAGAAGAAGTTGCCTAAATTTAAAAAAAGAAAAACAAACATCCACTAAAGACCAAAACCATCTTCTGATCTAAACTGTTCAACACCTATTGGGCCACTTATCTGATTAATACGTGTAAATAATTGGTATAAAATGCAGTTTGTCATCTTTTCATGGTCATCAGATATGACCTATTTGCTCCGTAGTTACCGTGGAAACACGTCATCTTCTACAACATTGATTCACTAGTAAAAACCAGTGGAGTTGGATGAATAACAGTGGATGGACACACTTTGTTTTACTTTCAGTTCTTGACATATTTGCTGAAAAACTCACTTTTTTTCCAGTTTTCTCTATTTCTAATATAATAACCCTCAACTTAAATCTGAGCTTTAATGAACATCTAAATGAACAGTGAATTAAATACAGGAAAATACATGATTTTCACCCGGGGGGGGGGGGGGGGGGGGGGGGGGGGGGGGGGGGGGGGGGGGGGGGGGGGGGGGGGGGGGGGGG
>JAQQZY010000028.1:21681533-21691997 GCA_030068375.1 Ostorhinchus rueppellii | reverse complement strand
CACAGAAAGGTCCCAAGGTCCCGCCCGGGAATTGAACCCAGGACCTTCTTGCTGTGAGGCACGAGTGCTAACCACTGTAAAGAATATTTTGTGTCATATTCTATATAATATTATTATATAATAAAATAAAGTAATATTCTATGTAAAGCCCCGTCATCTCTCGACCACCGTGCCCCCAGTAGACATATTTCCCCTCAGGATGTACCTAATGATGACCTCAGATAAATGCAAAAAAAAATTATCCTCTTGCTCTGAGCCATCCCAAAATTGATGAATTTGTAATAAAATATCGGGACTAAAAATTGGACCAAAATTGGAAAAGCTACCCCCGTGTCAGTGCATTTGATCTGGAAAACATGGCTTCAAATGATCTTATACACCACTATAAATAAAAACACTGTCAAATTTGTGGATCCCAGTGGTTTATCCAATCCAGACATGCAGATTTTTTCATGAATCAGCAGTCTCATTCCAGGTTTTTTGTGTAACCCATCGTGTCCACTCACATTACATTTGGAATTGCCACTGATTTTATAACAGCAGTCATTTTTGTCAAACACTCTGCTGTGCATAATTAGCTCGATTCCCAAAATGCACCAGTGAGAGAATAAAAAGACACTCAAAAAATAGTGGCCTGTAATTTTTACCGTGTTACATGCGGATTTTTGCATAAAAACAATATAAAAAATGTGTTCTATCTGAAAAGTAGTTTCTCTTTTATCTCAGTTAATATGAATGTCTGTGCTTCCAGACTTGCTTCATAACATTAGTCTGCATCTTGTTTGAGTTTGTAGCCCCTCTGTCCTGTTTTTAGGAACCAGTTTCATAGAAGCACTCATCTGTAATCCCCGAAGAATGCATTGACAGACAAGGTATGCTGTGGATGAGCTGACATGTACAGTATAATCTCCAACTTTTAAAATGCAACTTGCCAGTAAATGATGCGGTTCCATGTGCTTAGCAACCACATCTAACACAATGTGGCTCATGGTGGGAAAAATGACACACTACAATAAGGCACAGATGACGTTTGTGACATTCACTTCTTTCTTTAGCTTCTTCCTCAACATCATGACTGTGCAATCCAAGTGACCGAATCACTCTTTCCAGTATGTGCATTTCCTGTATCAGTTTTCACAAGTTGACACTAAATGTCAAAATTGTCATTGCTACATTGTGTCAGCTGTGTCATTTGGAAAGAAAAGGATTTTGAAACCCCGCTATATCTCTCAGAGGAGATAGCCTTGTGATGCCGATTTCAATAACAGCTCCAGCTCACCGTCACATGACTATTAAAATGTTGGTAAATGACCCACATGCCCTTCCAGTTTCAAGTTGTCACAATAGCACAAGACGTTCCCCTTATTGTCTCGCACAGGCTTTACCAGGAAAATAAAGCCAGAGAAAACAAAACAGATTCTGGAAAACTGCCCGTATAATCAAATGAGCACTTTTATTGCAGCTCTTCTGTTGCCACATGGAAAGCCTTTCCCATCTCCTTCTCCTCTAGTTAACGTATAGAAGGACACAATTGGCGCTGGCTCTGTGGGTGCAACACAGTGTGGTGTAATGAAAATACTGGAACGGTGCCTGGGACTGAAAAGTTAGGTGATCAATAGCTGGCAGGACATATATACAATACTGCCAGACTGGATTATATAAAGAAATATAGGAAAATCAATATACAGCAAGGGTGAGATATGTATATTTCTGTGGAATGTTGGTGCATTATTTGGATAAAACAATAGACTTTAAATCATTAAACTTACCTTTACTATAATAGTTACAGTTAAATGTCTCTGTAGATGATAATATGGGCGTGAAAGATAATGTTAATGGCCCTGTGTTCTGTTTATAGCTCTTCCCAGAAGGCAGCTGTGACAGTTATGATCCTCACGGCCAGAAATAGGTTTTGTATGACATGCAGGCAGGAGTGTTAGCCTATGTTACTGCAGACTGCACTGCCAACTTTCACATGTTTTCAATTAAGTGGCGACCATCCAAGCAGAGGTAAGCCACTGGTTTAAGAGACAAAGCCCCCTGGTGCAGAAGGGTGTGCACAGATGTAATCTGAAGTTGTGCTTGCAAGTAGGATAATGCATTACACTGCACATGAAAATACTGATAATAGTGCTCAGTTAATATCTGACATACGTAAAAGCATGTACACCTTTAGATAAAAGTCTTGTCACATTAGTCTACAATACTGAAAATATCTCATATCTCAACCCCTGACTATGTAATCTTTAAATATTCTTTATTCTTGTATTCTTTAAAAGTTAGGTTTTTATTGTTAGTATTTTTATGTGATTACTGTTTCTAGAGATTTTATTAAGTTGTACACTGCTGCTCCTGAGTACAAATGTTGTTTCATGTACTCATATGCAATGATAATAACCTGAATCTGAACCTAAAAAAGATCAGCACTGATTCCAAATAATTCTAAAGATCTGGAGATTCTTACATGTGAGCAAACAGAAATAAAAAATGATAATAATAATAATAATAATAATAATAATAAGTTGAATATTTACAGCTTGTTAAAGATCCACAGCTCAAATACAACAACTCTTCTGACATCATGTCCAGGATCAGCCCAGAGACCAAAGTGTTAATCATCATGAGGTTATATATAAATAAAATGCAGATGCTTAACATCATTATGAAATATTGATGACTCGAAGTGATCAATTAGCAGACAAGTTATAAATATAATGAGCACATGTGACAAGACTTCTGTCCAGGATTGTATGTATTATCAGCAAAATGTGCTGTAGATAATGTTTCCTGTCAGTGTTTTACGATTATGTGCTGTTTATGGATCCATTTTAATGCTGCTTTAAGGTGTACGGTGCATTTTGCTGCTGTTGATGTTTAACTGTGAGCTGATTTGAACTATTTTTCATGTGATTTCATCTACAGTTATGCATTATATGTTTGCAGTATAGCTGTCCTGTCAGAACTGGCCCTGTTTTCATCTAATCCAGAAGTGTATTTCACTTAAGGAAGAGGAAAATTTACAGGAAGCATCAACACATTTGGTTTTATAGCTGTCAAACCTGATAAATGTTATGTAATTCTAGCCATAGGGCAAGATAGTGTGCAAAACATAAGACCAAAACACTCTTCCTCTTAAATTCACAGTAATACTCTGTGGTATAGTTACCTAATATGTGTGAAGCCCAACTTCTATGACACATATGAACACAATGTTCTTGAAATAATTCCTTGCATCACTTTGAGCAGCGCTGAAAGGCTAGTTTGACACGTCTTTATGCAAAACAATGTAGATTTCAATCTTACAACAGCGAAAGGCGAGAATATAAATGCATGATTTTTTTTTTATTTATTTTTTTTTTTGAAGGAATGTATTGTGAAAAACTCTAGCCACTAGGTATTTGTGGTTGTTAATTGTCCTCTCAGGCGATGACATTTCCCATAATTCACAGGCGAACAAAGAGCGACATTGACAGCAACACACAAACACACAAAACACACAGAGGAAGACACACACAGAGAGTTACCAGGAAATTATTACTGAGTGATTGGTAATCACATAGAAATAGTCTTGCTCAACTAACAAGGAAGTTTTACAGAACTACATCTGCAAATGGCATCTCTACAGCAGAAAAGAAATATTTAAATAAGGTATATATAAAAGGAAGTGTACTTTATATTAATCAACAAAGGAAACAGGAATTAGATCGAATGATATCCCAGAAACCATCCTGCGTATCACTTATTATCTCCAGCTACAGTGATACATGTAGTTCCACAGCAAACTAACCACACTGATTTACATGTCATTGTTTCCTCCTACATCCCTTTCTTTTATGTTTCATTTAAAAAGTTCAGATTAAAAAAAACCAAGCCTTTATTTTTCTAAGTAGCCCTTTAAAATGTCAAACAATATTGTTCATTTGCTCAGATGTTGTTGACTCAACCTGAATTCAAGGCTTACTGTGTTCAGCTGTGCAAACAATAAGCTTTACAATCACCAGCACCACAAATAATTTCATAAAACTGGCAAAACACGCAATGTTCTTAAAAGATCACCTTGTTCTCGTTGCTGAAATTCTGCTCGACTGAGCAGCTCCAAAATATTTTGTAGAATAACACTTTTCTGCATTTCATCCCTCTTCCTAGTTGAGTGGTCTGATTTTTTCCCCTTATGCCCACTGGGTTTACGGGAATCATGAGCTAGAGTAAATTTCTGAGTCAGTGTGGGAAAACCTAAACAGCTGCCTTTTCCACTAAACAGTGGTTTTGACCAACAAGCTATCATGAGAGAACATTTCATTCACTTTGCTCATGAATTTATCTCCAAACTTGAACATATTCGTTTTTATTGTCATACTTGGTGTATTAGACGGCAGAATAAATTCATCCGAGCCCAAATAAATGTCCAGAAACAGGAATAAAATGAGAAAATTGTGTTTCTAGTTGTGGATTCTGTACGCTTAGTAGAATTTTTTTTTTAAGTTAGAAGCACTGAACATGCATAAAGAGGCTTCACATGAGTCTCACATGACTTCCCACAGCATGTTCTTTTAGTTCGCCAGCCTGTTCAATGTTGACCCAGTCTATGGTTTGCTTATTTTATACATTTTCTTCACTCCTGACCTATTTGGGGACTCACATGTACATTTTCAACATTTCCCTTCTTGCTGGGGTGAAAGTTTCTTCCATTTAAAATGTCATCTTCTGGGGAAATAACTGTTAATTAAAAAAAAAAAAAAAAAAAATCCCATTCAGCTGTTGTAAAGTGCGCAGTGGTTTCCATGGAGAAGTGTCGGACTAAAACCTGATCGAGGATGTGTTCTTTCCCACCCAAGGCCGACTTACTGCTGCTTTCCTTCCATTGACTCCATTATTGTCCCAAGGGAGGCCTTAGATGCTGAATACATGCCTCACAATGATGACACAATAGATTTTCTGGAAACAAGCAGATTATTACGAGGCTATCCTAGTGATTTCCCTTCCCCTTATCCTGCTGGTGGTCTGAATCAGACAACACCTGACTCACCTCTGTGGACACAGCTGGCACTTACCAAAACCCATCAGGCTCTGTGGCGTCAATCTGTTACCCACAAGCCCCTCCTTCTAGTTATCTCCTTTGGTTAATCTCACGCCAAACCAGATGCTCTGAGGAGGAATTAACTGGTGTATGTTGGGAACTTCTTTCTTTCTTTTTTTTTTTTTTTATCTCCAGTTTTCACTTACAGGCGACAGTATCCTATTAAAGCTGATGAGTAAAAGAATGAGTTGGTCAAAGGAAGACACAGTCTGACACGACTCCATAATCAGCACTAAACCACCTGAAGTCGACTGTAGTAATGGCTGAGTCAGCAGGGAGGGAGCTGATGTGTGTGGTGTGAGCAGTCCATCAGTCACAAGCATGTTGCTAAAGCTCAGACTTTACATGAGGATCTGAAGTCATACTTCCCTTACACACTGAAACAATGATATAAAATCATGATAAAGAGGTTTTTTCGGTAAGAATTACATCACAATTAAAGTTAAAATGGGTGGGGGTCGAGTTTTGTTGGATTTTTTTTCTTTCTTTTTTGTTCCTTTTTTCTTTTTGGTTAAGGCTTTGTAACTACCCACAAATTTACCAGTTCTGGGAAGTCACTTGTGAAATATTAAGATCATATTTATAACTAGAAGAGCAGTTACTGGTATTAATATGGATGAGTAGAAAATTCACATAAATCAGAAAATTACCAGAGATAAAAATAAATAAATAAATAAAATAAAATAAAAGCAGGTTATTTAATTATGTTCTTCTTTTAAACCAGCTGTTGCAAAAGGGAAATACAGTCTGTGTAGTGCTTTAACTTCCCCCACTATTTGTAGCGCCCTCTATGGGGAACTACACATGTGAGTTAGTATTAACAGTGAATTTCTCAGAAACTGATTACACATACTAGCTCGGTTATCACTGAAAGATGACTTCATTCATGAAACTACAGCTGACCTTTTCACATAAAAAGACCAAAAAGGAATAAAATACAGTAAATGTGGCCTGGTTGTTTAAATCTGAAAAGTGTAATAATTTATGTATTTTTTATTTTTATTTTTTTTATTTTTATATATTTATTTATTTTTTAATATATAAAGTGTGTATTATAGTGTCTCCATAAAAAAGAATCACTAAGTTACCAAATGTAAATAAGTGTTGCTTGGAATCCTTAACTTCATTTTGGTGTAGCATCGGGGGGAGGGGACTTCTCATAGCAGGAATCCTTAAAAAAAATAAATAAAAGCTTACTGACAATGTGCCAACAGAGAAGACTTACTGGAATACATTGAGGGGGCGGAGTCAGCACACAACTTATGAACACTTCTCCCTCCATGCGCCGCTCCACTCTGAACGCGCAGCGCACCAAGCAGCTCTCAGCTGATACAAACCCAGGAAACTACTTTTACAAGCTTTAGGTTTGTTGCCAAAATAACTCCTAAAGCATTTCGACTAATGTTTATAGACGCCTGACCACTGCGAACAGCATTTATCCGGCGTCACTGCAACATTTGGATTTAGTACAAGAACCGGCGAAACATTAAAGGTGAGGATCTTTACCTACTTTCTTTACTTGTTACCAGTGTGCATTGAATAGCTAATGTAGTTTTTAAAAAAATGTAAATAAGATATATATATTTTTTTATATATCCAAGCCGGTCATGGCATTTAAATTGCGCAACCAGGATTACGCACCGTCTTTACTGGAACTGACCGTGGTGCCTGCGTCCCGAGGGCAGATTACACAAAAAGTTTTCCAGAAAATTGCAAAAACTCAAATAGAAGCATCTTAGTTAAACAGACCGTTAAGGCTGCAGCTCCATTCAAACAGATAAGGAGTTTAAAACCCTTTTCTTTTTTCTTTTTTTTTGCATTATTTTCCGTTTTTACCAGAACAGTTAGATGCGTAATGTACAGAACTTCCACATCTGGAAAAATAATCAAAGTTTCCAATAAAGCTGCATGAGTCCACCAGCATTGCTTAAGACTTAATTAAAACAATTCTAGATGACTATGTGAGCCTGCAGCTGAAGTTTGACTGTTTTCCACTCTAACTAAATCCTTGTCTTGTCTCCTCAGGTGTTTGATTTCCAGACAGACCTGGACTCCTGTGCACACCCAGCCAGCTGTTTTAACCTCTGCTTGACCTCACCTCTACTTGTTCTGTCTGCGTGGTGCCCAGAGCTCCCCATCCTGCCTAGAGTGGGGCACAGCGCCATGGTAACTCACAGCAAGTTTGACTCCGCAATGAGCAGCAGCCACTTGGACTCCAACATGCGGCTGCCTCAACGTTACAAGACTTTTACCTCTAAAGCGCAGTACCAGATGGTCCTTTCTACTATCCACAAACTCCAAGAGAGTGGCTTCTACTGGGGCGCCATCAGTGGAAAGGAGGCCAATGCCATGCTGGCATCTGAGTCCACTGGCACCTTCCTGATCCGGGACAGTTCTGACAACCGTCACCTGTTCACCCTCAGCGTCAAGACGGTGTCAGGCACCAAGAACCTGCGTGTCCAGTGTGACTCTTCATCTTTTTTTCTGCAAACGGACCCTAAAAACATTCAATCTGTTCCTCATTTTGACTGTATCCTCAAGTTGGTCCATTACTATATGCCTCAGAGCAAAGGGAATGCTCGCAGTGGGAGTACTTACTACATCTACTCCGGAGGGGAGAAGATCCCCTTGGAGCTCATTAAACCTCTCTCCTGTAGTCTGTCCACACTGCAGCATTTGTGCCGGAAAACAGTAAATGGACACTTGGACATTTCTTCTAAAAGAGACCAGCTTCCTCATCCTCTGAAGGAGTTCCTTCAGGAGTATGATGCTCCTATCTAGAGGCTTTGGACTGGTGCTCTTGAAGGAGCAGAGACTAAATGGAGGAGAGAAACTGGAAGGCTTCAGCACCGTGTCTGAGGAGTCAAAGGCCAGGACTAAAGGACCAGTTCTGAGCCTCGTAAGGTCCACATATCAGGAAGAGAGACACTGGATTGAGGACTACAAAGAAGGCTAAGACACACAGGGTTCTGCTGTGAACTGATGTGAGAGACACCCCACTGTTCTGCTCTGCATCACTGATGATGTACAACTGACTGAAAACTGAAGTGAGGTTCACAGTCAGCTGTGGAGATGACACGCAGGTTCCTTCTGCTGCTGCTAAAGTGAAGCTGTGCAGCTCACACACATCAGCCTCCAAAAATTATCCATCCATTAAAGCTGGACTGGCTTTTATGAAGAGAATAGCATTTTTGCTGACGTTGGATGATAATCACAGACATATTAGACACGTCTGTCCAGCATCCTGGTATCTCTGACCAAGTACTGTATTTGCTGGAAATACACAGACGAATGGAAACGCAGATGAAAAGGAGTGGACACTAGTTGCCTTTTGAGGCCATGTTTGTGCCAACCATGATGGGAAAGGGCTGAGCATTTTTTAGGAGATGGATCATGTGATATCTTAAGATAATGAGAGGAATGTTTCTTTTTCACAGAGTGGAAGTTTTTTTTTTTGTTTGTTTGTTTGTTTTTTTGCCAAACTTGCCTGAACTAACAGTTTGTTTGTGATGGAATATGACTGAACACAACAGGATCGTACTTGAGTTGTTAAGAATACAGATCCTGGCAAAGCCTTAGAGCCAAACTTTTGTACGACTGCAGTGATGAGGACAGTAAACACCAAGAGATGTAGTAGTGGCACAGACAGGATCCTCATTGTTTGCAAATGAATGTATTAAATATCTCTCTTCTTCAAATTTGGAGAACAGATGACATATCTTATTTTCCTGTCTCTTTTTTAAAGTAATGTTTACATGAGGGAAGATGAAATTGTAAATCTGTTTTAATCCTGTCTTTTATAAAGATATACCTTTTGCCAGCCAAATCCACTGGCTGTGGATGCTTGAAGATATTTGAGAAGTTTAACGAAGCAAGCAGACTGATACAACTTTGCACTTATTTATATTTGTACAAAGGTTTCTTTAATTTATAATAAAAAAGCACTATTTTTATATGAACTTTTGTCTCATTGTTTGATTTGTTGTGACATAAAACACTGAATTGTAGGTTGTCATGATTTCCACCTCATCTCTAATTAACTAGTAGGTTAATTGGTTAATCTAAATTGCCCATAGGTGGTAATATCAGTGATTGGTTGTTCTTATCCATATGTCCAGGTCATTATTGAACATGAGAATCATTTCTCAACTAACTTACCTGGTTAAATAAAGGTTAAATTAAAAAAATCTCCATCTCTACCTTTAGATCACAGCAGCTCTTTATATAAATTACACAAAAAATGACTTAAACTTTTAAACATGTCATCAGTTTGGTTATGTACAACAGATAAGTCTTTATTTAGGTCACTTTGAAATGCAACATTGTGTCTCCTTCTAATTCTCTGCATTGAGAATCTCTTGTTAAGATGAAATTAAGCAACCGTTTCAACAAAATACACCAGAACTAAATTAGAAACGCACTTGGCTAACCTTCTACAGAAGTACTGATGTGACTCACTGGTTTCTTTGGAGGTGAAGTACAACCCAACATGCTCCCACATGCAGATACACCGTGACGCTGCATTGTAATGCAGAAATGTGTAGTTATTGTCACACCCTGCACACAAACACCAGTGGCACATGTTGTGTTTTCAGTACACAGGAACTTCAACACAAGTTGTATTTAGACTTACACGGTAGTCAGACAGGGTGCAGTCAGCTCTGTGGAACAATGTATTCTCACGTTGAAGCACAATGTGTCTGAAGTGTGTGTTCACCTGCTTCTGAGATGACAGCCACACACAGGTCAACACACAGTTATAGTATGGAGTTCACTCAGTGAGACGCAGACACCAGACCAGCTGCATTAGAACTACATCAGTGTGCATCTGCTGTGTGAATTATTGTTGAGATTATTTTTAGAAGAACACATCCTGTGTTCCTTGGGCCTCTTTCCTTTCTAAAAGCTGTGCGGGTTTTATCTGATTTACTGCGTGCATGGGTGTAGGAATATTTTTGCTTGATTATCTGCATGAAGTCTTGAAAATGGAAATCCCTCTCATCTAAACACTTGTGCTGAATGTTTATCCCATCTGTTTTTTCTTAAAGGCCAAATATAGCGTTTCTGAGATGAGCCCTGTTTTAGTACGCAGTTTATATAAAAGACTGTGACCTTACTGACTGTGAGCAGAAATATGTGCACAGTTATGACAGACTGCTGCAATGATGGATGAACGGGAATCTGTAATAACATCCATATCCAGCATAATTACGGGAAGAAGCTCCTGCTTCAACAGCACTTTACGTTTTCTCAGAGTAGAGGTGAAAACACTGGAGGGTCTCTGAGGGGACTGGACTTTGTAAACCTTTGTAAACTTTCTTTCTTTCTTTCTTTCTTTCTTTCTTTCTTTCTTTCTTTCTTTCTTTCTTTCTTTCTTTCTTTCTTTC
>JAQQZY010000028.1:21654346-21671230 GCA_030068375.1 Ostorhinchus rueppellii | reverse complement strand
TCTTTATGTTTGAAGCCTGAAATGTGGCAAAAGGTTGCAAGGTTCAAGGGGGCCGAATACTTTTGCAAGGCACTGTAAATGACCTTTACATTCACATTGAACCAGTGTTTGTCCAATATTGGGGTTGGAATTCAAATGGAGTCGCCTGAAATTTTTTTCGCAGATGGGAAGGGAAACAACAGGGGTTCGAGGTGAGAAAAAAAAGACAAATACTAACCTGTAGTCATACACTACGTGTTGGTATTTGTGAAAAAAAAAAAAAAAGCCTCTGGCAGGAACCCCAACAAAACAATAGTTTCACACAAGACCAGCACGTAATGATCCGGGGGGGGGGGGGCACAAGGATGCGACCTTTGGATGTTATGAGCAGGAGGAGGGGCTCCAGCCACCAGGCGCTAGCCTATGACTCCTTCTCTCTACGCCCGAAAAGTCTGTGACACAAGAGGGAGCCAATGAGGTCACTGAAGAATGTTTGTGTGTGTCCATATCAGGCCTTGAACAGTTTGTGTGTGCAGATGCGTGCATGTGTACCAACATCGAGTCCATGTCAGTTGAGGTCAGTGAAAGGAAGAGATAGTGACGAAGCTCCTGTTTAGATTCCAACGCTGGAGAGATTGAGAAACTGTCCTTGCAGACAGAGACAGTAGCCAAATAGAAGAAACAATAATTTCCTGATAACCCACTACTGCATTTGTTTGCAGAGAGGGTCCCACATCGCCCGGTTCCCCCCTTTTAGGGCCAAAAGAACAGGTGACCATTGATTTTTATCTGAAGCCGGCGCGATCCAGTCGTGCTTCAACATTCTCCAAGTTGGTATCCGTTTTCTTGCAGAGTTTAGGAACCAAGTCCATGTTACGGTTCTGCTCCGACTGCGTGAGAGTCTGAGTGTTGACCACCCTGGTCAGACAGTCGACTTTCCCCCCAGCTGCTCCACACATGCCTGAAGAACAGCTAGGTCTTTCTTCATTTTCCGGTGTCTCAAAAAATCACCAGCTCCAATCAGTGAGAAAAAGAGAACCATAAATCCAAATATCCAGACGTCTTCTGTGTCTTCAACAGCCAATGTTGAAAGTCACACCGCCTGCCATTTCTGCCAGGAATCCAGTGCGTATCCAAATGGGTAGGTCCCTGTAGTGCACGCAGCCTCTCCGGTTTGCTGCTTTGTAGTTGAAAATATCTGATCAATCGCATTAAGGGACCAGCTGACCAAATCCATTTTCCCCGTTTGTCTGTGTTGCAAAGAGAAGCTTGAGTAAGGGCAGACGAGACAGAGCAAAGCAGTGGATTTAGTTTAGGGGAGGAGAGAAAAAAGTGTGTCTGACCTCGAAGAGTGCTGAGAAGAGAGAGATAATATACATTATATAGACTAAATATAATCTAAAATGAATGTTTATTTGCAACTACTATTACATGATCAAAAACAAATTCATTTTAGCAAATAAATAAATAAAATCTCAGTTTTGAATGTCTGGGGTTGCCAAAAATGTGTGGTGTTAAAATGGGGTCATGAGCCAAAACAGATTGGGATCCACTGCGGAACACCATCACACGTAGAGTGTGTTGTAGGTCTATATATTGGTACGACTTAGATTAAAACTAGAACACCAGTGAGGTTGGAAGCATCCTTTCTTTACTCCTTGAAAACCATCAGCTCAGCAGCAACAGGGACTCAAAACTCTACTTACCCAACGATTAATAAGTGACACAAATAGAGTCGTGTTCATGTTCCCTGGCATCTACATGGTATTTACAGTGCATGTGTAAATGTGTCTTATTGTAAAGGTTAGCTCTTTACAATAAGAGAAGCTGAAATCAGAGCCGGGCCAAGTTAAACAAACAAGTCTTTCCTGGAACAGAGGTCGTCAGGTGACCAGGTTGACCTGAAACGCTCTGGTTGACTGGCGGAATGGCGTATCAGCAAAAAGGACTGCACTTACTGGATGTCATTGTCACTCAGTCCAGTGTACACAACTTAAATAAACATGCAAATGGAATAATGCAAAACAAAACAGAACATTGCATGAAAAGTTAGGTTAATGGGCTGTGATGTTTTTCAAACTATTTTAGGACGTACTGTAGAAGATTATAGCACAGGAAAGAGCCAGAGAGGAAATGTTTGTTTGGTTTTTTGCAGGTTCATGCGTGTTTAATCAGTACTTGGCTTTGTCAGTCAGATTACTTGCATCCATTCAGTCATTTTCTGCAGTTGGTTCCATTTTAATGTTGCTTGTGAACAGATGGTTGATAATTCACGTCCTCTCTCTTTTCAAGGAATGAGAGAGAACTGAATGACAGAGAATGGGAAAAGCAAGCACCAACGGTATTAAAAAAAAAAAAAAAAACAAGCTGTGGATTAGAAAAAGAAAACTTCCTTATCTGATTATTTCACAGCAGTTATATACTAGAACACACATTAACACTCCTTCACAACTGTGTCACAGCTGAAGTACATGCTCCTCATGTGTGTCAAAGATCTGAGCAACACGTCACAGGCTGAGAAAACCCGAGTGTGAGCTTTGCCCAGAGTTTTGTCTCTCAGACAGAACTTCACCACAAATTGCAACAGACCAAGCGAGAAGAGTAATATTAAGTCACTTATGTAACTAATTGGCTTTGATATTGACTAAAAGTACAAATCACTACCAAATGGACCATGCTCAGAAACATCCCCAACAAATCTATTTAGAGGCAAAGTGCAGGGTAAATTCCACACTGTGTACTTGTGATGATAGGAAGGGGTCATGCAACAGGGGGGTGCAGTAGTTAGTGCTGTCACCTTACCCACTGTGTGGAATTTACATGTTCCCCCCAGGCTATGCAGGTTCTCCTCTAATCAAAAACACATGCTAAGCTAGTTCTCCTGTCAGTGCCTTTGACTGAGATGTTGGCTTAGATTTGTCAGCACAAAAAAAATAACAATAAAATAAAATCTGTCAGCACCTTTAGAGTCACTAGTTCAACTTTTATTTATCTCAAATGGATAATTAATGTCCAGCTTTCTCACATGCATCCAAATCAGTAAAGGAAACATATAAAGACACATATGGACCCATAAAGTCATCAATCAATAAATAACTAAATTCCAATAAATACATCTCCTAGGAATTGTCAGTTTCATTTAAAATGAGTGGGGTCTGTGTTTAAATGTTGGAATGAATACAAAGGTTGACTTTTTTTTCCTAGAGGGAAAATAAAAAGGAAATTTTCCAAATTCAAAGCTGCAAGACTTGATCACAGTGAATAAACTACCAGAAGTTGACGGTCCCGGATATCTGGTCTGTGTTGAATTGCTTGATGTAAGTACACAAGGATCTGGTGCTTTTTTTGTCTTTTTATGTTGAGCAGCAGAATTGTTTCCAGGTCCCATCTGACCAACACTGATCAGTGATCAATAATTCTAGCTGTCAATCACATATTAACCCAAATCTCTACTTGAAACGCCTGTGATAAGACAATAACCTGCTCATGAAGTACATTTTTTACTGATAAAAACATAAGGAACACAGGTTCTAAATGTGCTAGTTTTTATACTGTTGTGTATTTATGCATGCTGTACAGCAGTCACCACAAAAGCATTGTGGACATAGCAACATGATTGTAAGGCTCTTGTATTCCAAATATACTAATATCTCCCAAAATATTGGTCCTATCAACTTACTGTTTTCACTACTGTCTTCCTTGACCAAAAATACATAAGGATGCCAAACTGCAGCAGTCAGCTCTTTACAGATTTTGTGTGATTCCCAAGACACACACAGATATAAAACTACTAAACTGTATTTGAACCCAATTGCAACACCATAAGGCAGGTATAAAGTTTATCACCAGTTTTAATATTAAACAGTTCAAAGGCACACAATTCAACAGTCAGTCCTAGGTTCTGCCGGGGAAAGCCTTTCTGTTGTCGTTCGGCGTAGCTTCTCCAAGTAGGCAAACTGCGAGGCAGGGGTTCAACATCTCAGTCGAACCGGGGATCAACCAGACAGGGGGTCGGAAACGGGCCAGGGGTTGAGAACCAGGAAATCCAGCATAGGAAGAGACAGCAGATGTGGTCAGAGTCAGAAGGCGGGTCGGGTTAGCAGGGAGCAGACAGGGAGATGTGGTCCAAATGAAGCAAAGGCAGAACAACCAGACAACAGGCAGGAAGATGTAGTCAGAACCAGAACAGGGTCAGAACCAGAACAGGTCAGAGGCAGAACAGGGTCAGGATCGAAAGCAACAAACTGGGTAAACGCTTGAAAGACATGCGGATGCAGAGGAACAATCTGGCAGAGAACACACAGAAGAGCAGTGAATATATAGTCCCTCACCGGTGACCAGCACCAGACTGATTAGGGGGCGTGACAGACAGAGTGAGGGAACGAGAGAAGCAGAAAAAAGGAGCAGAGACATGACAACATATGCACACGCGCACACACACACACAAGCGCTCACTTTTATAATATAGATTATAACAAACTGAAAGGCTATGATGGACTTTGTCAAGAACTCTGTGTGTATTATTTTATACATTTTGCCTTTAATGCTTTGCAGATTAACAACGAGGCTGAAACCTGTCCCACCTAACATCACTAACCCCTATTCAGATGATAGTTCATCACAGAACCGCAGTAGTTTATGAATATAAAGCAGTAACTAGTAAAATACTATCACAATAACCTATAAAAGATGTCAAAATGACATGAAAATGTTAACATTTACAAACTATCCTTTTACAAAAAATGTAAATAAACAGAAAAAACTATGCACAACATGAAGTATGAACCGTCTTTTGAGAAATAAGTGCCATTTTAACTATATTCTGCCTGTTACTAAATATTTTGTGCCTTTTGTAGATCCATTGCGATCTGTACGTTCTAATGCACATGTGTAAATGATAAACTGAGGAATGATATTGTTAAAATTGCACTTATTTTTAATGAGAAATTTCAGGTTGTTCATGATTGTTCATGTTATTCACATTTTTACCCTCGGCCACGCTGGCCATAGGGTATTATCATCAGTTGGTCATCTGTCCGTCCGTCTATCCAAAAACGTTGGACGTACAGATAAATCAGGCCATTGGGTGGCGGTAGTGTGCCTGGTAAAGTAAGCTGAGGGTTTTCAAGTGTGCTCACATTTTTATTTTATTTTTTAAGATTTTCATCATGTATTTTTACTTTTACTGTTATTGTTTTACTGCTACTCTTGAGCTTATATTTACCTGTAGGTGGTCACTGAACTAAAATGAGATTGACACCCCTGGTACAAAGTTTTTGTCTCATTGTATTATTACATTATTCAGAAAAGTTTGAGACGTCCGTAATTTGAGGCATCCTGCAGTGCGTGGGCTTTTAAAGGTCCAGCTTCCAGCTCAGTTTAAAGATTTTTCAGGCTGCTAATTTGCAAGAGTAAGGGTCGTTGGAGTTTCCTGAAAATAACGGGCAATTATGTTAAAAGGAAAAAGAACAGTCACTTTTTTTCACACTGAGTTAAATGGATTTTTTTTTTTTTTTTGCATGTCCAGAAAATCACTACGCATATGTCTCCAAATAAGTACCCCAGCTTTTCTATCAAAAAAAGAAAAAATAACACTGGTGTATTTCTAATCCCTTTTGGAAAATCCAACTTAAGACTAGGGGAAGAAAAATATAGGCGGACCTCTGTTCTCCTTTTTCAGTAGAAAATTCCTGTCAGGACATGAAAGGTGTCCCAGGAAAAACAAGCGGCTGCCATGGCAATACCCGCAGAAGACACTCCGATCCCTCACGTCACGGGAAACCACACAGCACGGATAATGCTTCAGAAACAGCCCCTTCTACTTCCATGGAAACACCAGGCAGGGAGCAGCAGGGATCGACCTGACTCTACACTGAGCACTGTGTCCCAGTCGGCCTCTCTCGGCCCACACACTGGCTCCAAAGCATGTCCTGCTGCACCCTGACTCGCACAACACAGCAAACCTCAACCTCAAGAGTCACTGCCACGATAATAAAGGCCACTATTATGGGCTTGGTGGCTTATAGAGTAAACAGAACTTTTATTTATTTATATATTTTTTTGCTTTATTCTCGATGGGGAAAACCAGCTGTACTGTAAACGGGCTGGAAGCTTTCATCTGCTATTGGAAATCCTAGATTTGGCCATTTGCAAGGTAGGCTAGTGGGATTTTTTTGAGGGTTTATTCTTGTTCAAATGCATTTAAAAAGTCCACTGTGCATATACGGCAGTGGTTTTAAGTGCGTGTAGAGCATGCAGACAGGGTAAAGAAGTCCAACCTCTAATTATGCCTTGCAACAAAGATACTTAAGCTGCTTTACATGGATGCCTTATGCACAGGGTCAAGTAATAGGATTTACAAAGACAAAGGTTAATTAAGAATGGCACTGCTACTGATGCATGTTAACATTGGCTCTGGAAAGACAGGACGTATAAGATCATTTTAGAATTCACAGTGTGTTAAAGAATAAATGAGCAGCCACAACAGAGAAGTAATGTTACACATTTTAAATCCAACAAGAGCCTGAGATGCTGCATTCCATTAATATTACATGATTGAAGGATTAAATAAAGCAGCTAATTTCATTTTTTTGCCACATTTGAATGTAATCGCAGAATTGAACATTGTTCCTGACCAACTGCAGGTCTCAAAGTGGGATCAGCTAAAAAAGACCCTGACTGAAGCGTTTCAACATGACCACTGGCTTTTGTTTTTCCCCAGCGCTCTTGTGAACTTGCCAGATACCAATTCAACACAGACCTTACGACTGTGGTGAAATAGGATATTTGCAGCATGACTGTGCAGCTGAAAAACTCGCATGAAGAAACAGGATTTCTCTGAAACAATTTTGGGGCCTCACTGAATCCAAGATTCCAAGAATTTGTTGTGTTCTGCAGGGAATAGTGGGCCTCAGAGAGGAGTAAACATACAACAAAGGCCTGATACAGGTCGACAGCTCAGAGTGAGACCTTGGAGACTTTGATAAAGTTCGGGATTTGAGTGGTTTAGTATGCATTAATGAAGCAAAAAATAATTCACAAGTGAGAAAACAATAATAATCACAGTTGAAGGTTGACCTATATAACTGCAGACAATAATATCCTGCATATGGAAGAGCAAGAGTGTTGCTTGGTAACGCATAGAGAGAAAATACAAAGTACGGAAGGAACTTGTAGTGTGAAAAATGTGTGAATACGTAAACCTTTCTAAATGCAGTTTCCAAGCCGGTCATGGCAAGTAAACACACAGTTTAAAGGAATGAGCTCACAGGTCAGTAGAGGACAGCATACACGCAAGCGCACACATTTTCACTGTTCTGACTCATATGTTTAGTTTATGGAGATTTGTAAAGCAGGCCACAAGCGTTAAAAAAACGACCAGAGGGTGAAACTTCTTTTCTTTCGCCTTAGCTTCACTAGCTCTCTGTTATTTTATCATCTGCCTTTAACAGCTGAAATCTCATTTTCTGCTTCACATTAGATTATTATCTTTAGAGCATATTTGTACGATCTCTGGTGTTAGTGGTTGTTCCACCGGGTTTACAAATATGTCACAGGAATAAAATTGAGACTTTTTCCCCATTCTACGACAAACAAAACCACTCAACATAGAACTACATTTGGAGCATGCACAATAAACAGCCCCCTAAGGACATTATTATCAAAGATTATAATAGACGGACAACTATAATAGACCACTATTTTTATTTTACAGTCAAATGAAAGGTGTTGTTGTGTATATAGAGAAAAGCCATAAAAGTGTTGAATGAATAGCGGTGATTATTACACTCAATTCCTGCAGGTTGAGTCATAAAGTACACACAGTGACTGTAAACAGGGATGGATCACAATTCCCATCATCCGGACTCACACACAATGACACACACACACACACACACACACACACACACACACACCCTATCTGGATACATATTATGCATCAAATGTTATCCCGTTCACTTGCCAAAAATTAAATATTTTATCATGTTTTCTCGTATCTTGTTCAATTTCGACAAACCGTCTGTTATGAATATCCATGTGGGAAGTGCAACTGCAAAGACTGGAAGTAATGAAACCATTGCAACATCGGTTAAGACAGGAAAATAACATTGCAACATTTAGACTTTGCATTATATCCTGAAGCAAAAAAAAACAAAAAAAAAACGTTAATGTACATTACACTGTTGCAAAATGGCTTTAGTGAGAAAAACACTTGCACAATTTTCATGCTGGAGGAAGATCTTAAATAATTCTCTCCATTAATAATGAAATAGTGGGTCTAATTGATGGTACAGGTGCAGATGGTAAAAAGGGATCACACCAAGAGGTGCAGCTGCAGGAGGGAAAGTGCTTACTGAGAAGTTCATTATCAATGAAATCTGCACATGTGTAGCATATGTGTGTCGCTCTGAGGTTCGGTGTGCACTTTTGTAATTTTTCGACACAGCAAGAGAGGAGGGAAATGCACCATTTTTTCAGCAGATGTGACAGATAGTTGATATATTCCACAGAGGCCACACTGTGTTTTTGTGGCAGTAATTGGAGTAACTGGAAATGGATTAAATGTGTAGTAATGAGTCAGTTGTGGATCACTTCATTCTGATGAAATGAGAATAATTTTGGCTAAAAAAAAAAAAAAAAGATGCGATGACTTCGTGATTTCTCGTGAAACACTGCGCAAGCCTTATTCTGGGGAGTTTTGTATTATCGCAGGATCAGCCTGGCTGTTATCTGAAACATCTTCAGCGTAATTCACACAGGCATAATGTTGATGTAAAAATAAACTGCAGATAATTTGTGCGCAATTTAGAATTAACTCTAAATTTATTGAGGAAAACCCATTAGAGGGCTCATATTTATCTAAACTCACTTTTATTAGTCTTTGGTTCAGTATTTGTGTATTTGGACCTTAATAGTTCATAAAGTTTGAATTTGAACCCTCCAGGAGCTGCAAAACTATCTTTATATTAATTTTGGCAAAATTTAAGTCGATTTCTACAACCTGTTTCAATTCCTGCTTAATTTCTTATGTTTTAGAACTAGTTACATCACAATATTTTCACAAATAAAGGCAAAGACACATCAGCCTAATTGTTGGTGGTCAGACATTGTCGGAAAGTCTGGCGAGGTCGGTGACATGAGTCTAGTTGGTGTGTTCGGAGCAATTGTTAATGTCGTCGCAAGTCTATTCGTCTGATTCAGCGTGTGTAATCAGCTACTAGCCGTCGTTCAGTCGTACCGATCTGATTGGATAGCCTCCGCATGAACGAGACATTTACATGTGAATCCAGCTTTGCCAAGGTACTTCACACTATTACTGTCTTCTATAATATTTCATTCACTGCTCATATCGTATTTGAATGAGTGTCAGTCGGTGTTGCCTAGGGACTTCATTCATTCCATGATGTGAACACTGTTAGCATTGTTAGCATAGTGCGATTTCTCCTCATTTTTCGCCTGCAACATCTTTCTTCTTCTGCAGGAAGACTATGCCAGTATCTTCTTTGTACTAGGCATCTGTTCAAGAAGTGCAACAACAACAACCCTTCTTGACTACACAACACTCTCTGCCGACAGCAGTGACTTGACAAGCTGTGTTTAGAGAGATGTTCTATCATTTTCTGGTTTTATATCTCACGCAAGCACAGAATGTACGCTGAAGTTGGTAGTCAATTTGGTGTTTCTTCACACTTTTTTGACCGTGTCAGGAAGACGGGAGCCAACTGATTAGTCGGGCTACCTTTTCTGGTAAGGATCGGCAGTCAGGGTGGTGTGTCTTTGCCTTAAGGTCAAGACTTCGAACATTTCTCCGACTACTCCATAGCTGTTTATCAGCAGCAGCTGTAAAAACTGAAAACGTGTCCAATTACCTAAAATGTTCAGTTGTTGGTTGTATTAACAAACACAAGTGGCTGAATGGGACAAAAAGCTCAGTCAATAGCCAGGAGGGGGTGGGGCATGAAGTGGCTCATTTGCATTTAAAGGGCCACCGCTCAAAATTACCTTTCTGATGTCATTACTCAGAGATAGGATTGAAGATGGACCTGTGGAGTTGAATTAATGAGGAATTCAGACCCAAGCAGAGCACTTACAGTTTATGTATAGCACAGGGAAATGGTTGAAAACACATAATTCCATTTTTTTAAAAAAAGAAGAAGCTAAACATCACTCCTTTAATCCTCATGTGATTATTGCACAATATCAACCCCAAAAATAGTCTGACAACGAGAGAAAGTTATTAAAATGTAAATGCGTGCAGTATTTATTTAATGATAAAGAAAAAGGGGAAAGAATGAGTTTAGAAGTGGAGCTGAAATACTGTGAATATTTGTAACGTAAAGGATCTGCTTTCAGAACAGCTTGTCTGACACACGTCTTATGAATGAGAAAATTACTACCATAGACAGAAGAATGGGAGGAGGGAGGGAGGAGGGAGGAGGGAGGAGGGAGGAGGGAGGAGGGAGGAGGGAGGGAGTTGCTCTCTTAGTAACAATTCAAGGAATTGATTGTGGCCTCTGAGAAGTGTGACTCATCCTGTGGCGTATCAGGAAACCCTTCTGATGTTGGTCACAACCTGTGCCTTTCATGAGTGTGGTCACATTTTATGCAAAACTACCATCCCTATAGCTTCTTTCTCTTTCTGGTTCTCTATTTTCAACTTCATTCACGTTTTCAAAATGTACATGATGTGTGGGTCCACTGTCTGCCTCCACATTCTCTACTTCCTACAGTGATACTTATGCAGGATACTGACACATTGGTGATTGGAACTGGCAATCCTGGAACAAAACTCTACATACCAGACAGCTCACGTCAGACCAGTTTCTTATTTGTTCAGAGCCTCACTTCCAATAATAGAGCCATATAGTGTAGTCAGCATGAATGTGCATTATTTATAACTAATAAATAATTTGCAGGACATATAAAGGCATTTTAAAGAAGAAACTGCTTAAGAAACATACATGGAAAGAATAAATGAATCAGAAGTCGAGACGTGTAATTCCAGTCTCATCTGAATCACTCATCTGGAATCTGTGTGTAAGCCCCACCAGCACATTTAGCCAAAAATCTATGAACTTTTACGTCCGCGACTCTATAATCTGTCAAAATCAACTCGCTTCTCCAAACATCTGGAGATTTCTAATAAAACCTCAGCAGTGAAAGGCAAAGAAACTTCCCCCATGGTTTCTATCTCTTTCATGATATGTGACATCAGGCTGTTAGAGCAGAAAAAACCCACCCCCTCCTCCTTTTACCCACGCCAGTGATAGGAAGTGACTCTGTTGAGACCCCCGTGTTTCTACAGCAGTGAGGATAACACTCCTGTCAGATTATTAATTTCCTCTAAACTCTGTGTCTTTACCACTGAAGCCCCAGTGTCATGTTTAGTCACATAAAGATGAACCCACTAGATCCAGTCAGATTGAACAATTCCACTGCTTTGTTGGTGAGTGGGCAAAGGAAACAGCTTTATGACTGACTATTCACCATTCCTGTAAAAATGTCAGTGTAACATTGTCAAATCTTATATACTACGCCAGGAACTTTACATCGGATTTTTACTTCCTCATAATAATTTGTCGTGAGAAAGAATATGTTCTCACTTCACGACATATGTACATGCATGTATTTCATCATCCGGTGCGTGTGTGTGTGTGTGTGTGTGTGTGTGTGGTGTGTGGTGGGGGAGGTAGAAAGAAAGACAGTAAGAGAGAGCGATAAAGCCACTCTCACACAGCAAATGGTGGGAAGTGAGAGTGAAACACTTGAGGTTTTGGACATCAAAGGCTTAAACTTCATATCTTTATGCTAATCTGACTCAGGTGAGCACTGTCAAACACAAGTTTTCTCCTTGTTTCCAGGAAAAGACTGCTGCAGAAGTCAAGGTTTTTCTTAACACATCAGGTAACCAGAAAGCATAGACTTCCCATAAACTACAGCATTGCAGTGTAACAAAACCATCTGGCCCTTACAAAAGCAGTGATGTGAGAATAAAAGCTTATGACACTTCAACAGAAATTCTGATTGATTTAACTTTTTCGCTTGAATACCTTTAAAATGTTGCAGGATAGCGACGCTTCCCCTGATCTGTTGGATTTCCTGGAAATTAAATAGATAGCCTTATTTGGAAGTCAAATAACACGGTGACTATTCAAATATCCTTCTATTCCAGTAATTCAGATATGACACAAGGAAATGCCTCTTCATCCTCCACTACACATGCACACTCCTATAAAGCACATTATTTCCTGTCACTGTGATAAGACTTAACCAACTAACTCCTAAGTTTCTTTTTTAGTTCACATTAAAAGCATTGTACATGTTCATATTTACTGTAACGCATTCTGATTGTCTGGCACCGGCTCCTTGTTACCCTCCTACAATCATATACAAGTTACTTTTACTGTTCAGAGTCGCAAGAATAGAGTGGCTGCTTATTTAATATGCTGTGAGAAAGTTCAACAAGCAACCGTTAAGGGTGTGAGAGCTGGCCTTTGCCCCAGTGTAAACACATTATAATTATATCTCTTCAGAACTGTAGCTGTAAAGTTTTATGCATGCGTTGAGAAGAAAAAACAGCTATTATGTCACTTCTACAGAAGGTTTCTTTAATCATAAAAGGAGTTTACACTGTAAGAGATAAAACATTGACTCAACTTAAAAAAATGTCTTTAATAGGTCACACATTAAAAAAAATAGTTGAGTGAACCAAATTAAATTATATTGGATGTAATTTAATGCAATTTAATTTGGTTCACTCAACTTTTTTATTTTATTTTATGTGTGACCTATTGCAGAAAAAAAATTAAAATCACACCGCACCCCACTATTATACAATCCACTGTCTTGCACATATGACTGGAATACATTTTAGCATAGAAGCTACACTGGTGTCCACATTTTTTTTCTTTTTCCAATGTTGTGATATAGTGCATGGATATTAGAAGTGCATGTGTACTATGCATTTACGTGTTTTTGGGGGGGTTTTTTTCCCTTCAACGTATTTATTTATTGCCACTGTTGCACTGTGTCACTGCTGCACTTTATGGCTGGAGCCTTCAGCTGTCCATTCAGTGACAGGTCTGAGTGAACTGGTTTATGTTATGTGTATCTAATGTTCTGTCCTGCTGTGACCCCATGTCTGTGAACTGAATTTCCCCCAGGGGATAAATAAAGTGAATCTAAATCTGAATGTGTGACCCCTTTATTGTGTTTTGTTCAAGAGATATACAGCCATATATCAGCCATCTATATTATAAAAGCCAAGTGGCCTCTGTGTGCATGTGTATGTGTGTCTCGGGACTCAAACAAAATCTGGAATGAGCTGACTGCTGTGGTTTAACACACTTATGTATTTTTGGTCAAGGAACAGACTGGCAAAAACGGTTAGGCAATAGAACCAGTATTTTGAGAGATATTAGTAATTTTGGAATACAATAGCTTTACAATCACGTTGCTATGCCCAGAATGCTTTGGTGGTGACTGCTGGACAAATGTAGTACAGAATGCGCAGGTACACAACAGCATAAAAACAAGAGTGCTCGGTGAGCGCAAACCTCCGCCAAGGTTATGACATCATGACGTCAAAACCGCTATCCGGATCATGACCAACATTTAATGGGATCATCCTTGGGCGATTCTCTATCACTGGTGAAATTTTCAAGAAAATCCGTCCAGTAGTTTTTCTGTAAAGTTGCTAAAAAAAAAAAACAAACCCACACACACAGACAAACAAACAAATAAACGCTGGCAAAGACATAACCTCCTTGGCGGAGGTAACTTGCACATCTAGACCCTATGGATCCCCACAGGTCAATGTGCTGGTAACACTGTGACCACTGGTAGGTAAAGTGGTATTCATTTTGATTCTGATTCCAGTGGGACCTGTCAGTGGGTGGGATATATTAGGCAGCGAGTGTTTAGCCATCAATGTTGATGTGTTACAAACAGCAAAATGGACAAGAGTAGATATCTGAGCATCTTTGAAAAAGGACAATTGTAATGATCAAATCAGTGGGTCAGATCATCTCCAGCCCTGTGTTCCAATATTCATACTTTCTGTACTTATCGTACTTAGTTTGAGTACAAAGGGTGTTCATATAATGATTGCAGAGAAAATAAGTGTACTTAAAATACCCAGATGGTGCACTCATAACGGTCAAATCTTGAAGTATGGATCTATGTTCACTTTTCGCACTCAATGACCGCCATTTTAGCTACATAATGGAAGAGGCGGATCCAACTTGGCTCACACCTGCAGCGACTGAACCTTACAAATGTAAGTTTTGCCGTTTTACACACTCATAATCGAATGATGTACAATTAATTTGATTACACTTACCAGAACAAAGGGTTAAAATCTTCTGAAAATCAGGGGTGTTTTTTTGATGGACGACAAGGTGCGACGGCAGTCATGATTGTAATTTCCGGTAAGTGCACCAGGGAGTATGTGATTTGGAACAACACTTACCTGCTGAAATCCATGTACTTAGTAAGTACGAACAGTGTACTATGGGTAAGTGTACTCAGGAAAGTAGAGATATCAGAACAGGGCTCAGATCTCGTTCTTTCCTAATGGACATTGGTTCCTAACAACTAAAAGTATCTAAATAACAACAACCAGTTCTCAACCAGCTGTGCAGAACATTATAACCAGCTGTGTGGATGCCTTTTTTTCTCCATTTAAGCAGCTCTGGCCTGAGGCCTAGACTCTACCTGGACCAAGATGTTAACAGCAGATCCCTGAAGTCCTGGAACTAGACATGGATCATGGACTTCCATGGATCAAATTAATTGTCCAACACTTCCTACAGATGATCAATAGTCCTGAGATCAGACTGTCCTTCCTTAGTCCATTTTTGGTGAGTATTACCCACTGTAGACCAGGAACACCCGACAAGCTCTGCAGTGGTGGAGATGTTCTGACCCAGTCATCACTGTTATGATATGGACATGGTCAAAGTCACTCAGTTCTTTATGTTGTTCATTTTGTTGCTTCCGACACATCAGCTTTAAGAACTAACTGTTCATTTGTTGCCTTGTATCTCCAACCCACTGAAAGGTACCTTTGGAATGAAATAATCATTATTATTACGGCTTCTCCTGTTATTTGGTCATAATGTATAAGAGAGAGGAAAACTTTTTGGACATCCATAAAATTTCAATTATCGTGATATATTTGCAGATTTATTTATTTTTTCAAAAGGTGTGGCTGCATCAGAGAGACTCAAATGAATGCAGGTTGTTTTATCTGTTTCTGTTCATTGAAAACAACAAAACTAAATCCTTAACAGTTTCAACATGTCACGCCCTGGATGTGTTTTATTATCCTGGTTGAACATACAGTTTTGACCTTGACAGTGCAGTACAGAGCATGTGCAGAAGGGGGCCTATGGGTTTGGAGAATGGAACAACACTTGGTTGAGTCCAATGACTTAGAAGCAATTCTTAATGTAATATATTACAAATGTATGGGATATCCAAAAACCTTCTTCCACCATTGTATGTATACAGCTATCGTAATATTCAGTGGAGTATTTTAGGTATATGATCAACTTGGATTTGCTGACTTGAATGGACTATGAGCTTTAATGTCTCCAAATGCATTTATTTGAGTGTTTATCACAATGCATCTAAGAAAATCCTGTTTCTGCAGATGTCTGTATTTCTAGGGTACAGTTAATAGGCATTCTAATGGGCAATAAACACCACCTCAGTTGAAATAATCACAGATAAAAGGCAGATTGACATTCTCATGCTAGATTGGTGACTTTTATGTTTGCTTTAGATAAAAGAAAAGCCCACGTCACACATACGCATTATGTCCACTTATCTGGGCTGTGCTGGTGTTTATGCTCTGTCATACTTGTAATGATAGTGTTGAATGCATTTCCATAAAATACCATTCATTACAGTGTTTGTGAGTTTTCCTTCTGCCTTGCTAAGGTAGAAAACAGTAAAATCCACTTATATGGTTGACGTGGTTCACAACCAATGAAGACACTGTTCCTATTTGATGTAAACACAGAAAACTGCCTGAACATGTCTGCAATTTATATATGGAAAAAGGTCCTAAATTGTTAGATTTTCCATTAACTACAAGTATGATCAGAGACACAGGGAGGAAAAAGTATACAAAAGCAGCTGCCACACATTACGAGGCCAACATGAGGAATTTCTCTGTAATAAACAGTACACTGCTAATTTGCTGCAAACCACTACTAATTTGTCATTCTGTATTGATACATTTGCTTCGGATGAAAATCGTGCATGATTTAATCTAATAAAAGACAGCTGGCAGTTGGGTAAACAATCAGTGAACTCAAATTATACAGTAAATCCATATTAATGAGCATCCTGTCTGCACATGCTAGCAGTTCATGTGCATACAGGTTGAAGCAACTGTATCTATTCTGGGAAATCCATTACAAAGTGTTCTTAATACATGGTTCATGTTCCTGTTATCAGGATGGAGCTTATTCCTATGAAACGGGTGTGATGAATTCCCCTGAAATTCTTCTGGCTGAATTGACAAAGCATGACTGATTTTTTAAGCAGGCTTCATGTTTCTGAGGAACTGTGTGGTTTCTTACCAAAGATTCCTATTATAGTACTGTACTTCGTTTTTTGCAAGTACAACCCTAAAGTCCAAAAATGTGACTGTATAAATGTGAGTAAAAACAGAAATCTCATGAACCCATGTTTTATTCACAATACAGTAAGTTTTTGCTGTCTTGTTGAAGCATGCCAAGCCTTCCCTGAAAAAGAAGTTGGTTGCTCTAAACCTCCATATACCTGTCCATGCTAATGGTAGCTTTCCACTCATAGAAATGCTCAGAAATTCCAAATTTTAATTTTGGAGGACGTAACCAGACTTTATTACTTTTGTGAATTTTCTTTCTTTAT
>JAQQZY010000028.1:21638165-21648876 GCA_030068375.1 Ostorhinchus rueppellii | reverse complement strand
GCCCTGTGATGAACTGGTGACATGTCCAGGGTGTACCCCACCTTCGCCCTTAAGTAGCTGGGATAGGCTCCATGTGAGGATAAAGCAGGTTCAGAAGATGGATGGATGAATGAATAAAATTTGCACATTTTGTAGACAACTTTACAAATATTTGGTTTTGTACAACTTCTCAATTTAACCCTTTCACCTATAAATTATGAGAACCTTAATCAAGATTTTTTGGTCTTTAGGCATGAACAAAAATGATGTGATTGAAAATTTTCATTTTTCATGACATTACAAAAACATCCACTCTGCTGGACATCATGCGTTTAATTTTGAAGCAAAGAAACATATATTTAGTGATAAATTGTGTCAAAACTGTGAAATAAAAACATTTTTAATGCAGCTAATCTGATGTTTTCTCACATTTGATCATACTCTGATAGTAGTCTTTACTCACTTAGTGGAGATAATATGCAAAAAAGACCTTTTTGTTAATTACAGTCTAAAAACAATAACAGGCAGAGCCAGCCCAAGCCTCCATGAGACCTAAGCAAAATTGGATTTTGGAGCCCTCTATTTCATTTTTTTTTCATTTAATTTGTTTTTTTTCTTCTCTTTTTCCTCTTTACTCCTCTTTCTTTTTTCAGCTCCAGAAGGGTACATTCTTTTTTGTGACATTGTTTGGAATGGAAGTACTTGTGAGTTGGATGTGTAGTGTGCGCTACATACACGGCAGGAGGCATACGTTATGGTGCAGCAGAGTTTTCACATTTAAACAGAGGCAGGAAGAATCACTAGGCCTATATCAACAGCACCACAGAAAAGAGTGTTTTTGTACAATAGTGTCATTTTCATTTTATATAAATCGTCACTCATGCATGCAAAAACTACTTTTTTTCTTAATTTCTCTTGGGAGCCCCCTAGTGGTTGTGGGGCCCTAAGCAGGAGCTTAGTTCGCTTATGTCTCGGGCCGGCTCTGAAAACAGACAATTAATAATTTACACTCAATCATGTTATGGTGCTTTTCCACTCTGAACCCTACACCACTCTACTCGGCCCACTTCGGCATGACACAACACTACCCACTTGTCGGACTGGCACGATTGTGCCAGCCGTTACTAGTCAGGATTAGTTGAAGTGGGTGGAGTTGGCGGAGTGGACACAGCCGTGCTGTCGTTTTCAGGCGACTAATAAAGTGTCACGCTGCGGTCAGTAAAGTACACAACAATGATGGAGGCACTGGATGACATTGAGGTGGTACTGCTGCTGTTGTTTGCGCTGTGGTTTGCCTGGCGGGTGATTATTTCCCCGAGCTTCGTCGCACGTATGACAACATTTCCTCTGACCAATCAGTGGACAGCACTGTTCACGTCACGTTTTAGTACCTGCTCGGCACAGCTAGATACATCTCTGAAACGGCTACAAAAAATGATAACGGGTCCCAGGTCCAACCCCCAGTGGAAAAGGGCCATATTGGGGTACAGTCGAACCGTGCCGAGTAGAGCCGTTACGAAAACGTGCAGTGGAAAAGGGCCATAAGTGCAGATTAGGTTTATAAAGAACAGTAAAGTTACAGTAATGGTATGAATATCAGTATATGGGATGATGCATAAGTGTCTGCTGTGTTTTCTGATATGGAACTAAAATAACAAAACCCATGAATATACTAGAGAACATGAGCAACTGTCCACTGGAGTGACCACTATGCATGAAAGGGTTAATGACAACAGTAACAACAGACATAATTCTTACAATAATATGTGGAAGTTTACCAAACTCAATCACCTAAGTGGCTGTTTTCTGAGAATAAGTGGATGATTAAATGACTGTATTTAGACTGATAGTGTTTGAGTGCACTGTGGATGATGAGCTGGGGAGGCTGGTGAAACAGGAGAGAATGTGCTGTTGATGCACTGCACAATGAATGGCCAGATTCCATTTGTTCTGTGCCTGCGTGGTGTCCAGTCTGAGAAACCCAAGCTCCTCCGGTCTGAGGTAATGCCATAGTGTTTGCAGACGGCTGCACAAGTGGATCAGATGACGGCACTGAGACCGGCCAGAGACACTTCATTTTTAATCAACTCACTGACACACACATTCCCGGTCACTCTCAGTCTGTTTATCTCTTTCATCCTGACACGAAGCAAGCTGTCTTTTACTTTCCTGGAGCTGAAAATAGCAAATCCCCTGAAAATGATGCCCTTGGTGTATATATAAGGCCACTTTATTTATCAGGAAACTTTTTACAACCGGAACTTTTAAGGACTTTTGTGCACCTTGTAACAGCTCCAGTAACTGTACATCATAAAAAGAGGTTTGATAGTGGAATAAACTTTCATAGTACATGTAGTTAAAGATGTGAAACCCACACTACATAAATATACTGTTTTATGTCTAAAAGTGTAAAGCAGCACACATCAGGTTCAGCACTCTCAACTGTCTGCTTTATTATGGATTATCTTGAGCTATTCCTTAAGCCTTCGAGACCCAGAACTATTTTTTGACGCAACTTCTAAATGAATTCCTCTCTACCTTTAATCTTTCTCTATTCCTTTTTCACCATTCATTGTAATATTATCCACTTCATTCTTCATTTTGTGTCTATATGTATGTGTAAGTGAAGATAAGTGAGGTTAACTATTTACAAAAGATTCAAGGGACTTTATTTTTCATAAATTAGGATGATATGAAGCTAAAGGATAGGCTGTTATGTGGAGAAGAGGTGGGATTAAAGATGTTATACCTCCTCCCACTCCTTTTTGAATGTGTAAATGAAGTCATACTTTGTTTTCGTGGGTATGTTTTTTTCATATTTTCTTGCAATCTGTTTTATTTATAAGGGCAAAGTAGGATTAAATTTGTTTTGTTGCATTTTAGAAATAAACCAAACTGGAAAAAAACAAAAAAAACTGACCATTTTTAAGTGAAAACCAGATATTCTTAGAGTTCTGGGGTGTCAAACTCATTTTCTCCAAGGGCAATATCAGCATAATGGTTGCCCTCAAAGGACCAGATGTAAAGGTAAAACAGTATAAATGTAACTCAATGTAAATAAATAATGTAAATGTAATGTAATATAAAATCAATGCAACTACTCCTTAATATTAAAAAACACTGAGTTCTTTATTTATTCAACCTACAAACATTACATATATATTTACATAAATGTAAAAAAAAAAGTATGTTTGCTTATTGCTCTGTTATTATTATAACATAAATCATTAATTTATCAGGTTAAAGAACTCACATTACTCCAGCAATCAATTATCAAACTATCCAAGTGAATAAGAGGGGGGAAAAAAAAGAAGTTACGACATTAACTTTGTTCAAAATCATTGCAGTCCATTGAGGGGATGCCATCACTTCACGGGTAATATAATTGGCATTCATTATGGGAAATGTACCATAGTTTATAGTCGATGCACCCTTTTAACTTATTTATTATAAGACAATTAGACCTTTTAAGCTCTGGCGGGCCACATAAAATGACTCGGCCGGCCACATTTGGCCTGCGGGCCTTGAGTTTGATATGTTATAGATTAAATAGTCAAAATAGTAACTTTTTGAGCAAAACATATCATTAACTGAACATAAAACAAGCATCTACAACTGCTGTCATTTATCAAACTCCATAGGTTTTACTAGTGAATCAATGTTGCAGAAGGAGATGGTGTTTCCATGTTCACTACAAAACTTGTGAACATCCAAATGGGCCATATGTGATGCCCCTGAAAAGATGAGAAACTGCATTTTACTTAAAGTACTAAAATATATGTAGGTGTTAGAGATTTAAAACTTATCAAAGATTATAAATCAGTATATGCTTTTAGTTACCAGCAGCTGATTAGGTCTTTGGGGGGTTTTGCGAATAGTCCATCATGTTGATTTTTTGAAAAAGACAGAAAGAAACAAAGAAAACAAACATCACTATTAACATTTTGGAAACGCTTGCTGGAAATCTTTCAGCACTCGTCCACCTCAGTGCTTCCCAAGACAAATGTCATTCATACACTCTAAAAGGTAAAACATTGCATCAACTTAAAAAAAAATTCTTCAATAAGTCAGACATTAAAAAAAAAAAAAAAAGTTGCGTGAACCAAATGAAATTACAATGAATTACATTTAATGCAATTTAATTTGGTTCACTCAACTTTTTTTTTTTTTTTATGGATGACCTATTGAAGAACATTTTTTTAAGTTGATTCAATGTTTTACTTTTTACAGTGTACATGTTGATGAATTACTACAGTAGAAGTCGTGCGCCTTGCTGCTTTGCTTTGAGATAATGGATCATCATTTTACTCTTCATGTGGGTGGAAAGTAAATGTGTTAGTGCATGTGTGTGGATGACCTAATTTTATCTGTGTTTGAGGGGCAATCTTTAACAATGGAGAGTAGATTCAAAGAAGAACGTCAGAATTCACAAATAGATCATTAATAAAAACCTATTAATCTATGTGGTTTCACTGTGTTTGATGTGGAACAGGCTGTTCACGAAGCACGCCCCCACCTGAAATAGAAACACTTCTGCAGAAAGAGGGTAATTTCACATGGAACTTAACTCATAGGGACATTTCATCATTTCTGTTTAATTGTACATCAGATAGTTTACACTGTGACTGTTGCTTACATAGCTCAATTAATATGTTGAACTTCGTTGGAATCACTCCACCTGCCGAATAAGGAAGTCTATCATGGCATTTGGTCAGTGACGTAAAATTATGATCTCTTCCACTGTTTCCTCTTTCCATGTATAAGCCCTGAATAATGATTTGCAGTTCCTATGTTAGACACAGGTTATATTTAACACATCTTTTTTACTAAAATAACTGAAGACTTGACTCTTGATTCAGCCATTCAGTATCCAACCAAACCTTCCCTCTATTTTTTTTTTGTCAGAATTAATTCCCGCTCTGTAAAACTCAAAAGTAGGAGCTCCAAATTCTTAAGGCATTGGGATATAAATAATACCTCTAGCACTAGAACAGCTAAAAGCTCACCTTTATGACCTGTTTTCTTTCATTTGCTGCTCTTTAGTTTCCTGCTTGATGCACAGTTTATCTATTTGTCTTTTTTATGTTTATTCGAGTTCATAATTTTTTTTGAATATTATATTTATTGACATTTTTTGGGATCAATACATATACAAAAACAAAATCCAAATCCCACCCTATACACTCACACACACAATCACACTCATGGGGGAGAGGTAGAAATCCCAAAGAGTTGTCAAAACCACTTGTCAAAGTTGTAGGAAAAAAAGAATAGATATGTACTTAATGCTGCAAACAGTGCATTACCATCTACAGATACTTGTTAAATGCAATTAGTCCATACTAGGAATGTGGAGAACAGAATCAGACTGAGTCCAAGTGCATTACGGACCCACAGGATTCTTCCCATTTGTGTTGAGATTTTGAGTTGTTAGTTCATAGTTTCTCCATATGATTAACTGATACCAGTTCATACAACCGATTTCTGAAGCAAGGTAGAGTTGATGTTTTCCATTTCTTCAGAATGAAGGTTTTTTTTTTTTTTTTTGCTACAATCATAGCCGTCAACAGAACTGTTTGAATGTATAAGAGCAGGGTCAAAGAGTCTTCTGAGGTACCATTCTAAGATCATAATCAGTTGGTGAAGCTCCAGTTTTAAGGAAAGGGAAACACAATTCCAGGCTCTGCCCCCTGTTATGGATCTCCTCCAAATTTCATCAAATTTCACAAGAAGGGCAGTTGTTTAATTGTTTTGTTTTTTCTGGCGTAACTGTGCTTACAGGCAGATAGATGATCAAATAACCAGTAAATATATCACATGCATAACGACAACAGTATCAGTAATGAACTAGAATGGCCGGTTTGGTGTTTGACTTGTAGTATCAGTGCATATCAATACCAGCACATTTAACAGGAAATCAGATGGCAAATGATTAACTTGTAAATGTAACAGCACAAATTTATAGTGAAACTTGCAGGGTGAGCAAAAACGTAAGTCATAGAGTGACCCTCTACATGGGAGCAGCCTTGAATAACCCGTAGACAACTTTTTTCTTAGATTTTGGTTTTACAGAATTGATTTTTCATTTCTAAAGAGTGTCCTTCTTCTGTTTTGCTGTAACCACTATCCCTCTGTTGTAATATTTCAGTGCCAAGAAAAATTGCTCTACAGACAATGGAATGGTGCAAAAAGGTGGATGGGTTAGGGGCCAGGAGGGTTGGCAGGAATAATAACAATAAGCTCAGCAGACCTTCCTGTCTTGACTAGACTTTTGCTTCATCCTTCAAAAACACACAGTGCAGATTTTACAGTGGGGTGTTTAGGGTTCCTTGGTGGATTCAGAGCTACGGCAAAGCATACACAGTGTGGATTAAGTTGGTAAAGGGATCATAGTGACCATTCCTTGGCCTTATTGTTTTTGGCAACAGAGTCATGTCTACAGGAAAGGGCACACACATGTCAGCTGACCCACACTGAAGCCACTGCATCCGAGCTGGGCCTCAGCAGACAACAGATGTAAGCTGAAACAAGGTCTATCCCTGGAAACACTGCGTGATTGTTTGTTTACCATATAAAGATCTGACTCAGAGCAGCTTTGAGAGAGAGATTCACCCCCCACACAGAGCAAAAGACCATAATGTGGGCCTTTGTTCTGCATCCACATGAAAAGACCGAAAATGGGTTAAAAGGGCATTCCAATGAAAAAAAGTAGTGTTTCCTTCAAGACATGGGCGTTGACATCTCTCACATTTAAAAGTCAGAACTGTCGAACCAAAAGCCCCTGCACGAAGGCAAAAACTACCATTTTTACTGTAAAATGCTTTATTTTATGGCCATTCCCCTGAAAGCATTAAAAGAAGGAAAGAGCTAAAACTCAGAGAGCACTCAGGTCATGATGTGCATACATTTTATTGGAGGAAGAATCCGGATCAGTTGGGTCAGCTGTCAGGCTGTGGCTTTGTTCCTGTGGATACTGATGCAAAATTTTCAGAAGTTGTCAAAGTTTATTCAAAGTATTCTTATCAAGAGATAAGATATGTTTACATATATTTTATTGCAGCCCCTCCAAAGGTATGGACTTTATTGTTACCGAAGAGAATAGGAGGAAGCAGTGCCAAAGCACACACCCCGCCACGCCTTACTGGAAACACGGTGCCCTCTGGTTTCCTTTCCTCCATGACACTTGTGTGCCACCTCAGACCAAAACAGAGTAATGCACTGACTGGTAGGCAAAGAAAGACAATACTTAGACTGATAAATGCCTAATGAGTGTATTTCACCAACAAAGAAAGACTTTTTTCCCCTAACATTATTGGGAGTTTAACTAAATATCAGGATGTTTATGCCTTTAACCCTTAAAGACCCAAACGTTATTCTTCCTTTCTCTGAGCTTTTATGAATATCCACAGGATTGGTAAATTAAATGTTAAAAAAAAACAACCTGATTTTCACTGAAAGAAAAACCCAATATACAGAAGACAACATTACAATAAATGGTGATAAAGCACTTAAAGATGGTTAAATATAGAGAGACACTCATTTTGGAAGTGACACATATGTCATTCTAGGTCCTTATGGGTTATAAGGTTATGATTTTTTTTCACTTAGTGTGAAGTAAGCATATTCATGAATATCTAAATATATGGCTGCAAAGCTGTAATGTGCTCTGATTGTAGTATTATAACAAAAGCCAGTTCACTGAAATAAACCGTTCCCATCAGGGATTTGTCTGCATGATGAAGAGTGAACATGGGCATATCTGACAAACTGTAGAAGGAGATCTGTGCAGGCAGATAGCGTTGTGGAGGGCGACGAAAGGCTGACACCTAGTGGATCATGAGACTCCAGCACCAACTGGATCAACTTCAGATTAGAGCGTGAATCCATTTGGATGATTAATTAGTCCCTTACTGGTTTTCTACATGCGTAATGATTTTGTGACAGAGGCTGTGCAAGCTCCACTTCATCAAAGGGCATATTAGGGCACCACCATGTTAATAGTGAATGGGTTTGTTTATTGTGCGCTGCTAAATCCTCACTCCCTCTGCATTTTTTTTTCCAGCATTCATTTGACACTGCTAGCAGCCATGCCCATTATAATGTTGCTCTGCTCACTTATCTCTTTAGAAAGCGGATGGTTGTCAGCATTCTGAGTGTAACAGCAGTGATGTCCTTGATCCCTTCTGTTCTAACAACAGCAAGATTTTCAATATTTTAGCTTATACAGTCCTTCACAACTGAAACAGAGTAACAGCAGCTTCTTTTATTGGCATGTGAGTTATTTGTGCATTCAGTAAGTAGTTTCAGATTTTAACCTTCAAATCATAAGCAAATCTCTAGTTTCTCTAGGGGGGGGGGAGAGTAAAACAAGTCAAATCATTGTTCAGGTCAAACGAGTGATGAGTCAAATCCTAACTTCTGATGATCTATCCCACATGAAAGGTTCAGCCATCAATAAAAACCTCCTAAATGAAGTACAATGACAAGTAGTGGCAGAAATTAACCACACACCAACAGTCTAAAGTGAAAACCAGTCATTCCTCCCAGTTTATCCGTGCAAAAGTCTTTAGTTTTACTGGTTTTGCAGGGTTGAAATGAGCATAAATATTTATTTCTCATTCTCCATTCTTTCAATATTACATGAAATTAGTAGCATCCACAAAAAAATGCAACTACATGCATAGGTTAAAGTCTCCATTTATTATGACCCCTGACCCCATGACAGAAGCAGCACAAACAGAAACACTGGGCATGTGTTGAATGACACTTGGTAAAGAACATCTTCAAATTAATGCAATAAATTTCATATTATCTGAACAAAAGGGTTTAAGGTGGGGTCTAAGATGTTTTCCTGGAGCGTTTTTTACTATATTGTTAAAAATCTCCTTCACTTCCCGATTGCAAACAATTAATTAAATGCTCTGACACAAAAATGAAAAGTTTTAGTCACCTGTGGGATGGACAGTATGGGAAAAAAAACAACATCCAATCATTTTCAGCACCCACTCGAAATGACTGAAAGGTGTTATGTCTATCAAAGTCAACTGCCATTGTTCCCTGCCCCCTGAGCGCGCACCCCTATTCAGGCACGAATCGCGCGGCCTTAGAAGCTGGAGCTCCTACCAAGGAAACTGAGCCAGAGCTTGGATAGCTATATTAGCTAGCATACACAGTTAAAATAGGTAGACATTTGGAAAAGTGGCAAGAACGAGTTGTAAACGCAAAACTGTTTTAGAGAAGGAAGGCTACTGCTGAGAAAAAGGCTTTAGAAGAGCAGAGGAGAGTGAACATGGCTGTGGAATATGAGCGGTGACGTCAACTGAAGGACCGGAAAGAGCTGCAAAGTGAAAGATAACATGATGTCTTTATGATTTTTTTTTTTAGAGTATTCATTTGTTTCCAGCATTATGTTGTCATTTTAACAAGTATCCAGCCAGTTAGAGGATAATAGAGGCTAAAGCTAACTTTAGTGGCTGCTAGCTTGACATCAGTCTGACAGTTAGCTGTTCTTACTAGCCCCAGATGACTTGGAACACCTATTAAAATAACAAAAATCCAACTTCTAATCTCATACACTGATAAATATACCATGAAACAATAATCATATTTATTGTTTAGGTTTATTATGATGTTATCAAGTATTTTCTTACCTGTGAATGAGCCGCGAGAAAGAGTTAGCAAAGGTTAGCATATTGATGCTACACAGCGCTCGTGAACGTGAACCTTTGAAAACAAGCATTGTGCATTCCAGTAGTCCGGAGGCGTGGCGTCAGGGGGGAGTCTGAAGAAAGGGGTTTGGACTTTTTAATTCTGTCTTTTCAAAATGTAACCTGCTCGAGCCCTTTTTCTAACACCTCAGACCCCACCTTTAAAGACATATTAAGTATAAAGGGAGGTATCAATAAATACTACCGCTTTAATTAATAGAAGCTGCTTCTTCCCTGTAATGTTTTGTTTATTTTTAATTCTGAACATACTTCACAGATATCCAGATTTTATCTTGATACTGAAACTGTGAAATTATATATATATATATATATATATATATATATATTACTCTAATTCTGAGTAGACTCACACATATTGCATTATAAATTAAAAAAAAAAAAAAGAAATACAATTTCATATGCCTATATCTTAATTAAATGACTACATTATGAATGATGTACTAAAAGGTGGTCAACAGGTATGGAAAACCCACAGAGAAACATTAAAATCCTCTGCTGGTTATATGATGCAGCTTTAAGCTTCTGCTCTAAATTCACTTTTTCAACTCTACATTTGTTTCACAGCTTCAGTTATTTTGTGCCCCATGAAAAACAATTAATCTCCTCGTGTGTTGAGTTTAAGTGCTTATGACAAAATGTGAGGATTAATTGTCCTTATTGTTCCTAAGACAACCCTCCTCCTTCTTAAGCTAAATAAACACTTTAAAATCCTCTTGGATTAGCTGAATTCTGTGTTAACAGCTGGAAACAGGCTCTCTTTTATTTTTTATTATATTAAAGATATATTTGCCATCTTCTTAAAATAATCACCCAAGTCATTTTTTCAGGAAACACAAAAAACTGACAGACAAACAAGGTCAGTCAAACATGGAACACAAAATAATTAAATGGCAAATTTTCAAACATGCCAAAATGACTTGGACAATTATTTTTAGATAGATAGATAGATAGATAGATAGATAGATAGATAGATAGATAGATAGATAGATAGATAGATAGATAGA